>JAENJI010000014.1:6275889-6329956 GCA_018901935.1 Pugionium cornutum | reverse complement strand
AAATAAATTAAATTCCGAATAATTCATAAGCAAGTAGTTCAATATAAAAAATTACCTGCATTTTGGGTCGGTTGGCTTGGTTGGCTTGGACCTTCTCCATATTGAAGTGTGTATGAGTCGGAAGTTTCATGTGATGTGTGGTTGACATGTTGCCTGCCAGCTCTAGGAACTCCTGCGTTACAACATTTTAATGCATTATGTCCAGCTATCCCACATCGGCCACAATGCATAACACGTCCATGTCTTGTTACTGTTTTTCCTTTCGTTGGAGATTCATTCACACCCTTCACTCATTTTGGAGGATTCTTTTTCTGGCCCTTAGACTTGTCTCTAATCGGTGCCTCAATCGTTGGTTCACCCGAAATTTTCCAAAACTTCATACCGTTAAGTGGTTTGATGGAGTTAATGTATTGCTTCTTCCAAGTTGAGGCTAAATAACAGTGAGCAACCAAATCATCGATTTGTATGATTTGTTATCCATAACCACACGCAATGCATGACGGCAAGGAATCCCGGACAGATCCCACCTCCTACAACTACAAGATTTCGATCACATATTAATCCTGTATTCTACACCATTCTCTTTTACCTCAAACAAACCAGTTGGTCCAGCAATTGTCCTACACCATTTCCTTTGTAATTCTTCAAATGCAATCACTTTACTCACTTTGGGGCTCCATTTGCCTTTGTATGCGTTGACCTTCTTCCTCCTTACATCAATTCGGATCATCGCTTGTCTCCGCATTGTCTCCAACATCTCAATTAAAGGCATTTCTCGTGCTTTGTTAATTGCACTATTGTAGGACTCAGAGAAATTATTCAGAGCATCTTCACAAGTGCACGTTGTTTTGAAAAAAGCGCGACTACAACTTTCCGGGTTGCGCTTCATGAATTCTTCGTATATAGCAATGTCGTAAGTCTTAAGTTCTTAAGTTCCTCAAGATTGGCTTCAAAATCAGCCATGTTGGGGCTCTCAACAATTTGCCAAAACAACCTTTTCATGCGAGCTTTTTTCATAAATATCTTCTTCAAATTACCATAAATGTGTCGTGCACACATTCGATGCTCTACTTTTGGCAATTCCTCGTCAACTGCCTTTAACAATCCCTGAAAATAAAAAAACACACATTTTATTCATCTACTTTTCTCGATATTATATGAATTACAAATTAAATATGATAAGTACCTTTTGACGATCTGATATCAACGTAAAACCTTCACGATCTCCAAGGTTGAAATCCATCTTCAACTTTTGAATAAACCAAACCCAAGTTTCTGTGTTCTCGACATTAACAACTGCCCATGCAATTGGATAAATCTGATTGTTTGCATCTCTCCCAACTGCAGCAAGTAGTTGTCCCTTTGTTGTGGATTTCAGGAAACAGCCGTCTATACCAAAAATTGGTCGACAGTAGGCAATCCATGTCTCACGTAGTCCAGCAAAACAAACGTAAAATCTATCGAACCTCTCGAGACCACCATCTCCTACCGCTGTTATTAACTCCGTACTTGAACCCTGATTAGATCTAAAAAAAACATGTTATTATGAACATGGGTTAATAACAAAAAATGTTCAGAACTTGCTTACTCATGAATTTTGATGTTGTAGTCTTTAATATGTGAATACTGTTTATCATATTCTGCTTGTATGATGTCCAACGCCTTCTTTTTTGCCTTCCTACATTGGTCACTAGACGCATTCAAATTGTACCTTTCCAAAATTTGTTCCTGAAAAAACTTCGGCTTCACACAGGGATCATTTCTCACATCATTCAAAAACATTCTAGCAATCACCAAATCCGACAATATCTTGCAATGGCCATCTTTGAAGCATGTATGTTCGTCCTGAAATGTCTTAATCATCCATACACCCAATGAAGCTTCATAAGAACAATAAATTCTCCATGGACATGGAGTACATCCTTCTCTTACGTCTACTCCACACACTGCTCCGCTTTTTAATTCTCCCCATCGATTGAATCAGATGTTCCAACCACCTTTCAACGCATATTCCAGAACCGCTTCTCTGAACTCGTTCACACTTTCAAAGACTTGTTTTATCAATAACTCACCACTTCCTCTCACCCATCGATCATATGGGCATTCATTTTGTTTTTCCTCAGAATCGGAAACAGGAGGAATTCCTATACTCTTCGTTTTCTTCTTCATCTTCAAACACACTAACAACTTCTTCCACACGGGCTTCTTCTTCCATATCATTCTCCACACGAGTTGTCTCCTCAAATGGATTTTCAGATTCATTTAGATTACGAATTTCGGCATCCGCTTCATTTCTATCTTCCTCATACTCATCTTGCTCCATGTTATATCTACAACTCTAGTCCAAATTGCCGCTTCACACATTTTCTGAAAGTTATCACTTACATTGCACAAAAGCTTCGTTTCCTTTATACTTTCGAACGGTAACTTGTACCTAATTCGTTGACCATACAAAGGTATGTCCAAACCGCTTGTGATATTACTAAACAAACTTTGAGGAGCTGATTCAAGTATATGGACATACCCACCCTCATATGTAACTTCCCCATTTCCATGAGTCACAAATCTACCATTGTAGTAGATGTTGAAAACAACATCATTTCCCGAACTGCATGACAAATTAGAAGTTAAAATCAACTTCTTTACCACTAGTAATTATCAAAATTTACCGCGAAATCTAGTAAAATTTGTCACCAAAATTATACTTAAAATTATTCTTAAACCCTAAATTACCTCATTTTCGGAATAAATTGGAACCTTAGGTGTGCGATTTTGAGATAGCAGCACTAAAATTCTTCAAATGCAATCGATTTTGATTCCTAAACAGGTGAGAATTTCTGGAAATTTTGATTCACTTAATTTCGTTTTCCCCCTTTTCACTTTTACCTCATTTCTGTCAAATTATCCACGAAGAAGACAACCTGGGGAGAAGATTTTCGTGTTTGCTGCACTCCTTCAAAACGGCGTCGTTTTCATTTAATGAAAATGACGCCGTTTTCATTATATTTTTTTCTTCCACTTACTCAAAACGACGTCGTTTTGCAGTTAATGAAAATGACGTCGTTTTCATTCTATTTTTTTTTTCTTCCACTAACTCGAAACGACGTCGTTTTGTAGTTAATGAAAACGACGTCGTTTTCATTAAACGATTTTCGAAATCGATTAATGTTAAACGACGTCGTTTTCATTAACTGCAAAACGACGTCATTTTGCATTTAACTGGGAAAAAAAACAGACTCAAAATGACGTCGTTTTAATTAAATCGAAAACGACGTCGTTTCAATAAAATAAGAAAAAAAAAATTAAAGAAACGACGTCGTTTTACGCGTTTTCAAATGCGGTTAACGGCTAAAATGACATCGTTTCTTGAATTTGCCACCTCAGCCGACAGACATATGCCACATCAGCCCCGTTAACGAAATAAAACATACCATTACGGAATTGTTGGTTTTAGCCTTCATACGCATAGTACAGGTTGTAATTGTAAATATTTATTTTGTACAGGTATGGTTTAGCACACTACGAGAATACAAGTTAGTATTATAACACATGGCCTACGTACAGGCATGAATAAGCCGATTTCCTATCAAAAAGGTTGTCGAACTACAATGTTGAAAGAAGCCTTATTAATATGCTCAAGAGCTTGACCTTCTAGGTTCGACCCGAAAGAAAAATGAAAAACTTACAAAAGTGCATAAAGGAAAATTAAAAAATGGAAACAATCGAAAAAGGACAACAACTTAATTATTCTTGACTCAACAAAAAGGAAAACTACTAGTTCCTACCCTACAAAATAGAAAAGGCAATTTATAATTTGAAAACTTACCTTCTTACCTTTCGGCCAGGAAATGAGTTTAGCAGCCCTTGACTTGATTGTTGCACTCTTGGGCCATTGCTTGTCTTTGGTCTTCTAGGAGCTTTTCTGCCACAAGCTGAACTTGTGGAAGAGTGCCCTTGTACTGCTTCTTGTCATGGCTCCTGGTGGTACCATTGCGGTAGAACTTTCCTCTAGGTCCATGCATTGAAGTTGGCTGGTGATTGGGTCCGAGTCTCCTTGTGTGGAGCTTGAGCTGGCCATGTTATCGCGTGAGCCACCTGTGCCGCGTGTTGAGCTTGCCGAAATGTTATCGGAGCCAGCCGGAATTCTAGGTATGCCGGCCGTGTCACCAGCCGAGCCGGCGGTGTTGCCCACATCGCCGCCTATTGGGCAGTAAATTTTTGCTGCTTCGCCGGTAGAGTTGGTCGGCTTGGCCCTATTGCTCATCGGGCCGGCTGTACCATTTGCCCCGGCCAAGTCGCCTATCGATCTGGCTGTCTCGGGCAGGCCTTCTTCACGATCTGTTCGGGAAGCTTCATGATCTAGCCGGCCATTTGATCTGGTGTCCTCATCATCCCCTCCCCCTTCAGTAGGTTTTGTCATCAAAACTGGATCTTCTGCAAGGAAGCGAGCTAAATCAGTCACATTGAATGTGTTAGACACATTTAACTCACCAAGAAATTCAAGTAGGTAGGAATTGTTGTTGATTCTCTCCAGGATTCTGAATGGTCCAGCTCCTCCGCGGGCTAGCTTGGAACTCCTTAGGTGGGGGAATCTCTCTTGCCGTAGGTAGGCATTGTTGTTGATTCTCTCCTGGATTCTGAATGGTCCATCTCTTCCGGGGGCTAACTTGGAACTCCTTACACTACAAGAAAGCATTAACATTTCTGACGGCATTTCCGACGGAAAAAAACAGTCGGAATTTTCCAACGAAATGGCGATGGTTTTCCGACGGACTACAGAGGGAAAGACTTTCATCGGGGATCTGTCGGTAATTCCCAATGCCTACACAACCGTTAGGAAATCAATAGTAAAACCTTACGGTAAACCGTCGGTTTTCCGAAAAACCCATGGTCATCGGGATTTCCTCTTGAAATCGTCGCAAATTAACGCCGAAACTAGGACCGTCGGTTTTTTCCTGATGACTTCCCGACAGCGTGTGGTTTTACTATCCGTCGGGAATCCCTCAGAAATATACCAATGGGATGACGTCGATTATCGTCAGATAGCCGTCGAAAATATCCGAACATTGTTGGAATCCATCGGCAATCCATCGGAAACTGAAGAATAATCTATTAAAAATTTGTGATTATCTGACGGTGGTTAAAAACCGTCGGAAATCCATCGGCAAAGGAAGAAAAAATCTATTCAAAATTTGTGATTATCCGGTTGTGGTCAGAAACCGTCCGAAATCCATCGGAAAAGAGAATATTCTTAAGAATAATCTGTTTAAAATTTGTGAATATCTGTTAAAAATTCATAATAATCTGTTTAAAATTCATAATAATCTGTTTAAAATTCATAATAATCTGTTTAAAATTCATAATAATCTGTTAAAAGTTCATGGTAATCTCTTAAAAATTCGTGATAATCTCTAATTTTCAATATAAATACGCTATGACATTCACAATTTCTTCAGAACAAAAAATCTTAAGAAAATGTGTTCTTCGGGTTCTTATGATTATTTTCGATCGTGGATAGATAAACCTCGTTATGATTCACCAACGGGGGAATTGACTGATGAATTTGCGCAAGGTGTTGAAGAGTTCATGACATTTGCATCAAACAATATCATGGCATCGGAATACGGTAAAATTTATTGTCCGTGTATTAAATGTAGAAATCAAATTAATCTCTGTTAGAGAAGTACGTAATCATTTGTATAGGACTGGATTTATGGCGGAATACAAAATTTGGTATTCACAAGGAGAAACTAATGCAAAGATGCAATATTATGGTAATACTTCAAAAAGGTTAGATAGTACTAATGTTAGGGTAGAGGAACCGGCATCAAAAGTTGATATAAAAGGAGGTACTGTTCAGATGGTGAATGATGCATTTCGTGAACAAAGAGCATTGTACATTGAAGATATTAGCATAATAGAGGAACCTAATTAGAAAGCCCGAAAGTTTTTTGATATGTTAGATGCATCCAAGTAGCCTTTGTATAAAGGATGCAGAGATGGATTATCACCTTTATCTGCTGCAAGCAGGTTGATGACGATAAAGACCGATTTCAACTTGGTTGAAGATTGTGTGAATGCGATAGCTGTTTTTGTTAGAGATATATTACCTGAAGATAATATTGCACCTGCTTCATATTACGAGGTTCAAAAACTTGTAGCTGGTCTTGGATTGCGATATCAGATGATCGATGTATGTATTGACAACTGCATGATCTATTGGAGAAATGATGAAAACCGCATGAAGTGCCGATTTTGTCACAAACCTCGATTTCAAGAGACAAGCGGCAGAGTACCTATTCCGCATAAACGGATGTGGTATCTGAACACACGGTAAAACCTATGAGATGGCATGCAGAACATAATTCGAATGGAGAAATTGTGCATCCCTCGGATGTAGAAGCATGGAAACATTTTCAACAGGTTTATCCTAGTTTTGCATATGAGCCTAGAAACGTATACCTCGGGTTATCTACAGATGGACTCAACCCTTTTGGGAAGCAAGAGAGGCTATACTTGTTGTGGCCAGTTATCGTTACACCTTATAATTTGCCTCCTTCTTTGTGCATGAAACAAGAGTTTTTGTGTCTAACAATTCTCGTCCTCGGCCCAGAGCATCCTAGGCGATCACTTGATATTTTCTTGCAGCCACTAATTCATGAGTTAAAAATATTATGGGAAAATGGTGTCGAAGCATTCGATGTTTCCAACCAATAGAACTTCTTGATCCGAGCAATACTTATGTGGACCATAAGTGATTTTCCAGTATATGGTATGTTATCAGGATGGTTGACGCATGGAAGATTATCATGCCCATATTGTCAAGATAATACTGATGCGTTCCAACTGAAACACGGACGAAAGAGTAGTTTGGTTGATTGTCATCGTCGATTTCTACCACAAGATCATCCATAGCCGGAGCACGACATTGTTTAGAAAAAACCAAAAAAACATTGATGGTCCACCTCCTATTCTTGAGAGGAATTATATGATGACTCAACTTAGAGATTTTGGTGTTGAGAGAACGGCTTCATGTGGAGGTAAGGGACATTACCCTGTTGATGGTTGTGGCAAATACCATAATTGGCACAAGAAAAGCGATTTTTGGGATTTACCATATTGGAAGAACCATTTGTTGCACCATAATCTAGATGTTATACACATTGAGAAGAATTTTTTCGACAACATAATGAATACGGTTCTAAATGTGCAAGGAAAAATAAAAGATAATTTGAAAGCTAGATTAGATTTGCCGGATATTTGTTCCCGGAAGGAACTACATGTAATGTCAAATGGAAAATTATTGTCTCCTGCATTCAAGCTGGATGCGCATGCAAAAGACGAATTCTTTGACTAGATTAAGCATAGTGTCAAATTTCCAGATGGATAAGCATCTAATCTTCGTAATATTTTTGATACTATTGAAGGCAAATTTTCAGGGATGAAAAGTCATGATTGTCCTGTTGTCATGCAAAGACTATTCGCATTTGCCTTTATCGATCTACTGCCTAAAAAAATCCACACAGCAATTGGAGGTACGTTTACATTATTTTATATATAAATAATCATAATTTCATATATTATATGAGAATAAAATATTTTTTCATGTAGGGATTGGTGCTTTTTTCTGAGATTTATGTACAAAATCACTTACTGCAGACGATATCCAAAATTTAGAGAAAAAAAATACCGGTTCTCATTTGTAACTTGGAAAACATATTTCCACCAACATTTTTTGATGTTATGGAGCATATTCCTATTCACCTCCCTAGAAAAGCAACGCTTGGAGGACCTGTTCAGTACCGATGGATGTATCCTTTTGAGAGATATATGTTCCACCTAAAGAAAAAGTTAAAAATCTTGCCACGGTTGAAGGTTCAATCGTCGCACAAAGTATTAATGAAGAAACATCTAACATCGCCAGCTACTATTTTCCATCGCAAGTCCAAACAAAAAAATAGACGACATGCACAACATGATGATGGAGGAGAAAAACCAAGCTATCCAGTGTATGTGCCAGAAATATTTGCACAAATTGGACGTTTAAGTGGAAAAGGGAAAATGTGATGCCTATCAGAGGAGGAACACAATCACTTGCATTTGTATATTTTGACAAATTGCGATGACATTTTGGAATATGAAAGGTACATTCAATTAAATTTTGTTTTTAGTTGTTATTATAATTTATTGTTAATTATTTTGTTCATAATTAACAGGATATACATGGAACAAATACGTATTTATTATTCAGATTACAGCGAGAATGAGTTGGTCGAACTTAAAAAAAATGAATTTGCAAGATGGTTGCGTTTTTATGTTAGTGTTACCACAATTATGTAATTTTCAGTAATAGTTTCCTATATATATATGTATATATATATATATGATTGACTACATTCAATTATTTTGTAGGTTACTACAGGTCCTTTTAGGGGGATAACATTTCCCACGTGGTTAGTTGAGTTGGTGAGTGGTCCTATATTTACTGCAAAATCTTATCCAATGTACTACACTCATGGATATGCTTTTAAAAATCATAGCGAAAGAAACTCACAAACAACTTGTAATTATGGTGTATCATCTCAATCGGGAGAAATTGTATACAACGGTGTTCTTCATAAAATATGAGAAGTTCACTATCCAAGAATGATTGATTTGAGGTGTATTGTGTTCTATTGTGACTAGTATGACCCTGTCATGGGTCAACGTCAAGACAAATTCGGTGTTACGTCTGTCCACTCTCATAAGCGACATTGAAAATATGATCCTTTTATACTTGCATCACAAGTGGACCAGGTTTGTTACATTCGATATCCTCGTGTGAAGAACAAGCAAGATCCTTGGATTACAGTGACCTCAATACATCCTAGAGGAATGGTATGTGGTATTACCGAACAATGCCCTATGCAACAGAGCGCACTTGGTAACTTAGGTTCCATATACACTTCTCTTGAAGTTAACCTTGTTGTTGATAACACCACGAACGAATATTACAACGTGTTTCAAGATTTAGAAGAATAGATTGGCGAGTTTGATGACTAAAATTCAGCTAATTCGGAATGTTCATCAGATTCATATTAAATTTGTCATAATAATGTTTTATTTTTTTTCCATACTTTAATTATATATAAATTATCTTCTTCTGATAATACTTCATTTCAGAATATTATAATTAGAATAAATTATACTAAACCAAAAAATATTAATTTTCTCACCCGACGGAATTCAACATTTATTGGAAATTAGAAGGTATTTTAAGTAAAATATGTACATGACTTAATCTATTTCATTATTAATTGATTTTGAATTGAAAACTAATATAATTTAACATGGTATCAAAATTTGGTTTAATTTTTTCAACTCTATAAATAATCAATTGGATCAACAATAATTATATCATTTTTTTTATATTTTATTGGAGCATATATAGACGAGTATAGTTTGTGTAGTGAATCATATATATACACGTTGAGTTAAACAATTTAAATATATAGACGTTGAGTTAATCAATTTAAATCCGAATTACATTAAGTTCAAAAAATGATTTTTATATTTTAATTATATATAAATATTTCTTCAAAATATTGACTCTGTCTTCCGACGGATTTCCGACGGGCTTGGTAAATCTGTCGGAAATCCGTCGGAAACCCGTCAAAACGTATTTGCAACATGGGTAGACTATTTGTCGATCATGCACGGTATTTAAAGAGTCCGACAGATTTCCGATGGATTTACGCGGCAAACATAATTAACAACGCGGGATTTCGCAAAAATTTATTGAATTACCGATCGATTCCCGACGGAAATTGCCATTGAAAATATCGAATATAACCTACGACTTCTTCTTCTCCTCTCTCTCTCTCGCCGTTTCTCCTCGTTGCCGTTTCTACTCGTCGTTATTTCTCCTCGTCGCCGTTTTTCCTCGTCTCCATTTCTCGTCGTCAACATGTAAGTTTTATCGATCTTTCGACATAGATGGATGTTAATAGATTTTTCAAAATCTGGTGAGTTAACTGAATCTCTGTTCTGATGGATATGAATGGTGAGTTAACTGAATCTGGAACAAGACATAGATCTTAGTTAGGTCCAAAAGAGATTTATCGGTTAGGTTAGATGTTACCGTCAATGAACCTTAATTTGAGAAACTACCAAAACCTTCACCATCTAAAAATAGATTAAATCGATTCGGGTGATAATTACATAAGATTTGTCGTTTTTCAGTTTGAAGAGAATATTTGGAACATACAGAATGACTTGGCTTTCAAATACTAGTTTTCAATTATTCTTTGAACACACACATCTTTATCCGATGAATATTTAGATTATAAATTGAATTCTAAAGGATAGTTCAGCTGTGAGATCAATAATATGTTTGACGTTATTTGTTCTTGTTAAACTTCTAAGTACTTTCGAGAAGTCTAATGGAATATTTTCTTCTTTTTGTTGTTGTTTATTAAAATTTGCTTTGTCTTCTTAAATTTGATTAAGAGCTTCTTAGTCTATGGGTTGACTTAAGTTAATCACATAAACTATTAATAGGCAAAAAATTTGTGCCGTTTTAATTTCGGTAGTCTCATGTGGATCATATGTATTCGCAACCGAAATTTTTCATTATCCCTCGATACAAAAATTATTTCGTGTGTGACTAAATTGTACAAAATATTTGATATATTCTCCTTAAAATAATATCTTTGCAGTATTGTATAATATTGTCTAATTAGTTTGTGTAATCGATTGGCCAATAATTCATTATATGATTGTTGGTTTAGTTAGCTAGTTTTAATTCTGCATAATGCCGCGTATTCTTTTCTAGAAAACTAATATTATAGATTAAAAGAAACATTTGTATATTGGTCAAATAACTATTATCTTTATGAATAGAAGATAAAGTTTAAGGTTTAAGTTAAATGTTTTAATTTAAATAAAAACAAATATTTTGAAGAGAAAATATTAAACATTAAATTTAAATAGATTGATTAAATGTCTGAAATCATAGGTCGTATCAAGAGTACCAAATACATGGTGAGTCGTATACTCTTTTCGACCAATGACTATTGAAGAATTGGTTCAGAAATCTGGTCGTGAAGTTTTTACTTTTCTCGATCCGAGGCGTCAGGAAAATTCAATATGGTAAATAAATTTTTTTATAATTATATTTAAAATAATTATTTTAACGCTATTCTATAATTATATTTAAAATAATTATTTAAATGCTATTCTAATAAAAATTCGTATGTTTGGTATTTCAAACAACGGAATAAGCAAATCTATATTAAAGATGCTTCATTCTCTTTTGAACAAATCATATACGAAATTTAGAGATATTCCGTAAGAAAAACATCAGATTTAGTTCAGGACGTTTGCGGTATGTTATTTAATTTTTAAATATATAAATGGTTTAAATATTTTTTATAATATTTTGTAGTAATATATAATTAAATTTTGCAGCATTTATATGGGATCACATGAACGCAAAATTGGTGAAAAAAGCTTTCGAAAAAGAGGATTCAGTAAAATTTTCCCGCCACATGAAAGAGTGGAAACAAACATGGAAAAAAGGAAAAGATAAACCAAGAGGATTGAATGAGTCGGTTTGGAAAGATTTTATTTGTTATTGTGAATATTCCACCGATGAGGTCATCTCGAAAACTAATTCGGGAAACCGGAAGAGCGACCGAAGATGCAAAAGAATTTATATTCACAATGCCGGATCGACTAGTTTTCGGAGACGAACCGATCAATTGGTAAACTAATTATTATATTAATTTTATTTATTATTATTTGAAAATTTTTAAATTACTAATTTAGAATTTTTTTACTTTTAGGCACAAGAAATTGGAGCGTCTCTAGATCACTTGTAACTTCTCGAGGCCGTCCACACGAACAAAAAGACTGGTCGCATCCAATATGGTCTCATTAGTGAGATCATCGAAAAAGTAAAGAAGAAAAAGTGATATTTTAACCCAGCAGTCTCAAGTTGGCTCTTCATCTTTGGTCGCCAAATTGTCTCGTTCTGAGATTAACCGTCTCGTTGTTGATGTAATTTTGATTTTTTATATATAATTAATATTATAATAACTTTCTAATAATATTTTAATATTTTTCCAGGAAGTACCATTTTCTAAAAGTCGTCATCTAGGACTCAAGAGAGTTGCAGATACCGGTGGCGCAACATATGCAGTTAGAAACGATGAGAATGAACAGCTAAAATAACAAATGGTGTCTATGAAAATAAAGATAATTAATCTCAAAAATATTATAGAAATGATGACAAACAAGTTTTTTGATGACTATTTTTCTCCTCCTTCTCCTCTTGCCCCTCCGTTGTAATTTGTATTTTAAAACAATTGTTTAATTATTATTATATTTATAATTAGAATATTATTTTTATTAATTGTATTATTATTTTTTAAAAATATTTAAAAATAGTAATTTAATTTAATATAAGTATTAATTATTTTAATATTTTTAATAAATATTTAAAAAAATTATTTTTTTTCCAATTAATTGGTTATTTCCGACGGATACTATCGTCGGTAATTTCCAACGGAACCATCCCAATGGGTAAAAATCGTCGAGATATATCATCGGTTCACATTCCCGACGGCAACAATCGTCGGAAAACTCTCCATCGCAAATTCGTCGGGAAATTCCGACGGAAGTATTCCAATGAATATCCGTCGGAGTTTTCCGATGGCATGAAGCCATCGAATATCCATCGGTAAATTCCGACGGCATTTTTGCATCGCCTTTCCGTCAGAAGTTTCCGATGGCAAATTTTATCGGCAAACCATCGGAAATTCCCGATACTTTCCCGACGGAAACTAATTTCTGACAAAATAGTTCCGACGGGCCATTTTCATTGGAAAATAGATGAGAATCTGTATTACCGACGTATTTCTAACGAAACTGGCGATCAGGAATTTGATGTTTTCTTGTAGTGTTAGATGGGGGAATCTCTCTTGCCGTACGTGTAGCCACACCCAATCACCTGGTTGGAAGATCATCTCCCTTCTTCCCTTGTTGGCATGAGTCACGTACTGTCCGGTCCTCTTCTCTAGGTTCTCCATGACCTTCTAGTGAAACTTCTTGATGATTTCTGCTTTAGATTCTCCGTTGAGGTTGGTCATCTCTGCTAGTGGAAGTGGTGTTTGCTCCAATGGTATTTGAGGGTTGAAGCCGTAGACAACTTCAAAAGGGGTCTTCTTGGTGGCTGAGTGCACGGCTTGGTTGTAGGAAAACTCTATGAATAGCAAGCATTCCGCCCATGCCTTGAGGTTCTTAATATTTACGACGGCATTTCCGACGGAAATAGAACCGTCGGAATTTTCCAACGCCAATGCGATGGTTTTCTGACGGACTACCGAGGGAATTTATTTTGTTGGTGTTCTGTCAGAAATTCCCGACGCTTGCACTACCATCGGGAAATCGATGGTAAAACTTGATGGCTTTCCGTCCGTTTTCCAACGAAAACGTAGGCGTCGGGATATCCTCTTAAAACCATCGCATATTACCAACGAAATTCAAACCGTCGGGTTTTTCCCGACTACTGCCTGATGGAATGTTGCTTTTACTATCCGTCTAAAATCCGTCAGGAATCCGTCGGGAACATATCGATGCGCTGACGTCGAATATCGTCGGTTATTCATCGGAAAAATCCGACAGTGGTCGGAAACCATCTGAAATCCGTCAGAAACAGGAATATTATTAAGAATAATCTATTAAAAATTTGTGATTATCTGTTAAAAATTCGTAATAATCTGTTAAAAATTCGTAATAATTTGTTAAAATTTCATAATAATTAGTTAAAAATTCGTAATAATCTATTAAAAATTCGTGATAATCTTCTAATTTTCAATATAAATACGTTATGATCTTTCAAAATGTCACCAGAACAAAAAATCTTAAGAAAATGTCTTCTTCGGGTTCTTATGATTATTTTCGATCGTGGATGGATAAACTTTGGTATGATTCAATAACGGGGGAATTTACTGATGTATTTGTGCAAGGTGTTGAAGAGTTCATGACATTTGGATCAAACAATAGCATGACATCAGAATACGGTAAAATGTATTGTCCGTGTATTAAATGTAGAAATCAAATTAATATCTGTTAGAGAAGTACGTAATCAATTGTATAGGACTAGATTTATGGCGGGTTACAAAATTTGGTATACACAAGGAGAAACTAATGCAAAGATGTAATATTATGGTAATACTTCAAAAAGGTTAGATAGTACTAATGTTAGGGTAGAGGAACCGGCATCACAAGTTGATATAAACGGAGGTACTTTTCAGATGGTGAATGATGCATTTCGTGAACAAAGAGCATCGTACATTGAAGATAGTAGTAGAATAGAGGAACGTAATTTGAAATCCCGGAAATTTTTTGATATGTTAGATTCATCCAAGAAGCCTTTGTATAAAAGATGTAGAGATGGATTATCGCCTTTATCTGCTGTAATCAGGTTGATGACGATAAAGATGGATTTCAACTTGGCTGAAGATTGTGTGAATGCAATAGCTGATTTTGGTAGAGATATATTACCTGAAGATAATATTGCACCTGCTTCATATTACGAGGTTCAAAAACTTGTAGCTGGTCTTGGATTGCCATATCAAATCATCGATGTATGTATTGACAACAGCATGATCTATTGGGGAAATGATGAAAACCGCATGAAATGCTGATTTTTTCACAAACCTCGATTTCAAAAGACAAGCGGCAGAGTACCTATTCCGCATAAATGGATGTGGTATTTGCCATTAAGAGAGAGTTTAAAGAGGTTATATCAATCTGAACACACGACAAAACCTATGAGATGGCATGCAGAACATAATTCGAATGGAGAAATTGTAAATCCCTCGGATGCAGAAGCATGGAAACATTTTCAACAGGTTTATCATAGTTTTGCATATGAGCCTTGGAATGTATACCTCGGGTTATCTATAGATGGATTCAACACTTTTGGGAAGCATGGGAGGCAATATTCGTTGTGGCCAATTATCGTGACACCTAATAATTTGCCTCCTTTATTGTGCATGAAACGAAAGTTTTTGTTTCTAACAATTCTCGTCCCCGGTCCAGAGCATCCTAAGCGATCGCTTGATATTTTCTTGCAGCCATTAAGTTATGAGTTAAAAATATTGTGGGAAAATGGTGTCGAAGCATTCGATGTTTCAAACCAACAGAACTTCTTGATGCGACCAGTACTTATGTGGATCATAAGTGATTTTCCAGCATATGTTATGTTATCAGGATGGTCGACGCATGGAACATTAGCATGCCCATATTGCCAAATAATACTGATGCGTTCCAACTTAAACACGAACGAAAGACTAGTTGGTTTGATTGTCATCGTCGATCTCTACCACAAGATCATCCATATCGCCGGAGCACGACATTGTTTAGGAAAAACAAAAAAAATTTTGTTGGTCCACCTCCTATTCTTGATGGGAATTATACGATGACTCAACTTATAGATTTTGGTGCTGAGAGAACGGTTTCATGTGTAGTTAACAGATATTACCCTGTTGATGGTTGTGACGAATACCATAATTGGCACAAGAAAAGCATTTTTTGGGATTTACCATATTGGAAGGACCATTTGTTGCGCCATAATCTAGATGTTATGCACATTGAGAAAAATATTTTCGACAACATAATGAATACCATTCTAAATGTGCAAGGAAAAACAAAAGATAATTTGAAAGGTAGATTGGATTTGCCGGATATTTGTTCCCGGAAGGAACTACATGTAATGTCAAATGGAAAATCATTGTCTCCTGCATTCAAGTTGGATGCGCATGCAAAAGACGAATTCTTTGACTGGATTAAGCATAGTGTCAAATTTCCAAATAGATACGCATCTAATCTTCGTAATTGTGTCGATACTATTGAAGGTAAATTTTCAGGGATGAAAAGTCATGATTGTCATGTTTTCATGCAAATACTATTCATATTATATGAGAATAAAAAAAAATTTTATGTAGGGATTGGTGATTTTTTCCAAGATTTATGTACAAGATCACTTACTCCCGACAATATCCAAAATTTGGAGGAAAAAATACCGGTTCTCTTTTGTAACTTGGAGAAAATATTTTCACCAGTATTTTTTGATGTTATGGAACATCTTCCTATTCACCTCCCTAGAAAAGCAGCGCTTGGAGGACCTGTTCAGTAACGATGGATGTATCCTTTTGAGAGATATATGTTCCACCTAAAGAAAAAAGTTAAAAATCTTGTGAAAATTGAAGGTTCAATCGTCGCACAAAGTATTAATGAAGAAACATCTAATTTCGCCAGCAACTATTTTCCATCACAAGTACAAACAAAAAATAGACGACCCGCACGACATGATGATGGAGAAGAAAAACCAAGCTATCCAATGTATGTACCAGAAATATTTGCACAAATTGGATGTTTAAGTAAAAAAGGGAAGACGCGACGCATATCAGAAGAGGAACACATCACTTGCATTTGTATATTTTGACAAATTTCGATGAAGTTTTGAAATATGAAAGGTACATTCAATTAAATTTTGTTTTTAATTATTATTATAATTTATTGTTTATTATTTTGTTCATAATTAACAGGATATACATTGAACAAATACGTGTTCATTATTCAGATTACACAGAGAATGAGTTGGTCGAACTTAAAAAAGCGAATTTGCAAGATAATTGTATTTTTATGTTAGTGTTTCCACAATTATGTAATTTTCAATAATAGTTTTATATTTATATATATATATATATATAATTAACTACAGTCAATTATTTTGTAGGTTACTACATGTCATTCTATGGGGGTAACGTTTCCAACGTGGTTAGTTGAGTTGGTGAGTGGTCTTACATTTACTGCAAAATCTTATCCAATATACTGTACTCGTGGATATGTTTTTAAGATTCATCGCAAAAAAACTCACAAACAACTTCTAATTATGGTGTATCATCTCAATCGGGAGAAATTGTATTAGAAATATTGAAAATAAACGCAGAATTTTTTCTTTGCTACACCTTTCTAAATTGGTGACGTGATATTTCTATTACTTTGAAGCTATTAAAAGAGATACAAATTTTGAATTAATTATAGACAATTAAGATAATTGTTTTTTGCTTTTTAAGTTTTAGAGAATAACATATCATATACTTTTTATTGTACAACTGTAAATTTATTAATATCGAAAATCATCTAATTTATGAATTTATTTTTAAATTTATGTGGAGAAATATATATTTTTCAAAATATTGATTTCCTCACCCGACGAATTTCCGACGGTGTTGGTAATTCTGTCCGAAATTCATCGGCAAACCGTCGAAACCGTCGACAATCATCTAATTTATGAATTTATTTTTAAATTTAGCTATATATTTTTTCGAAATATTGATTTCCTGACCCGACGGATTTCAATATTTATTGAAAATTAGAAGATATTTTAAGTAACATATGTACATGACTTCATCTATTTTATTATTAATTGATTTTGAATTGAAAACTAACATAATATAGCATGGTATCGAAATTTGATTCAAATTGTTCAACTCTATAAATAATCAATTGGATCCAAAATAAGTATATCATTTTTTATATTTTATTAGATCATATATACACGATTATAATTTGTGTAGTGAATCATATATAGTCGATCCAAAATAAGGTTTATTTTGAAACACTTTGTGTAGTGAATCCTTATGAAATTCATATATTAAGAATAATAAAATAATAGAAACATTATATTTCCTACATATATACGGATCCGAGTTACATTGAGTTCAAAATAAATTATCGTTCTAACTCAACATTCAAGAAACAAGTAGTATACATATAAATATTTTTATACTTTAATTATATATAAATTCTTTTTCACAATATTGATTCACGTAACTGACGGATTTCCGATGGCTTTGGTAATTCCGTCGGAAAGCCATCGGAAAACCATCAAAAGCGTATTTGCAACATGGGCAAACTATTTGTCGATCATGCACGGGTTTTAAGAAGTCCGACGGATTTCCGACAGATTTTCGACGGCCTAACATAGGAAACATAATTACCAACGCGGGTTTTCGCAAAAATATTTATTAAATTACCGAAGGATTTCTGATGGAAATCGCCATCAAAAATATCTAATATAACCTACGACCGTTTTTTCTCCTCTTTTTCTCTCGCCTTTCTCTCCTTTTTGCATTTTCGCCTCCCCGCCGCTGTCGTCACCGGAAATCACCTTTCCTCTTCACCTTCCTTGGTGTCGTCACAAATCATGTAAGTTTTCGCCCGAAATTTCGGTTTGTTTTCTACTTTTATTTGTCGAACTAAAAACTTTAACTTTAGTTTTGGGGTTCAACTTGGATCATCTCGAGCATTGTAGATTTAGCTTCATACGAATGGAAATTTTTTGTTTGATCGATTGTTAACATGGTCCGTTTTTTTGTTATAATTTAGTTATAATTATAATTTTTGTTAGCTTTAATTATAAGTGTGTCCCTCTTCAACCCTCGACGCCTTCTGTCTCCAATCTCTGCGTATTTTTCTCCTCCTAGGAGTCCTAAGTATTAGCTAGGGTGAATGTTCTATATATACGTTGCTTTCTGCATGCGTGTGGCTTGAAAGTAAAATCGTATATTTGTACATATTGTAACTACATCGCCAGCTAAGTTACGCAATTGTTTTCACTGATTCAGAATAATATTGTTTTTGTATCTTTTACATGTTAGATATCATGTCAATAGTGATCTCATATTATGGATCACATAATCCGTTTAAATAGTTGAATATGTCTAAATTTAAATTGTTTATTGTTATTTAATGAACATAATAATGTACTAGATGTAAATAAAAATTCATCACGTATATTTAATTTTCTCCGATCACTTAAACCATACCAATACCTCACATTTTATTTTATCTAATGAATGATTATGACAATTCAAAAAGATATAGTTATAATTTAGTTTTAATTATAATTTTTTGTTAACATGGTCCAAATTGTAATCTTCACTCTGTACAAGATCAATATGCAAATTCGGCTATTTGATTCTGAGTTCTCACTAGACTAATCTTATGTGAGTTTACAAAAAATTCATTACCTCTAAAAGAAACGTACACTGTCACTAAATACCATCAAAATTTTCAATATAAAAATGATAAAAACCCTAGAAAACGTCACACAATGTCGATGCCACTTAATTTTTTACAGATTTTTAAATATGTAATAGAATCTCTAAACAGTAACCAATCTATATATGTATTTGTCTAACTACCATATATAGACGAACAGTATACCTTTATGTAACATTTTTTCAATTGTGGAGTTATGTATAAATAGAAATATCAGGTCTTGTACATTGATCCGTTTCTATTATGTTACACTACACATACTATCAAATTATAGTACGATATTACTACAAAAAATATAAATTGATTTTGTCAAAAGTATGAAAATAAAAATAATTAATTATTATTTTAAATAATTTAATATTTCAAATAGAAAATAGTAAATATTAAATGTATATAAATTGATAAAATATCACAATCATAGGTCGTATCAAGAGTAACAAAAATGTGGTGAGTCGTCGACTCCGAATTATATACCAACTCAAGTTACAAAATATGCAAATGATTCTTTCCGACCAATAACAATTGAAGAATTGGTTTAGCAGCCTGGTCGTAAACTTCTTATTTTCTCGATCCGAGAAGTCAAGAAAATTCGACATGGTAAATTAAATTTTCTATAATTATATTTAAAACAATTATTTTAATGTTATTCTAATACAAATTCGTAGGTTTGGTATTTCAAACAACAGAATAAGCAAATCTATATTAAAGATGCTTCATGCTCTTTTGAACAAACCATATACCAAATTTAGAAATATTCCATACGAAAATTATCAGATTTGGTTCAGGACGTTTGCAGTACATTAATTTATTTTTAAATATATAATTGTTTTAAATAGTTTTAATAATATATTTTAGTAATATATAAGTAAATTTCACAGCAAAATTTTACATGGGATCCCATGAACACATAATTGGTGGAAGAAACTTTTTAAAAATAGGCTGCAGTTCAATTTTTCTGCCACATGAACGAGTGGAAACAAAAATAGAAAAAGAGAACAAATAAACCAATAGGGTTGAATGAGTTGGTTTGTAACGACTTTATTCGTTATTGGGAATCTTCCAACATTGAAGTCATCTCGAAGACTAATTCAGGAACCCGGAAGAGCAGCTGAGGAGGCAAAGGCATTAAAATTCACAATGCCGGATCGACTAGTTTTCTGAGGCGAGCCGATCAATTGGTAAATTAATTATTATATTAATTTTATTAATTATTATTTGAAATTTTTTAAATTATTAATTTAGAAGTTTTTATACTATTAGGCACAATAATTTAAAGTGCCTCCAGATCACTTGCAACTCTCGAGGCCGTCCACACGAACAAAAAGACTAGTTGCATCCAAGATTTTCTCGTTAGTGAGATCATCAAAAAAATAAAAAATAAAAAGTGATATTTTAGCTCAGCAGTCTCAAGTTGGTAATTCATCTTCGTTCGCCGAATTGGCTCGTTCGTAGATTAACCATCTCGTTCTTGATGTAAGTTTGATTTTCTTTTTATTTATTTTTATATTTAATATTATAATACCTTTTTAATAATATTTTTTGTTTTTACAGGAAGTACCATTTTGTAATGGTCGTCATTCAAGACTCGGGAGAGTTGCAGATACCGGTGGTACAACATTTGCAGCTAGAAACGAGAAAAATGAACAGATAAAAGAACAACTGGTGGCTGTGGAGATAGAGATGAAAAATCTTAAAAATATTGTACAAATGATGAGAACCAAATATCTCGATGACTTCTTTTCTCCTACTTCTAATCCTGCTCCTCTGATGTAATTTGTATATTTAAAACAATTAAACAATTTTTATATTTATAATTAGAAATATTATTTTTATTAATTGTATTAATATTTTTTAAAAATATTTAAAAATATTAATTAAATTTAATATAAATTTTAGTTGTTCTAATAAATATTTAATGAATAATTTAAAAAAATAAATATTCTAATTTTTTTCAATTATTTAGTTATTTCCGACGGATGCCGTCGTCGGAAATTACCGACGTATGGTTCCATCGGGTATATGTCGGTTACCTCCCGACGGGTAAAAACTGTCGGGATACACCATCGGTTCACATTGCCGACGGTAACAGTCATCGGAAAACGTCGATTGCCCGACTGACTAAATCCATCGCAAATTCATCAGGAATTTCCGATGAAACAAATCCATCGAATATCCGTCGGTATTTGCCGACGGCATGAACCCATCGTCTATCCGTTGGATGTTTCCAACGGTAGCCTTTATCGCCAAACCATCGGTAATTCCAGATATGTTCCCGACAAAAATTGATTTCCGACGTAATAGTCCCGATGGACATTTGTTGTCGGAAAGTAGAGGGGAATTGCTCTTCCCGATGGATTGTCAACGAAATTGTCCGTCGGGAATTTCATGTTTTCTTGTAGTGTAATAAACCTTTACTCAATGAGAACCAATGATCAGTTTAGAATGATCATTTTCACTCGCCGGTCAACTTGACATTTACGCACAAAATCATCTGTAACTTTTGATTCTAAGCTCATAATTACGCGAAATCCAACGCCTACGTTAATCTAACTCAATTTTCTCTATTGTCAAAAAATTTAGGATTGAAATAGCTACGACTAAACCTCCAAATAATCGAATCTATCGCTAACTGCGTGATGCCACGCATTATGCTTCATTAACAAGCCTTTACTCAATGAGCACCATTGATAAGTTTAGAAAGATCATTTTAACTGGCTGATCAACTTTACATGTCCACACAAAATCGTCGGTAACTTCTGATTCAGTGCTCAGAATGACACGAGTCCAACGCACACGTTAACCTAGCTCAATTTTCAATACTGTGACAAAATTTAGAACTACAATAGCTACGAAAAAGCCTCCAAGTCATCGAATCTATTGCAAACTGCATGATGCAACGCATTATGCTTGATTAATATTCCTTTACTCAATGAGCACCAATGATCAGTTTAGAATGATCATTTTAATTGGCCGATCAATTTGACTTGTCCGCAATAAATAGTCTGTAACTTTTGATTTAGAGCTCGGAATGACACCAATGCGACTACCACGTTAATCTAGCTGAATTATATATTATGACAAAATTTAAGACCGAAGTAGCTACGACAAAGTCTTGAATTAATCGAATCTATCGCAAATTGCTTGATGCCATACATTATGATTCATTAATCAGCCTTTACTCAATGAGAACCATTGATGTGTCTAGAATGATCATTTTAACTGGCCGATCAAGATGACAAGTCTACACATAATCGACCGTAACTTATGATTCAGAGCTAGGGATTACACGAATCCAATACACATGTTAAGGTAGCTCAATTTTCTATATTGTGACGAAATTTAGAACAGAAATATCTACAACAAAGCCTATAAGTAATTGAATCTATCGCAAACTGCAAGATTCCATGAATTATGCTTCATTAATAAGCCTTTACTCAATGAGAACCAATGATCAGTTTAGAATGATCATTTTGCACTAGCCGGTCAACTTGACATTTCCACACAAAATTGTCTATAACTTTTGATTCAAACACCCATGTTAAGCTAGCCGAATCAAACGCCCATGTTAAGCTAGCTCAATTTTCTCTATTGTGATAAAATTTAAGACTGAAATTGCTACGAAAAAGCCTCTAAGTAATTGAATATATCACTAATTGTGTGATGTCACACATTCTTCTTCATTAATAAGCCTTTACTCAATCAGCACCAATGATAAGTTTAGAATGATGATTTGAAATGGCCGATCAACTTCACATCTCAACACAAAATCGTCCGTAACTTCTGATTCAAAGCTCAGAATGATAAGAATCAAACGCCCTCATTAAGTGATTCGAGCCTTGTTATACGGCCGTGACACTCTTGGACAGGTTACAAGAAACTTAGCGGAGAACTCGGCCTTAGGCTTCTGTGGTGGGTTTTGTGGTGTGTATGATAGGTGGTGGGGTGAGGTGGACCACATGAGGTATGAATGGCCTTGTGATAAATCACAAACTTAGAGCTAGGAGGGCTGGTCTTGAGTAGGTCTAAGCGGCTATACTTTTATAGAAAAAACTCTTAGAAGAAAATACGATATTTATTAATATCAAAAAGGTTATCGAACTACAATGTTGAAAGTAGCCTTATTATATGCTCGTATGCTTGACCTTCTGATGAGGTCATCAGCACAATCCCCGGCCAACTGCCCGGCCTGGCAAGCCCAAGGAACACAAAGGCGGCCAAATATACGCGCAAAAAGATACATTGGTGTATCTTCATGAATCCAAGCCTAACCAAGAAGTGGCCAGCCAAGACCAAACCTGGCCTATAATCCTGACTCACAGAAGACATGCGGCGACATGGAGCTCACCCCAAACCGGGCCAGATCAAGTCATGCACTCTACATCAAGTTGAAGTTTTTGAAACTTGCCATATTTGGAACTTTCCTTATATGAAAGTATCCAAACGTTTCTATGGCGACCAGGAGACTTTTTGGTACTTCTAGGAATTCCCTTAAGTACTTCTAGAAGTGAAAATAGGCTTTGGACCAGGTGGGTCCATCCGTGCCTTCAAATGAACCGACTGGAGCCGTTTATGGCAAGTGAGATGACCAACTGGTTTAATCACTTGCAAACCAAAACATGGCGTGCAGGAGATATTATTAAGGCCCTAAAGAAGCTCGAAATCAACCTACCATGCACCAGCCACCAGAGGATGAGGCGAATCTCTTTCCTCCAAGACTTGCCATATATGGACCGAAGTGCACTTAATGTATTCTGATTGCAATATCTCTATTCCATGCAACTTCGGCACGTATTGAAGACTTTCCAAAGCATCCAAGATGTACGTAGACACCTTACATTCGCCCCAAAGCTTTCAAGATACAAGCATCTACACTTTCCTTATTGGCCAAACTAGACATTAATGGCCAACAACCATATATTTTAAATGTATGATTTCCTTTTATCTTTTTTAGGTTTAGGACCGTTGCTAGGAGCACTATATAAGCTCAGCACGACTTCATTGTAAAGATAGACCACCATTGAAATAAAATTTGAATACAAAGTATTTTCTTCAAAGCCTTGTCTTTGAACTTGTTCTTCTTCTTTAGAAACTAAGTGTGTGATTCACTTCCTTTCTATTGAAGCCACGACCAGGTTAGTTTGAGAGATTCAAACTCCCTTGGTTCCACCTTTGATTGTGTGATTCGATCAAAACCCCTTCCTTTTATTTCCCTTGCCCGCTTAAGCCAAGAGAGATTCTAGGTCTTGCGAGTCATGGCCGTACCGCTTGTAAGATTGATACTCAAACTAACCTGGTTCAGAGCTAAAAGCTCCTATCCCAGATTGTGTTCATCCAACCTTTATCCTTTATCTTTTATGATTTTATTTTGTATTTTGTTATTTACATCTTATTGAAAAACCAAAAAAAATATTTGTTCTTATTGTTCATTTGCATTGTTTCTTGTTGATTCTTTTTGTCTCCTCTTATTTAAATCTAAAACCAAATAAAAAATTTTCATTTCATGTTTGCTTAATTTCGTCCAATTAAAAGAAAAAAAACCCAAAAATATAAACATCATTTCATTTTGTTATTTTCCAATTTAGTTGCTAGTTAAGTTTTTTTTTTAAAAAAGAAGAAACGATTTATATAATATTCTTAATATTTTTCGTCCTAATTTAATACCAAAACAAAAAATTTTTTGTCTTTTAATTTATTTTTAAGTTAATTGCCAAAAGTGACAAAAAACCATAAAAATATTTTCTTGTGTTGATTTTCTTTTGATAATACTTGTGTGTTAATACCAAATATTCATTCAAGTCTAGTTTTCTTGTTTGTGTAGTTCGACTTAAATCTATCTTCTTTCTTGTGCAAGGTAAAAATTTAAAATATTGAGTATTATGAGGAAGAAAGTGCTTACCAATTCTTTGAAGAAAATTATTGTGATCAATGGCAGCAAGACTTGTCCGATGTAGATGATTTCTATGGATATGAGAGATGGCATGAAGACTATTCAGAATAGGATTTTAAAAATGAAACAGGAGTTGAAGATCTCGAGCCAGAGCCACCAGACCACTATTCCACTGATAGAAGCTGGCCAAAGACAATCACACCTTGCCACTTTGTTGTGTCAAGCCGAGTGCCAACCTACACCACTCCAACTAGATCAAGGAATCGTACTAGTAAGGTATATATTTACAATTCCAAAATCTCTAAGCTTTTCAGGGTATAACGAGAACCCAGATGAATACCTCCGATAGGAAACCAACATAAAACAATGGCTGCGCTCAAACAACATCTCCAAAGAAGACAAGCTTTCATATGCCATTGATATGTTCGTTGGAGATGCCTACAATTGGTGGTTGAAGGAAAATGCACGGATCTTCTACAACAAACCAGTCCTTGATTGGGGAGAACTTAAGGCACAAATGTATAGGGAGTTTATGAAGAAGTACCAAACACGCAGACACATCACCACACAACCTATGCACCCAACAACATCGAGGAGTGAGATGTCTACACCAAACATGCAGCCCTTTCATAAGCCCAAGCTTGCCTACTGCTCTGAGCATAACAACGTGTTTTCAAAAACCTTAGAAGGACAAAAGGTAGCTAAGCCGATGGTGAAACCAAAAATTGACCAGCAAGTTCAAAAGCCTCAAGCCATAGCACACATGAAACCTTCAAATCCATTGCTTGGAGTACACGTCAAGGAAACGCCAGGTAAGTCCTCTAACAATGTGAAAACAGATGAAATTATATGCTGTAGATGTCAAAAAAGAGGACACTTTGCTAAGACATGCCCAACTAGACAACTAATAACAAGCTTACAAGTAGAACGCGAAAATGTTAAGCCTAAAAGTGTTAAGGCAATAAAAGAGCTTCAATTTGAAACTTTCAGTACTAGCATAATGCACTTTTCTTTGCCAAAGGTTGTAGAAACAGGTCTAATAAAGCAAGGATTCAACAAAAATCAAGAAGACCCACCTCCTACATTAAACCGATGTTCGGAATCAAGAGGAGACCGTGGAGAACCCAACACCTTGGAGGCAAAGCAAAGAAACCAGCTGCAATGGAAAGGAGTAATTTCTCCCTTTCTCATCAGGGAGCAACCGCCTGATGCACCATGGCCACATCCGAATTATAAGGGCCACAAACCGAGGTAATGCCCTAAATCCACAAGTAAATCAAGGTATTAACTTGCCTTCTCTATGTGCAGACCAAACTGTTTTGAGGGCAAAACATTTCGAAGGGGAAGGGTATGATGAGGTCATCAGCACAACCCCCGGCCAAGTGCCCGGCCTGGCAGGCCCAAGGAACACAAAGGCGGCCAAATACGCGCAAAAAGATACATGGGTGTATCTTCATGAATCCAAGCCTAACCAAGAAGCGGCCAGCCAAGACCAAACCTGGCCTATAACCTGACTCACAGAGGACACGAGGCGACATGGAGCTCACCCCAAACCGGGCCAGATCAAGTCATGCACCCTACATCAAGTTGGAGTTTTCGAAACTTACCATATTTGGAACTTTCCTTATATGAAAGTCAACAAACGATTCTTTGGCGACCAGGAGACTTTTTGGTACTTCTAGGAATTCCCTTTAAGTACTTCTAGAAGTGAAAATAGGCCTTGGACCAGGTGGCTCCATCCGTGCCTTCAAATGAACCGATTGGAGCCGTTTATGGCAAGTGAGATGACCAACTGGTTTAATCACTTGCAAACCAAAACATGGCATCCAGGAGATATTATTAAGGCCCTAAGGAAGCCCAAAATCAACCTACCATGCACAAGCCACCTGTGGATCAGGCGAATCCCTTTCCTTCAAGACTTGCCATATATGGACCGAAGTGCACTTAATGTGTTCAGAATGCAATATCTATATTCCTTGCAACTTGGGCACGTATTGAATACTTTCCAAAGCATCCAGGATGTACCTAGAAACGTTACATTCACCCCAAAGCTCTCGAGATACAAGCATCTACACTTTCCTTATTGGCCAAACTAGACATTAATGGCCAACAGCCATATTAAATGTATGATTTCCTTTTCTCCTTTTTAGGTTTAGGACCGTTGCTAGGAGCATTATATAAGATCAGCACGACTTCATTGTAAAGTTAGACCACCATTGAAATAAAAGTTGAATACAAAGTATTTTCTTCAAAAGCTTGTCTTTGAACTTGTTCTTATTCTTTATGTGTGATTCACTTCCTTTCTTTTGAAGCCACGACCAGGTTAGTTTGAGAGATTCAAACTCCCTTGGTTCACCTTTGATCGTGTGATTCGATCAAAAACCCCTCCTTTTAGTTCCCTTGCCCGCTTAAGCCAAGAGAGATTCTAGGCCTTGCGAGTCACGGCCGTACCGCTTGTAAGATTGATACTCAATCTTACATCACCTTCTAGGTTCAACCCAAAAGAAAAATGGACAAATTACAAAAGTGCATAAAGGAAAATTACAAAATGGAAACAATCGAAAAAAGACAACAACTTAATTGTTTTTGACTCAACAAGAAGGAAAACTGCTAGTTCCTACCCTGCAAAATATAAAAGGCAATTTATAATTTGAAAACTTACCTTCTTACCTTTTGGCCAATAAATGAGTTCACCAGCCCTTGACTTGATTGTTGCACTCTTGGCCCATTGCTTGTCTTTGGTCTTCTAGGAGCTTTTCCACCCACAAGCTGAACTTGTGGAAGAGTGCCCTTGTTATGCTTTTTGTCATGGCTACTGGTGGTGCCGTTGCGGTAGAACTTTCGTCTAGGTTCATGCCTTGAAGTTGGCTGGGGATTTGGTCCGAGTCTCCTTGTGTGGAGCTTAATCTGGCCATGTTATCGTGCGAGCCAGCTGTGCCACGTGTTGAGCTTGCCGAAATGTTATCAAAGCCAGCCAGAATGCTAGGTGCGCCGGCCGTGTCACTAACCAAGCCGGCGGTGTTGCCCACATCGCTGCCTGTTGGGAAGTACATTTTTGCTGCTTCGCCGGAAGAGTTGGTCGGCTTGGCCCTTTTGCTCATCGGGCTGGCAGTAACATTTGGACCGGCCAAGTCGCTTATCGGTCTGGCTTTCTCGGGCAGGCCTTCTTCACGATCTGGTCGGACAGCTTCACGATCTGGCCGGCCATTTGATCTGGTGTCCTCATCATCCCCTTCACCTTTAGTAGGTTTTGTCCTCAAAACTGGCTCTTCTGCGAGGAAGGGAGCTAAATCAGTCACATTGAATGTGTTAGACACATTTAACTCACCAAGAAGTTCAAGTAGGTAGGCATTGTTGTTGATTCTCTCCAGGATTCTGAATGGTCCATCTCCTCCGTGGGCTAGCTTGGAACCTCTTAGGTGGGGGAATATCTCTTGCCATAGGTAGGCATTGTTGTTGATTCTCTCCTGGATTCTGAATGGTTCATCTCCTTCGGGGGCTGACTTGGAACTCCTTAGATGGGGGAATCTCTTTTGCCATAGGTGTAGCCACACCCAATCGCCTGGTTGGAAGATCATCTCCCTTCTTCCCTTGTTGGCATGAGTCATGTACTGTCCTGTCCTCTTCTCTAGGTTCTCCATGACCATCTAGTGAAACTTCTTTATGATCTCTGCTTTAGATTCTCCATTGAGGTTGGTCATCTCTTCTGGTGGTAGTGGTGTTTGCTCCAAAGGTGTTTGAGGGTTGAAGCCGTAGACAACTTCAAAAGGCGTCTTCTTGGTGGCTGAGTGCACTGCTTGGTTGTAGGAAAACTCTATGAATGGCAGGCATTCCGCCCATGCCTTGAGGTTCTTCCCAAGTGTTGTCCTGAGAAGAGTAGATAGGCTCCGGGTGACCACATCAGTTTGGCCATCGGTCTGAGGGTGGCACGTGGTAGAGAACAGAAGCTTCGTGCCTAGTTTTCTCAACAGGGTCCTCCAGAAGTGGCTCAGAAACTTGGTGTCTTGGTCTAATACGATGCTCCGTGGCACTCCATGAAGGCACACTGTCTCCTTGAAGAATAGCTCTGCCGTTTGTGTGGCATCATTAACGTTTGCACACGCTATGAAGTGGGCCATCTTAGAGAAATGGTATACCACTACAAAGATGGCATCTTTGTGGTTGATCTTGGGCAGGCCTAGAACGAAGTCCATTGAGATGTCAACCTATGTATGCGTGGGTATGGGCAGGGGGAGATACAACCCATGAGGGTGTACGCAGGACTTCGCCTTTTTGCAAGTGACACATCTTGCACAGTGGGCTTCTACGGTCCTCTTGATGTGAGGCCAGTAGAAGTGTTCCTTGACCACGGCCAATGTCTTTTCAACACCAAAGTGGCCCATAAGATCTTCACCATGAACTTCCCGGGTGATAGGCTCTCGTAGGGATCCTTGAGCAATACACAATCTTCTTTCTCGAAACAAGAATCCATCATGAAGATAGAACTTTCCGTGACTCCAAGGGCCACATTCCTTGTAACTCTAAGAAAAGTCAGGATCATCCTTGTATAGGGCCTTGATGTGCTCAAATCCTAAGATCTTTGCTTCCATTGTTGATATCAAGGCATACCACCTTGATAATGTATCAGCTACTACATTGTCCTTGCCTTTCTTGTACTTGATGACGTAGGGAAAGGTTTCGATGTACTACATCCACCTAGCATATCTCCTCTAGAGGTTGGTTTTCCCTCTGAGGTGTTTTAGAGTCTCGTGATTAGTGTGGATCACAAACTCCTTGGACAACAAATAGTGTTGCCAAGTCTCCAAGACTTGGACTAGGGTATAGAGCTCCTTGTCGTAGGTGGGGTAGTTCAGTGAGGCCCCACCTAACTTATCATTGAAGTATGGCCGTCCTCCTTGGGTTAGAACCGCACCTATGCCTATGCCTGAGGCATCACACTACACTCCAAATGTCCTGTTGAAATAGGGCAGGACTAACACCAGGGCGTGAGGCAATGCTGCTAGGGCTTCTCCAAATTGAGGCTGTCCTTCAAGGCCAGGAATGCCTTCTCTTGGGTTTCTCCCACGCTGAACCCCACGTTCTTCTTCACAACTTCCGTCAAGGGTGAGGCAATTCTGCTGAAGTTGGGCACGAATCTCCCATAGAAGCTGGCCAGGGCGTGAAAGCTCCTTACTTGGCTGATGTTACTTGGTGGTGGCAACTCCTGTATGGCTCAAATCTTCTCCTCATCAACCTGTAAGCCCTGTGAACTAACAACAAAGCCTAGGAAACAAGCTTATCAGTACAAAAGGTGCACTTCTTGAGATTGGCATAGAGCTCTTCTTGTCGAAGGGTCTTTAGCACCATCTCAAGATGTGTACTATGATCCTTAAGGGACTTATTGTAAACTAGAATATCATCAAAGTATACAACAATAACTTTACTGATGTACGTCCTAAGAACTTGGTTCATAAGGCGCATGAAGGAGCTTGGAGCATTGGTAAAGCCAAATGGCATGACTGTCCACTCGTACAGCCCTTGATTTTTTCTCAAAGGTGGTCTTCCATTCATCGCCTTCCTTCATTCTGACCTGGTGGCACCCTGATGAGAAAATGGCCGGCCAGATTGTGAAGATGGCCGACCAGATCGTGAATAAGGCCAGCCAGATCGTGAAGATGGCCAACAAGAATGTGAAGAAGGCCAGCCCGAGACAGCCGGCCTGATAGTCAATTTGGTTGGGCCAAGCGGTACCATCGGCCCGATGAGCAATAAAGCCGGGCCGACCAACTACGCCAGTGAAGAGGCCCAAATGTCTAGCCTAACAGGCGGTGACGTGCCTAACACCACCGGCTTGGCTGATGACACCACTGGCTCACCTAGCATTCCGGCCGGCTCCGACAACATTTTGGCCAGTTCAACCCGCAGCACAGCTGGCTCACGCGATAACACGGCCAGCTCAAGCTCCACACAAGGAGACTCAGACCAAATCACCAGCCAACTTCAGAGCATGGATCAAGGGTAAACTTCTGTACCCATCGTAGCACCAGGAGCTATGACAAGAAGCATAACAAGGGTACTCTTGCACAAGTTCAACTTGTGGATGGAAAAGCTCCTACAAGACCAAAGACAAGTAACAATAGGCCAAGATTGCAATGATCAGGTCAAGGGCTTCTCAACTCGCCAAAGTGCTCCAGAAGCTGGGCTCTTGTGGCAAAGGAGCTCAAAGCCCAACAATACATTACCCTACTTCAAGTCCAGGACTAGGCTCGAGGCTTGTATCATTTTTGTATCAGAGCTTAAAGCTCCTAAACCAGGTTGTTTCTATCCTTTAGTCAGTTTTGTTTCTTGTTCTTGCATTAGTTTAAGTTGCATTCAAGGAAAATAAAAAAATAACACTAAACTCCAAACAGAGTGCATCTAGCTTCTACATGTATCACTAGGGCTTAGATTCACTTTTGCATTGCCATTCACGTTTTCCTTTCCATTCAAATCATATTTCCATTATTTTTAAGTTAAATTAAAAAGAAAAGAAAAAGAAAATAGGAAAAATACCAAAAGAATTCAAATTGGACAGCTAGCACAAGTTGTAGGAAGTTTCCATTTTTCTAAACTTTCCTTTTTTCAGGTTTTTCCTTTTTTCAACTTTTTCCTTTTTGCAAATTCGAATTCCCCTATAAAGGAAAACCTCCTAATCCACTTAGGAGCAAATAACTTGTGTTTTTTTCTTGTAGCACAATGGCAGAAGAGAATAGAGATGCAGCCGAGGCCATGATGGCCATGTTCACCACCCTCCAAACGCAACTCGCATCAATAGGCGAGAGGTTGGAGCGCGTGGAGAGGCCTGTGAGATTCCAGGCCATAAGGCACGTGAGAGCTGAGCAAGACCGTGCTGAGGGTCCTGAGCACCTAAGGACATGGCACGAACAGGAGGAGCCCCAGCCAGATGGAGATGAGGACGCACAACCTCACAACTATCACTATAGGCCGAGAGGACCTCCACGGCAACCAGAGGCAGAAGGTGATGGCTTCGAGCCATATGGACATCACCAGAGACCAAGGATGCCCCCTAGACATCATGAGGATGGAGATGAACATGCCTACAACCGTGTAACTCATCCTGATGCTAACACCTCCGAGTTTTGCAGGAAATGTAGACCCCGAGGCCTACCTAGATTGGGAGAGAAGGATGGATCACATCTTCGATCACTACAACCAACCAGGCCCTAGGAGAGTCTCAATGGCAGTAGCACAACTCACGGACAATGCCCTCATCTGGTGGGATCGTGAGGTGTCTGACCGAAGGAGGAAAAGATTGAGGTCCGTGGACTCATGGGTCGACATGAAAGACCTCATGAGACAAAGGTTTGTTCCACCTTATTTTCATAGAGATTTGCAACGACGTTTTCGTACTCTTAAGCAGGGAACCATATCAGTAGAGCAGTACTATGAAGAGTTTGAGAGACTAAGGAACAGGCTGGAACTCAATGACGATGAGGAACCTTTGATGGCACAATTCTTGGATGGACTCCAAGAAAGAATCAGCCGCAAGTTGGAAAGGCAAATCTACAATGGCTTCAAAGACTTGTTCCACCTATCTGTCCAGGCTGAGCAGCACATCAAAAGCAAGAGCCAAGACATCCGCAGCAAGCCTAAGACGCCTTGGACACCAAGCAACATCCCCAAGCCCATAGACAAAGGCAAAGGCATAGAGATCGAGTCAAGGTTCAAGAGCAAGCCTCCTGAGCCAACCTGTGACCAGAGAGAGCCTAGTAAGTCCTCTAACCCTCAAAGATCACGTGACATCACTTGTTTCAAGTGTTGGGGTCGTGGACACATCTCAAGGGAGTGCCCAAACAACCGGGTCATGCTGATTACGGAGGCTGGAGAGTATGAGTCCCAAGATGAAGAGGACTATGAACCAGAAGGAGAATACGGTGACATTGAGTACCCTGATGTAGGGGAAGTGCTGGTCACTAGATGCATTCTCAGTGCAATGGTACCCTCAGAGACCATCCAGAAGGAGAGCATCTTCCACAGCCGTTGCACCATCAAGGGCAAAGTATGTAACCTCATCATAGATGGTGGTTCTTGCACTAACGTTGCTAGTGTGTACATGGTTGATAAGCTAGGTCTAGAGACAAGGCATCCTCGACCACATAGATTGAGATGGCTCGATGGCAAAGTGGAGCTCAAGATCCACGAGCAAGTCACTGTACCATTCAGTGTGGGCAAGTACCAAGACTAAGTCGTGTGCGACGTGGTGCCCATGCAAGCTGGCCATCTTCTGCTAGGAAGGCCATGGCACTTTGACAAAGAGACCAGGCATGATGGCCGAACCAATCTCTACACTTTTGTGCATGACAAAAGAAAGGTCAGCTTGGCTCCTCTTACACCTGCCCAGGTACACGAGCTACAACTCCAAATGAGTAAGGAAAAGAAACTTATCAAGTCTAATTTTCTTATTCAACAAAGCCATGTCCGGAGAGCTTTAGCCTCGAAGGATTTAATGTTACTAATGGTCTTCAAAGAAATTTTGAGTATAGAACAGGAACAGGTAGAGCTACCTCCTGAAGTAGCAACTCTCCTCAACAAGTTCCAGGATGTATTTCCAGAGGAGATACCAGCAGGCTTGCCTCCTTTACGTGGCATAGAGCATGAGATCGACCTAGTGCCCGGAGCAGCCCTACCCAACCAGCCAGCCTACCGGATGAGTCCAGAGGAGTCCAAGGAGCTTGAGAAGCAAGTCAAGGAGCTCCTGGAGAAAGGCTATGTTCGAGAGAGCCTCAGTCCATGTGCCGTGCCAGTGCTACTAGTGCCCAAGAAGGATGGGACTTGGCGAATATGCGTGGACTGCTGAGCAATCAACAACATAACAGTCAAGTAGCGGCATCCGATACCACGGCTGGATGACATGCTGGATGAGCTGAGTGGAGCCACGGTCTTCTCCAAGATAGACCTCAAGAGTGGATACCACCAGGTCAGGATGAAGGAAGGTGATGAATGGAAGACTGCTTTCAAGACAAAGCAAGGGCTCTACGAGTGGACAGTCATGCCATTTGGCTTGACTAATGCCCCAAGCACCTTCATGCGCATTATGAACCAAGTTCTTAGGGCGTACATCAGTAAGTTCGTTGTAGTTTATTTCGATGACATATTGGTTTATAATAAATGCTTAAGGGATCACCTCACACATCTTGAGTTGGTGCTTAAACCCCTTCGACAAGAAGAGCTTTATGCCAATCCCAAGAAGTGCATCTTTTGTACTGATAAACTTGTCTTCTTAGGTTTTGTTGTAAGTTCACAGGATCTACAGGTTTATGAAGAGAAGATTCGAGCCATACAAGAATGGCCAACACCAAGCAACATCAGCCAAGTGAGGAGCTTCCACGGACTGGCCAGCTTCTATAGGAGATTCGTGCCCAACTTCAGCAGTATTGCCTCACCCTTGACGGTAGTAGAGAAGAAGAACGTTGGATTCAGCTGGGGAGAAGCTCAGGAGAAGGCATTCCAGGCCTTAAAGGACAGCCTTACACATGCACCAGTGCTAGTCCTGCCCGACTTCAACAAGACGTTTGAAGTGGAGTGTGATGCCTCTGGAATAGGCATAGGAGCAGTGCTAAACCCAGGAGGGAGGCCAGTGGCATACTTCAGTGAGAAGCTAGGTGGTGCCTCACTGAACTACCCCACTTACGACAAGGAGCTTTATGCCCTAGTTCGAGCATTGGAGACTTGGCAGCATTACTTGCTGTCCAAGGAGTTTGTGATCCACACTGATCACGAGACTCTCAAACATCTCAGAGGGCAAACCAATCTCAAGAGGAGACATGCCAGATGGATGGAGTTCATAGAGACCTTCCCGTACGACATCAAGTACAAGAAGGCCAAAGACAATGTGGTAGCCGATGCACTATCAAGGAGGTTTGCCTTGATATCCACCATGGAGGAAAAGGTTTTAGGATTCGAGCACATCAAGGACCTATACAAGGACGATCCTGACTTTGCTGAGAGCTACAAAGAGTGTGGCAAAGGGAGTCATGGCAAGTTTTACATCCATGAGGGATTCTTGTTCCGAGAGAGAAGGCTGTGCATACCACAAGGATCGTTAAGGGAGGTTATCATCCGAGAAGCTCATGGAGGAGGACTCATGGGCCACTTTGGTGTCGACAAGACACTAGCAGTAGTCAAGGAGCACTTCTACTGGCCACACATCAAAAGGTCAGTAGAAGCCCATTGTGCAAGATGCATCACTTGCAAAAAGGCGAAATGATACAAGCCTCGATTCAAGGCGTATATGCGTGTGGGATGTTTGGAGAAGGTTAGGTGAGAAAATCGACCTTAGATTTCTTGGGATAGGGGTTTTTGGGTTGGTATTCGATGGAGAGGTGAAGTGAACCACACGAGGGGTGATGAACCTCGTGATAAATCACAAACTTAGAGCTAGGAGGGCTGGTCTCAACTAGGTTCTAAGCGCACAAGCTTCTTTGAGAGAATAACTTGTAAAGAAAATTCGATCTTTATTAATTAGCAAAAAGGTTGTCGAACTACAATGCTGGAAGGAGCCTTATTAATATGCTCGACAGCTTGACCTTCTAGGGTCGACTCAAATAAAGAAAAGGAAAGTTTACAAAAGTGCACAAAAGGAAAAGATACAAAAGTCTATAAACGAAAAAGGACCTATTCCTAAAATGTATTTGACTCAATAAATGTAAATATTCTAGATCCTACCCTGCAAAACAGAAAGAGGCAAATATTCTTATTGAAAACTTACCTTACTTACCTCACGGCCAAGAAATGGAAGGTGGCCGTCCTTGTGGCATGCACGCGCCTTGCTCCTAGTCTTCGACTTGGAGTAGGGTTAAGAATCTTTGGGCCCTGACCTCTCTTGCCACTAAAGCCCAAGTCTCTGATGTCCCTTGTGTTGCTGAGAAGCCATTGGACTCTTCCTTGCACTTCTGGCCCATTGTCCTTAGTCGATCTTCCTCTAGGAGCTTGTCGACCCATAAGCTGAATTTGTGGAAGAGTGCCCTTGATCTGCTTCTTGTCATTGCTCCTTGAGGTACCACTGGTGTAGAGACTTCCTCTAGGTGCATGTCCTGGAGCTGGTAGCTCATTTGGTCCGAGTCTTCTTGTGTAGAAGTGGAAATGCGCGTGTACTCAGCTGGATCGGCTGTACCGGCTGGATTGTGCGAGGTACTGGCCAGAATGCCTTCAGAACCAGCCAAGTTGATCCCAGAGTCGGTGGCATCACCAAGGGGACCGGCGGTGTCATCCACGTCGCCACCAAGTGTGCCAGAAGCTTGGGCCTCTCCGCTGGCAATGCTGACCGGTCTGGTCCAATTGGTCGAGGGTCCGGCGGTACTGCTTGGTCCGGCTGACGTGCCAAATGGCCCGGCTGTCTCGGCAAGCTTCCTGGTCGGCCAGTCAGGTCTCCTGGCTGGATGTACGACCTGATGTCCTCATCATCCCCTCCCTCTTCAGTAGGTTTTGTCCTCAAAACTGGTTCATCTGCATGGAAAGGGGCTAAGTCAGTTATGTTGAACGTGTTGGACACATTAAACTCACCTGGGAGCTCGATCCGGTAGGCGTTGTTGTTGATCCTCTCAAGCACTCTGAATGGTCCATCTCCTCTTGGTGCTAGCTTGGAACTTCTTAGGTTTGGGAACCTCTCCTGCCGTAGGTGTAGCCACACCCAATCGTCTGGTTGAAAGATCACCTCCTTTCATCCCTTGTTGGCATGAGTCACGTACTGTCCGGTCCTCTTCTCCAAGTTTTCAGCTACCTTCTGGTGTAACTTCCTTATGAACTCTGCCTTGGATGCTCCGTTGAGGTTGGTCATCTCAGCTGGGGGCAGTGGCGTATGCTCCAATGGGGTGAGAGGATTGAAGCCATATACTACTTCAAATGGTGTCTTCTTGGTTGCTGAGTGCACGGCTCGGTTGTAAGCGAACTCTATGAATGGCAGGCACTCCACCCAGGTCTTTAGGTTCTTCCCTAGTGTAGTCCTGAGAAGAGCTGATAGTGTCCTGTTGACAACTTCAGTTTGGCCATCGGTTTGAGGATGGCAGATGGTAGAGAAGAGTAGCTTCGTGCCTATCTTCCTCCAAAGGGTCCTCCAGAAATTGCTGAGGAACTTGGTGTCCCTGTCTGATACGATGGTCCTTGGCACTCCATGAAGCCGTACTATCTCCTTGAAAAACAGCTCGGCTGTTTGCATGGCATCATTGACATTGGCACACGGGATGAAGTGTGCCATATTGGAGAATCTGTCCACCACTACAAAGATGGCATCCTTGTGGTTGATCTTGGGCAGGCCTAGAACGAATTCCATTGAGATGTCCACCCATGGATGTGTAGGTATGGGCAGTGGGAGATACAACCCGTGAGGTTGCACTCGGGACTTTGCCTTCTTGCAAGTGATGCATCTTGCACAATGAGCTTCTACTGTCCTCTTGATGTGTGGCCAGTAGAAGTGCTCCTTGACCACTGCTAGAGTCTTGTTGACACCAAAGTGGCCCATGAGTCCTCCTCCATGAGCTTCTCGGATGATAAGCTCCCTTAATGATCCTTGTGGTATGCACAACCTTCTCTCTCGGAACAAGAATCCCTCATGGATGTAAAACTTGCCATGACTCCCTCTGCCACACTCCTTGTAGCTCTCAGCAAAGTCAGGATCATCCTTGTATAGGTCCTTGATGTGCTCGAATCCTAGGACCTTTGCCTCCATGGTGGATATCAAGGCAAACCTCCTTGATAGTACATCGGCTACCACATTTTCTTTGCCCTTCTTGTACTTGATGACGTATGGGAAGGTCTCTATGAACTCCATCCACCTGGCATGTCTCCTCTTGAGATTGGTTTGCCCTCTGAGGTGTTTGAGAGCCTCATGATCAGTGTGGATCACAAACTCCTTGGACAGCAAGTAATGCTGCCAAGTCTCCAATGCTCGGACAAGGGCATAAAGCTCCTTGTCATAAGTGGGGTAGTTCAGTGAGGCACCACCTAGCTTCTCACTGAAGTATGCCACTGGTTTCCCTCCTTGGGTTAGTACTGCTCCTATGCCTATTCCAGAGGCATCACACTCCACTTCAAACGTCTTGTCGAAGTCGGGCAGGACTAGCACTGGTGCATGTGTAAGGCTGTCCTTTAAGGCCTGGAATGCCTTCTCCTGAGCTTCTCCCCAGCTGAATCTCACGTTCTTCTTCACTACTGCCGTCAATGGTGAGGCAATACTGCTGAAGTTGGGCACGAATCTCCTATAGAAGCTGGCCAGTCCGTGGAAGCTCGTGACTTGGCTGATGTTGCCTGGTGTTGGCCATTCTTGTATGGCTTGAATCTTCTCTTCATAAACCTGTAGGCCCTGTGAACTTACAACAAAACCTAAAAAGACAAGTTTATCAGTACAAAAGGTGCACTTCTTGAGATTGGCATAAAGCTCTTCTTGTCGAAGGGTTTTAAGTACCATCTCAAGATGTATGAGGTGTTCCCGTAGGCACTTACTATAAACCAATATATCATCAAAGTAAACCACTACAAACTTACTGATGTACGCCCTACGAACTTGGTTCATAAGGCGCATGAAGGTGCTTGGGGCATTAGTCAAGCCAAATGGCATGACTGTCCACTCGTATAGCTCTTGCTTTGTCTTGAAAGCAGTCTTCCATTCATCACCTTCCTTCATCCTGACCTGGTGGTATCCACTCTTAAGGTCTATCTTGGAGAAGACCGTGGCTCCACTCAGCTCATCTAGCATGTCATCCAGCCGTGGTATTGGATGCCGGTACTTGACAGTGATGTTGTTGATTGCTCGGAAGTCAATGCCCATTCACCAAGTCCCATCTTTCTTGGGCACTAGTAGCACTGGTACGGCACATGGACTGAGGCTCTCTCGAACATATCCTTTCTCCAGGAGCTCGTTGACTTGCTTCTCAAGTTCCTTGGACTCCTCTGGATCATCCGGTAGGCTGGCCGGTTGGGCAGGGCTGCTCCGGGCACTAGATCGATCTGGTGTTCTATGCCACGTAAAGGAGGCAAGCCTGCTGGTATCTCCTCTGGAAACACATCCTGGAGCTTGTTGAGGAGAGTTGCTACTTCAGGAGGTAGCTCTACCTGTTCTTTCTCTATATTCAATACTTCTTTGAAAACCATTAGTAGCATTAGATCCTTCGAGGCTAAAGCTCTCCGGACATGACTTGGTTGAATGAGAAAATTAGTTTTAATGAGCTTCTTTTCCTTGCTCATTTGCTGTTGAAGCTCATATACCTGGGCAGGTGTGAGAGAAGCTAGGCTGACCTTTCTCTTGTCATGCACGAAAGTGTAGAGATTGTTCGGCCATCATGCCTGGTCTCCTTGTCAAACTGCCATGGCCTTCCTAGTAGAAGATGGCCAGCTTGCATGGGCACCACGTCGCACACGACTTGGTCTTGGTACTTGCCCACACTGAATGGCACAGTGACTTGCTCATGGATCTTGAGCTCCACTTTGTCATCGAGCCATCTCAGTCTATATGGTCGAGGATGCCTTGTCTTCTCTAGACCTAGCTTATCAACCATATATGCACTAGCAACGTTAGTGCAAGAACCACCATCTATGATGTGGTTACATACCTTGCCCTTGATGGTGCAACGGCTGTCGAAGATGTTCTCCCTTTGGATGGTCTCTGAAGGATCCACCATTGCACTGAGGATGCGTCTGGTGACCAGCACTTCCCCCACATCAGGGTACTCAATGTCACCATATTCCTCTTCTGGTTCATAGTCCTCTTCATCTTGGGACTCATATTCTCCAGCCTCCGTAATCAGCATGACCCGGTTGTTTGGGCACTCTCTTGAGATGTGTCCACGACCCCTACACTTAAAACAAGTGATGTCACGTGATCTTTGAGGGTTAGAAGACTTACTAGGCTCTCTCTGGTCACGGGTGGGTTCAGGAGGTTTGCTCTTGAACCTTGACTCGATCTCTATGCTCTTGCCTTTGTCTACGGGCTTGGGAATGTTGCTTGGTGCCCAAGGCATCTTAGGCTTGTTGCGGATGTCTTGGCTCTTACGTTTGATGTGCTGCTCAGCCTGGACAGATAGGTGGAACAAGTCCTTGAAATCATTGTAGATTTGCCTTTCCACCTTGCGGCTGATCCTTGCTTGGAGTCCATCCAAGAATTGTGCCATCAATGCTTCTTCATCATCATTGAGCTCCAATCTGTTCCTTAGCTTCTCGAACTCTTCATAGTACTCCTCTACTGATCTGGTATCCTGCTTAAGAGTACGAAAACGACGTTGCAAGTCCCTATGAAAGTAAGGTGGAACAAACCTTTGTCGCATGACATCTTTCATGCCGACCCATGAGTCTATGGGCTTCATTCTTTTCCTCCTTCTGTCAGATACCTCACGATCCCACCAGATGAGGGCATTGTCCGTGAGTTGTGCTACTGCCATTGAGACTCTCTTAGGCCCTGGTTGGTTGTAATGATCAAAGATATGATCCATTCTTGTCTCCCAATCTAGGTAAGCCTCGGGGTCTACTTTTCCTGCAAAACTTGGAGGAGTTAGCTTAACATCAGGATGAGTTACAAGGTTGTAGGCGTGTTCATCTCCATCCTCATGATGTCTAGGTGGCATCCTTGGTCTCTGGTGAAGACCATATGGCTCGAAGCCATCCTCTTCTGCCTCGGGTTGCCGTGGAGGTCCTCTCGGCCTATGGTCATAGTTATGAGGTTGTGTGTCCTCATCTCCATCTGGCTTGGGCTCCTCCTGTTCGTGCCGTGTCCTAAGGTGCTCAGGACCCTCAGGACGGTCTTGCTCAGCTCTCACGTGCCTTATGGCATGGAATCTCACAGGCCTCTCCACGCGCTCTAATCTCTCGCCTATGGATGCGAGTTGCGTTTGGAGGGTGGTAAACATGGCCATCATGGCTTCGGTTGCTTCTCTATTTTCTTCTGCCATTGCGTGCTACAAAGAAAGAAGACAAGTTATGATACTCCTAAATTATTAGGAGGGTTTTCTTTTTATAAGGATTCAAAAAAATGCAAAAAGGAATGTTCTAAGGAATGGAAAATTCGAAAATATGGAGATTTGAATAAAAGGACATTTTCTTGACAACTATTAGCTGTCCAATTCGAAATCTTTTGGTATTTTTCCTATTTTCTTTTTTTTTCTTTTTCTTTTCTTTTAATTTAACTTAAAAATAATAGAAATATGATTCTAACAAAAAGGAACTAGATGCACTCGGTATGAACTTAGATGTTATTTTTTTGATTTTCTGGAATGAAACTTAAACTAATGCAAGAACAAGAAACAAGACAAGCTAAAGGATAGAAACAACCTGGTTTAGGAGCTTTAAGCTCTGATACCAAAATGATACAAGCCTCGATTCAAGGCTTATATGCGCGTGGGCTGTTTGGAGAAGGTTAGGTGAGAAACTCGACCTTAGACTTCTTGGATAGGGGTTTTTGGGTTGGTATTCGATGGAAAGGTGAAGTGAACCACACGAGGGGTGATGAACCTCGTGATAAATCACAAACTTAGAGCTAGGAGGGCTGGTCTCAACTAGGTTCTAAGCGCACAAGCTTCTTTGAGAGAAAAACTTGTAAAGAAAATTCGATCTTTATTAATTAGCAAAAAGGTTGTCGAACTACAATGCTGGAAGGAGCCTTATTAATATGCTCGACAGCTTGACCTTCTAGGATCGACTTAAATAAAGAAAAGAAAAGTTTACAAAAGTGCACAAAAGGAAAAGATACAAAAGTGTATAATCGAAAAAGGACCTATTCCTAAAATATCTTCAGGACCGGCCAAGTTGATCCCGGAGTCGGTGGCATCACCAAGGGGACCGGCGGTGTCATCCACATCCCCACCAAGTGTGCCGGAAGCTTGGGCCTCTCCGCCGGCAATGCTGACCGATCTGGTCCTATTGGTCGAGGGTCCGGCGGTACTGCTTTGTCCGGCAGACGTGCCAAATGGCCCGGCTGTCTCGGGCAAGCTTCCTGGTCAGCCAGTCTGATCTCCTGGCTGAATGTACGACCTGATGTCCTCATCACGAAGTCCCGAGTTCATCCTCACTGGTTGTACCTCCCACTGCCCATACCTACACATCCATGGGTGGACATCTCAATGGACTTCGTTCTAGGTCTGCCCAAGATCAACCACAAGGATGCAATCTTTGTAGTGGTGGACAGATTCTCCAAGATGGCACACTTCATTCCATGTGCCAATGTCAATGATGCCACGCAAACAGCCGAGCTGTTTTTCAGGGAGATAGTACGGCTTTATGGAGTGCCAAGGACCATCGTGTCAGACAGGGACACCAAGTTCCTCAGCCATTTCTGGAGGACCCTTTGGAGGAAGCTAGGCATGAAGCTACTCTTCACCACCACTTGCCATCCTCAAAGCGATGGCCAAACTAAAGTTGTCAACCGGACACTATCAACTCTTCTCAGGACTACACTAGGGAAGAACCTCAAGACTTGGGTGGAGTGCCTGCCATTCATAGAGTTCGCTAACAACCGAGCCGTGCACTCAGCAACCAAGAAAACACCCTTTGAAGAAGTATATGGCTACAACCCTCTCACACCATTGGAGCAAACGCCACTGCCACCAGCAGAGATGACCAACCGCAACGGAGCATCCAAGGCAGAGTCCATATGGAAGTTACACCATAAGCTAGCAGAAACCTTGGAGAAGAGGACCGGGCAGTACGTGACTCATGCGAACAAGGGAAGAAAGGAGGTGATCTTTCCACCAGGAGATTGGGTGTGGCTACACCTACGGCAGGAGAGGTTCCCCAACCTAAGGAGTTCCAAGCTAGCACCAAGAGGAGATGGACCATTCAGAGTGCTGGAGAGGATCAACAACAACGCCTACCGGATCGAGCTCCCAGGTGAGTTTAATGTCTCCAACACGTTCAACGTAACTGACTTAGCCCCTTTCCATGCAGATGAACCAGTTATGAGGTCAAACCCTACTGAAGAGGGAGGGGATGATGGGGACATCAGGTCGTATGGCCAGCCAGGAGACCAGACTGGCGACCAGGGAGCTTGCCCGAGACAGCCGGGCCATTTGGCATGTCTGCCGGCCCAAGTGGTACCGCCAGACCCTCGACCAACAGGACCGGACTGATCAGCATTGCCGGCGGAGAGGCCAAAACCTCTGGCACAACTGGTGGCAACCTGGATGATACCGCCGGTCCCATTGGTGACGCTGCCAGCTCCGGGATCAACTTGGCCGATGCCGAAGGCATTCCGGCCAGCACCTCGCGCAGTCCAGCCGGTACAGCCGATCCAGCCGAGTACATGGGCATTTCGGCATCTACACAAGGAGACCCGGACCAGATAAGCTACCAGCTCTAGGACATGCATCTAGAGGAAGTCTCTACACCAGTGGTGCCACCAGGACCAATGACAAGGAGCAGATCAAGAGCACTCTTCCACAAGTTCAGCTTATGGGTCGACAAGCTCCTAGAAGAAGATCGACTAAGGACAGTGGGCCAGAAGTGGAAAGAAGAGTCCAAAGGCTTCTCAACAATGCAAGGGACTTCGCAGACTTGGGCTTTAGTGGCAAGAGAGGTCAGGGCCCAAAGATTCCTAACAATACTCCAAGTCGAAGACTAGGAGCAAGGCGCGTGCATGCCACAAGGACGGCCACCTTCCATTTCTTGGCCGTGAGGTAAGAAAGGTAAGTTTTCAATTCGAATATATGCCTCTTTTTGTTTTGCAGGGTAGGATCTAGATTTTTTATATTTTTGAGTCAAAGACATTTTAGGAATAGGTCCTTTTTCGGTTATGTACTTTGGTACATTTTCCATTTGTGCACTTTTGTAAACTTTCCTTTTCTTTCTTTGAGTCGACCCTAGAAAGTCAAGCTGTCGAGCATATTAATAAGGCTCCTTCCAGCATTGTAGTTCAACAACCTTTTGATTATTAATAAAGTGCGAATTTTCTTCTTACAAGTTTTCTCTATAAGAATCTTGTGCGCTTAGAACCTAGTCGAGACCAGCTCTCCTAGCTCTAATTTTGTGATTTATCACGAGGTTCATCACCCCTCGTGTGGTTCACTTAACCCTTCCATCAAATACCAACCCAAAACCCCCTATCCAAGAAGTCTAAAGTCGAGTTTTTCACCTAACCTTCTCCAAACAGCCCACGCGCATATAAGCCTTGAATCGAGGCTTGTATCACGCCGGCCCTATGATCAGCCGGGCCTGGCCGACCAACTTTGCCTGTGGAGAGGCCCAAACCTCTGGCCCAACTGGTGCGACATGACTAACACAGCTGGCCCAGCTGGTGATGTCGCCGGCCCACCAATCGATCTGGCCAGCTCCGATTTTCAACTCGGTCAGCTCTAGACACGGGCCAACCGGCTCAAGCAATCATACGAACTTTCCACCTCTACACAAGGACACTCATACCAAATCAGCTACCACCTTCAAGGCATAATTCTCGATGAAGTCTCTATAGCAGTGGTGCCACCAGGAGCCATGACAAGGAGCTGAACAAGGGCACTCTTCCACAAGTTTAGCTTGTGGGTAGGAAAGCTCCTAGAACACCAACGACAAAGAGCATTGGGACAAGAGTGCAAGGATGAATTCAAGGGATTCTCAACATCTCAAAGGACTCCAGAGACTTGGGCTCTCGTTGCAAAAGAGTTCAAGGCCCAACACTTTATAACCCTACTTCAATTGAAGAGTGAGCGTGTGTAACAAAGGTCGGCCACCTTCCATTTCTTGGCCGAATGGTAAGTAGGTAAGGTTTCAATTATATATTTGTATTTTTTGTTTTGATGTTAAGAATTAGTAGTTTTCTATTTATTGAGTTAGGAATATTTAAGTAGATGTTCTTTTTCGGTTATTCCATTTTGTAATCTTTCCTTTATGCACTTTTGTATTTTTTTCATTTTCTTTTTGGGTTGACCCTAGAAGGTCAAAGCTGCTGAGCATATTAATGAGGCTCCTTTCAGAATTGTAGTTCGACAAGATTTTGATTATTAATAAAGAGAGCATTTTTCTTACGAGTTTTCTCCTAAAACCTCTAATCGCTTAGAACCCTAGTTGAGACCAGCCCTCCTACCTTCTTAGTTGTAATTTATCACGAGGCTTTCCATCCCTAGTGTGGTTCACCTCACCCCACCACCTATTACCCACCAGAAAACCCCATTCAGAAGCCAGGAGAAGCTTCTCGCCTAATCTCCTCCAACCAGCCCGCGAGTGTTACGGTCTTTATTCAAGGCTTGTATCATTTTGGTATCAGAGCTTAATCTCCTAAAACCAGGTTTTTTCTATCCTTTATTTCAGTCTTTATTCAGTTTCTTGCGTTACCTTAGTTTCATTCAAAAAAATCAAGAACATATCACCTAAAAATCAAACCGAGTGCAACCTATATCTTATGTGCATCACTAGGGTTTAGGATCATGTTTTTCATTGCATCTTTGTTTTTTCCTTTTTGCTAAAGCATATTTACATTAATATTATGTTAAAAATCAAAAATTAAAACGAATATTACCAAGAAAATCAAAGAAAAATTGGCCAAAAGAATCTAGGAGATTTGCATCATTAATTGTTAGATTTGCATCATTAATTGTTACATTTGCATCAGCAATTGTTAGATTTGCATCATTAATTGTTTTTCCTTTTGTTAAATTTTTCCTTTTTTCTACTTTTTTCTTTTCATTAATTTCCCTACTATCAAAACCCTCTCCTAAAGAATTCTTAGAAGAAACTAACCTTATTTTTCTTGTAGCAAGCAATGGCTGATGGAGGAAATCAAGATGCCACAGAGGCCATGATGGCCATGTTCACCACACTCCAAACCCAACTCGCATCAATAGACGAGAGGCCGGTGAGATTCCAGGCCATAAGGCACATGAGTGCTGGCCAAGACCCTGCTGAAGGTCCTGACCACCCAAGGACACGGCCAGAACAGGAGGAGCCCCACACGGATGAAGATGAGGGCTGACAGCATCACGACTATCAACCTAGGCCGAGGGGACCTCCGCGACAACCTCAAGAAGAGGGCAATGGCTATGAGCCATATGGTCACCACCAGAGACCAACAATGCGCCGTAGACATCATGAGGATGGAGACGACTATGCCTATCACCGGGTAAACAATCATGACGTCAAACTAACACCTCCAAGTTTTGCAAGAAAAGTAGACCTCGAGGCCTATCTAGATTGGGAAAGGAGGGTGGATCACATCTTCGACCACTACAACCAACCAGGCCCTAGGAGAGTCTCCATGGCAGTAGCACAACTTATGGATAATGCCCTCATATGGTTGGATCGTGAGGCTTCTGACCGTAGGAGAAAGAGGTTGAGACCCGTAAACTCTTGGGTCAACCTGAAGGATCTCATGAGACAAAGGTTTGTTCCACCTTAGTTTCATAGAGATTTGCAACACCGTTTTCGTACTCCTAGCTTCTAAGATTGTGATTTATCACGAGGCTTTCCATCCTTAGGCCGAGAGGACCCCCACGGAAGCCAGAAGAAGAAGGCGATGGCTAGTAGCCATATGGTCATAACCCAAGGCCAAGAATTCCTCCTAGCTAGACATCAAGAAGATGGAGAGGACTACGCCTATAACCGGGTAAATAAGCATTATGTTAAACTAACCCCTCCGAGTTTTGCAGGAAAAGTAGACCCCGAGGTCTATCTATATTGGGAACAAAGAATCGATCACATCTTTGACAATTACAACCAACCAGGCCCTAGGAGAGTCTCCATGTGAGTAGCAAAACTCATGAAAAATGCCCTCATCTGGTGGGACCGTGAGGCTTCTGACCGTAGGGAAAGGAGGCTAAGACCCGTAGACTCTTGGGTCGACGTGAAGGACCTCATGAGGCAAAGTTTTGTTCCTCCCTATTTCCATAGAAATTTGTAACGCCATTTTCGTACTCTTAAGCAGGGCACAAGGTCAGTGGAGGAGTACTTTGAGGAGTTCGAGAGACTAAGGTACAGGCTGGAGCTCAATGATAATTAAGAAGCATTGATGGCTCAGATCTTGGATGGCTTGCAAGAGACTATCAGCCAGAATGTAGAGAGGCAAATCTACAATGACTTCAAGGATCTATTCCACCTTTCTGTCCAGGCTGAACAGGACATCAAAAGCAAGAGCCAAGAAATACGCAACTGGCATAAGACACCTTCGGCACCAAGCAATGGCATCAAGCCAATGGAAAAAGCAAGGGATTGAGATCAAGTCATGATTCAAGAGCAAGGCTCCTGAACAAACCCATGACCAGAGAGAGCCAAGTAAGTCTTAATTTAAAACCTCATAGATCATGTGACATCACTTATTTCAAGTGTAGGGGTCGCGGCCACATCTCAAGAGAATGCCCAAACAACCGAGAAATGCTGATCACGGAGGCTGGAGAGTACAAGTCTCAAGATGAAGAAGAGCTGGAACCAGAAGGAGATTATGGATACATAGAATATCCAGATGTGGGAGAGGTATTGGTGACACGGCGTATCCTAAGTGCAATGGTCGACACCTCTGAGACCATTCAAATGGAGAACATCTTCCACAGCCGGTGCATCATCAAAGGAAAGGTATGTAACCTCATCATAGATGGTGGTTCTGTACTAACGTGGCCAGTGCGTACATGGTTAATAAGCTAGGTCTTGTGAAGACTAAGCACCCCCGGGTATATCGGCTAATATGGCTAGATGACAAGGTAGACCTCAAGATTCATGAGCAAGCAACAATACCATTCAGTGTGAGTCGATACCAAGACCAGGTCATTCCTGACGTGGTATCAATGCAAGCGGGTCAACTTATTCTGAAGGCCATGGCAATTTGAGAGGGAGACAAGGCATGATGACCGGACCAACTTGTACACCTTTGTACACGACAAAATAAAGGTCAGCCTAGCCCCTCTCACTTCTGCCCAGGTACAAGAACTACAACTTCAAATGAGTAAGGAGAAGAGTTTAATTAAATCAAACTTTCTTATTCAACCAAGTCGTGTCCGAAGAGCTTTGGCCTCTAAGGACTAGATGCTTTTAATGGTGTTTAGGGAGGTTTTGAGTGCAGGAAAGGAAGATATAGAATTACCTCTTGAAGTAGCAGCCCTCCTCAATCAATTCCAGGATGTGTTTCCTGAGGAGATACCAGCAGGCTTGCCTCCCTTAAGCAGCATTGAGCACCAGATTGATCTCGTGTCTGGAGCAGCCTTGCCCAACCGGCCAGCATACCGGATGAGCCCAGAGGTGTCAAAGGAACTTGATACAAGCCTCGATTCAAGGCTTATATGCGCGTGGGCTGTGTGGAGAAGGTTAGGTGAGAAACTCGACCTTAGACTTCTTGGATATGGGTTTTTGGGTTAGTATTGGGTGGAAGGGTGTGGTGAACCACACAAGGGGTGATGAACCTCGTGATAAATCACAAACTTAGAGCTAGGAGGGCTGGTCTCAACTAGGTTCTAAGCACACAAGATTCTTAGAGAGAAAACTTGTCGTAAAATTCGCACTTTATTAATATCAAAAAGGTTGTCGAACTACAATGCTGGAACGAGCCTTATTAATATGCTCGACAGCTTTACCTTCTAGGGTCGACTCAAAGAAAGAAAAGGAAAGTTTACAAAAGTGCACAAATGGAAAATGTACAAAAGTGCATAACCGAAAAAGGACCTATTTCTAAAATGTCTTTGAATCAAAAATATAAACAATCTAGATCCTACCCTGCAAAACAGAAAGAGGCATATATTCGAATTGAAAACTTACCTTTCTTACCTCACGGCCAAGAAATGGAAGGTGGCCGTCCTTGTGGCATGCACACGCCTTGCTCCTAGTCTTCGACTTGGAGTAGGTTTAGGAATCTTTGGGCCCTGACCTCTCTTGCCACTAAAGCCCTAGTCTCTGATGTCCCTTGCATTGTTGAGAAGCCTTTGGACTTTTCTTTTCACTTCTGGCCCACTGTCCTTAGTCGATCTTCCTCTAGGAGCTTGTCGACCCATAAGCTGAATTTGTGGAAGAGTGCCCTTGATCTGCTTCTTGTCATTGCTCCTTGAGGTACCACTGGTGTAGAGACTTCCTCTAGGTGCATGTCCTGGAGCTGGTAGCTCATTTGGTCCGAGTCTTCTTGTGTAGAAGTGGAAATGCGCGTGTACTCAGCTGGATCGGCTGTACCGGCTGGATTGTGCGAGGTACTGGCCAGAATGCCTTCAGAACCAGCCAAGTTGATCCCAGAGTCGGTGGCATCACCAAGGGGACCGGCGGTGTCATCCACGTCGCCACCAAGTGTGCCAGAAGCTTGGGCCTCTCCGCTGGCAATGCTGACCGGTCTGGTCCAATTGGTCGAGGGTCCGGCGGTACTGCTTGGTCCGGCTGACGTGCCAAATGGCCCGGCTGTCTCGGCAAGCTTCCTGGTCGGCCAGTCAGGTCTCCTGGCTGGATGTACGACCTGATGTCCTCATCATCCCCTCCCTCTTCAGTAGGTTTTGTCCTCAAAACTGGTTCATCTGCATGGAAAGGGGCTAAGTCAGTTATGTTGAACGTGTTGGACACATTAAACTCACCTGGGAGCTCGATCCGGTAGGCGTTGTTGTTGATCCTCTCAAGCACTCTGAATGGTCCATCTCCTCTTGGTGCTAGCTTGGAACTCCTTCGGTTGGGGAACCTCTCCTGCCGTAGGTGTAGCCACACCCAATCACCTGGTTTAAAGATCACCTCCTTTCTTCCCTTGTTAGCATGAGTCACGTACTGCCCGGTCTTCTTCTCCAAGTTCTCTGCTACCTTCTGGTGTAACTTCCTTATGAACTCTGCCTTGGATGCTCCGTTGAGGTTGGTCATTTCTGCTGGTGGCAGTGGCGTTTGCTCCAATGGGGTAAGAGGGTTGAAGTCGTATACTACTTCAAAGGGTGTCTTCTTGGTTGCTGAGTGCACGGCTCGGTTGTAAGCAAACTCTATGAATGGCAGGCATTTCACCCAAGTCTTGAGGTTCTTCCCTAGTCTAGTCCTGAGAAGAGTTGATAGTGTCCGGTTAACAACTTCAGTTTGACCATCGGTTTGAGGATGCAGGTGGTAGAGAAGAGTAGCTTCATGCCTAGCTTCCTCCAAAGGTCCTCCAGAAATGGCTGAGGAACTTGGTGTCCCTGTCTGACACGATGGTCCTTTGCACTCCATGAAGCCGTACTATCTCCCTGAAAAACAGCTCGGCTGTTTGCGTGGCATCATTGACATTGGCACACGGAATGAAGTGTGCCATCTTGGAGTATTGCCTCACCATTGACAGCAGTAGTGAAGAAGAACGTGGGATTCAGCTGGGGAGAAGATCAGGAGAAGGCATTCCAGGCCTTGAAGGACAGCCTTACACGTGCACCAGTGCTAGTCCTTCCCGAGTTCAACAAGACGTTTGAAGTGCTGTGTTATGCCTCTGGAATAGGCAGAGGAGCAGTGCGAACCCAAGGAGGGAGGCCAGTGGCATACTTCAGTGACAAGCTAGGTGGTGCCTCACTGAACTACCCCACTTATGACAAGGAGCTTTATGCCCTGGTCCGAGCATTGGAGACTTGACAGCATTACTTGCTGTCCAAGGAGTTTGTGATCTACACTGATCACGAGACTCTCAAACACCTCAGAGGGCAAACCAATCTCAAGAGGAGACATGCCAGGTGGATGGAGTTCATAGAGACCTTCCCATACGTCATCAAATACAAGAAGGGCAAAGACAATGTGATAGCCGATGCACTATCAAGGAGGTTTGCCTTGATATCCAACATGGAGGCAAAGGTCCTAGGATTCGAGCACATCAAGGACCTATACAAGGATGATCCTGACTTTGCTGAGAGCTACAAGGAGTGTGGAACAGGGAGTCATGGCAAGTTTTACATCCATGAGGGATTCTTGTTCCGAGAAAGGAGGTTGTGCATACCACAAGGATCATTAAGGGAGCTTATCATCCGAGAAGCTCATGGAGGAGGACTCATGGGCCAGTTTGGTGTCGACAAGACTCTAGCAGTGGTCAAGGAGCACTTCTACTGGCCACACATCAAAAGGTCAGTAGAAGCCCATTGTGCAAGGTGCATCACTTGCAAAAAGGCGAAGTCCCGAGTGCACCCTCATGGGTTGTATCTCCCACTGCCCATACCTACACATCCATGGGTGGACATCTCAATGGACTTTGTTGTAGGTCTGCCCAAGATCAACCAGACTTTGTAGTGGTGGACAGATTCTCCAAGATGGCACACTTCATCCCGTGTGCCAATGTTAATGATGCCACGCAAACAGCCGAGCTGTTCTTCAAGGAGATAGTACGGCTTCATGGAGTGCCAAGGACCATCGTGTCAGACAGGGACACCAAGTTCCTCAGCCATTTCTGAAGGACCCTTTGGAGGAAGCTAGGCACAAAGCTACTCTTCTCTACCACCTGCCATCCTCAAACCGATGGTCAAACTAAAGTTGTCAACCAGACACTATCAACTCTTCTCAGGACTACACTAGGGAAGAACCTCAAGACTTGGGTGGAGTGTCTGCCATTCATAGAGTTTGCTTACAACCGAGCCGTGCACTCAGCAACAAAGAAGACACCCTTTGAAGTAGTATACGGCTTCAACCCTTTCACCCGATTGGAGCAAACGCCACTACCACCAGCGGAAATGACCAACCTCAACGGAGCATCCAAGGCAGAGTTCATAAGGAAGTTACACCAGAAGCTAGCAGAGAACTTGGAGAAGAGGACCGGGCAGTACGTGACTCATGCTAACAAGGGAAGAAAGGAGGTGATCTTTCAACCAGGCGATTGGGTGTGGCTACACCTACGGCAGGAGAGGTTCCCCAAACTAATGAGTTCCAAGCTAGCACCAAGAGGAGATGGACCATTCATAGTGCTGGAGAGGATCAACAACAACGCCTACCGGATCGAGCTCCCATGTGAGTTTAATGTGTCCAACACGTTCAATGTAACTGACTTAGCCCCTTTCCATGCAGATGAACCAGTTTTGAGGTCAAAACCTACTGAAGAGGGAGGGCATGATGGGGAAATCAGGTCGTATGGCCGGCCAGGAGACCAGACTGGCCGACCAGGGAGCTTGCCCGAGACAGCCGGGCCATTTGGCACGTCTGCCAGCCCAAACGGTACCGCCAGACCCTCGACCAACAGGACCGGACCGATCAGCATTGCCGGCGGAGAGGCCCAAACCTCGGGCACAACTGGTGGCGACGTGGATGACACCGCCGGTCCCATTGGTGACTCCGCCGACTCCAGGATCAACTTGGCTGGTCCAGAAGGTATTCTGGCCAGCACCTCGCACAGTTCAGCCGGTACAGCCGATCCAGCCGAGTACATGGGCATTTCAGCATCTACACAAGGACACTCGGACCAGATAAGCTACCAGCTTCAGGACATGCACTAGAGGAAGTTTCTACACCAGTGGTGCCACCAGGAGCAATGACAAGGAGCAGATCAAGAGCACTCTTCCACAAGTTCAGCTTATGGGTCGACAAGCTCCTAGAGGAAGATCGACTAAGGACAGTGGGCCAGAAGTGGAAAGAAGAGTCCAAAGGCTTCTCAACAATGCAAGGGACTTCACAGACTTGGGCTTTAGTGGCAAGAGAAGTCAGGGCCTAAAGATTCCTAACCCTACTCCAAGTTGAAGACTAGGAGCAAGGCGCGTGCATGCCACAAGGACGGCCACCTTCCATTTCTTGGCCGTTAGGTAAGAAAGGTAAGTTTTCAATTCGAATATATGTCTCTTTCTGTTTTGAAGGGTAGGATCTAGATTGTTTACATTTTTGAGTCAAAGACATTTTAGGAATAGGTCCTTTATCGGTTATGCACTTTAGTACATTTTCCATTTGTGCACTTTTGAAAACTTTCCTTTTCTTTCTTTGAGTCGACCCTAGAAGGTCAAGCAGTCGACCATATTAATAAGGATCCTTCCAGCATTGTAGTTCGACAACCTTTTTGATATTAATAAAGTGCGAATTTTCTTACAAGTTTTCTCTCTAAGAATTTTGTGCGCTTAGAACCTAGTTGAGACCAGCCCTCCTAGCTCTAAGTTTGTGATTTATCACGAGGTTCATCACCCCTTGTGTGGTTCACCTCACCCTTCCACCGAATACTAACCCAAAAACCCATATTCAAGAAGTCTATGGTCGAGTTTCTCACCTAACCTTCTCCACACAGCCCATGCGCAAATAAGCCTTGAATCGAGGCTTGTATCAGGACACCAGATCAAATGGTCGGCCAGATCGTGCATATGGGCTACCAGATCGTGAAGAAGGCCTGCCTGAGACAGCCGGGGAGATAGTCGACTTGGCCAGGCCAAGCGGTACTGCCGGCCCGATGAGCAATAGGGCCGGGCCGACAACCTCCGCCGGCGAGGAGGCTCAAATGTCCTGCCGAACAAACAGCGATGTGAAAACACTGCTGGCTCAGCTGATGACACCGCCGGCTCACCTAGCATTCTGGCCGGCTCTGACAACATTTCGGCCAGCTCAACCTGTGGCACAGCCGGCTCACGCGATAACGCGGCCAGCTCAAGCTCCACACAAGGAGACTTGGACCAAATCACCAACCAACCTCAGGACATGGATCTAGGGGAAAGTTCTGCACCATTGGTAGCACTAGGAGCTATGACAAAAAGCAGAACAAGGGCACTCTTCGACCTTGTAGTACATGTCATGCAATCATAAATATTTTCTTCATCCACTTTTCCAAAACTTCTTCTTGAGCTCCACGTGATAAAGAAGAATCCACACAATGTGTAGGCAGTGTCAAGATGGTTTAAATGTGTTGGATGGTGGATGCGATGAGTTCAGCTAGTGGGTGGAAAAGCTCCTAGAATTCCAAAGACAAGGAACAATGGGCCAATAGTGCAATGATCAAGTCAAGGGCTTGTCAACTTGTTAAAGTGCTCTAGAAGCTTGGGGTCTCATGGCAAAGGAGGTCAAGGCCCAACAATACATTACCCTACTTCAAGTCCAAGACTAGGCGCGTGCAAGCAAGGTCGGCCACCTTCAATTTCCTGGCCTAGAGGTTAGAAGGTAAGTTTTCAAATTATAAATTGCCTTTTCTGTTATTCAGGGTAGGAACTAGTAGCTTTCTTTTTTGTTGAGTCAAGAACAATTGAGTAGTTGTCCTTTTTTTTGGTTGTTTCCATTTTG
>JAENJI010000014.1:6203700-6275389 GCA_018901935.1 Pugionium cornutum | reverse complement strand
TGACACTAATCGAACACCCACGTTATGCTAGCTCAATTTTCTATATTGTGACAGAATTTAAGATCGAAATAGCTATCACAAAGCCTCCAATTAATCCAGTCTATCCCAAACTGCGTTTTGCCATGCATTATGCTTAATTTAAAATCCTTTACTCAAGAAGCACCGATGATCAGTTTAGAATGAGTGTTTTATCAAGCAGATATACTTGACATGTCTGCACTAAATTGGCTTTTACGTTTTATTTAGAGGTCAAGATGACATGAATCCAACGCCCACGTTAAGCTAGCTCAATTTTACCATATTGTGACAACATTTCAGATTGAAAGAGCTAGAAAAAGCCTCAAAGTAATGCAATCTATCCCAAACTATGTGATGACATGCATATGCTTCATTTATAAGCTTTAATCAAGGAGCACCGATGAACAGTTCAAAATGCTCATTTTAAATGACCCATCAACTTGACATGTTGTACATAATTGTCCACCACTTTTGATTTAGAGTCCAAAATGAGACGAATCCAACACCCACGTTAAAGTAGCTCAATTTTCTATATTGTGCCAGAATTTAAAATCAAAATACCTATACAAAGCCTCGAAGTTATCCAAGCTTTCCCAAACTGCATGATGCTATGTATTATGCTTCATTTTTACATCTTTACTCAATGAGCACCAATGATCAGTTTAGATTGGTCATTTAAATTGCCCAATAAACTTGACATGTCCACACTATATCATCCCTAACTTTTGAATTATAGTTCAAAGTGACACAAATCCAACACCCACGTTAAGCTAGCTCAGTTTTCTATATTGTGACAAAATTTAAAATCAAAATAGATACGACAAAGCCTCCAAGTAATCCAATCTATCCAAAACTACGTGATCCCATGCATTTTTCTTAATTTATATGCTTTTACTCAAGGAGCACCAATGATCAGTTTCGAATGATCATTTTAACTAGCTGATCTACTTGACATATATGCACTTAATCGACTTTTTCTTTTTATTTACAGCTCAAGATGAGATGAATCCAACACGCACGTTAAACTAGCTCAACTCATAGTGACAACATTTGAGATCAAAATAGCTATCCAAAGCCTCCAAGTAATCCAATCTATCCCAAACAGTGTGATGCCATGAATTATGCTTAATTTATAAGCTTTTACTCATGGAGCACCAATGATCAGTTTAAAATGATCATTTTAACTAGCTGATCAAATCTATATGTCCGCACTAAATCATCTATTACTTTTTATTTATAGCTCAAGATGACATGAATCCAATTACCACGTTAAGCTAGCTCAATTTTCGATATTGTGAAAACATTTGAGATTGAAAGAGCTAGAAAAAGCATCACGTAATGCAATCTATCCCAAACTGTGTGATGCCATGCATTATGCTTCATTTATAACCTTTTTAACACAAGAGCACCAATGACCAGTTTAGAATGAACATTTTAACTGGCCGATCAATTTGACATGTGCGCACTAAATCTTCCATAGCTTTTAATTTAGAGGTCTGAATGACACGACTCCAATGCCCAAGTTAAGGTAACTAAATTTTTTATATTGTGATAAAATTTAAGACCAAAATAGCTACAAAAATGTCTCCAATCAATCCAATCTATCCCAAACTGCGTGATGCTTTGCCTCATACTTCATTTATAAGCCTTTACTTAAGGAGCACCATAATCAGTTTAGAATGATCATTTTAACTAACTGATAAACTTGACATTTCCGCACAAAATCGTCCCTAACTTTTGATTTAGAGTTCAAAATGACACTAATCGAACACCCACGTTATGCTAGCTCAATTTTCTATATTGTGACAGAATTTAAGATCGAAATAGCTATCACAAAGCCTCCAATTAATCCAGTCTATCCCAAACTGCGTTTTGCCATGCATTATGCTTAATTTAAAATCCTTTACTCAAGAAGCACCGATGATCAGTTTAGAATGAGTGTTTTATCAAGCAGATATACTTGACATGTCTGCACTAAATTGGCTTTTACTTTTTATTTAGAGGTCAAGATGACATGAATCCAACGCCCACGTTAAGCTAGCTCAATTTTACCATATTGTGACAACATTTCAGATTGAAAGAGCTAGAAAAAGCCTCAAAGTAATGCAATCTATCCCAAACTATGTGATGACATGCATATGCTTCATTTATAAGCTTTAATCAAGGAGCACCGATGAACAGTTCAAAATGCTCATTTTAAATGACCCATCAACTTGACATGTTGTACATAATTGTCCACCACTTTTGATTTAGAGTCCAAAATGAGACGAATCCAACACCCACGTTAAAGTAGCTCAATTTTCTATATTGTGCCAGAATTTAAAATCAAAATACCTATACAAAGCCTCAAAGTTATCCAAGCTTTCCCAAACTGCATGATGCTATGTATTATGCTTCATTTTTACATCTTTACTCAATGAGCACCAATGATCAGTTTAGATTGGTCATTTAAATTGCCCAATAAACTTGACATGTCCACACTATATCATCCCTAACTTTTGAATTATAGTTCAAAGTGACACAAATCCAACACCCACGTTAAGCTAGCTCAGTTTTCTATATTGTGACAAAATTTAAAATCAAAATAGATACGACAAAGCCTCCAAGTAATCCAATCTATCCAAAACTACGTGATCCCATGCATTTTTCTTAATTTATATGCTTTTACTCAAGGAGCACCAATGATCAGTTTCGAATGATCATTTTAACTAGCTGATCTACTTGACATATATGCACTTAATCGACTTTTTCTTTTTATTTACAGCTCAAGATGAGATGAATCCAACACGCACGTTAAGCTAGCTCAACTCATAGTGACAACATTTGAGATCAAAATAGCTATCCAAAGCCTCCAAGTAATCCAATCTATCCCAAACAGTGTGATGCCATGAATTATGCTTAATTTATAAGCTTTTACTCATGGAGCACCAATGATCAGTTTAAAATGATCATTTTAACTAGCTGATCAAATCTATATGTCCGCACTAAATCATCTATTACTTTTTATTTATAGCTCAAGATGACATGAATCCAATTACCACGTTAAGCTAGCTCAATTTTTGATATTGTGAAAACATTTGAGATTGAAAGAGCTAGAAAAAGCATCACGTAATGCAATCTATCCCAAACTGTGTGATGCCATGCATTATGCTTCATTTATAACCTTTTTAACACAAGAGCACCAATGACCAGTTTAGAATGAACATTTTAACTGGCCGATCAATTTGACATGTGCGCACTAAATCTTCCATAGCTTTTAATTTAGAGGTCTGAATGACACGACTCCAATGCCCTAGTTAAGGTAATCAAAATAGCTACAAAAATGTCTCCAATCAATCCAATCTATCCCAAACTGCGTGATGCTTTGCCTCATACTTCATTTATAAGCCTTTACTTAAGGAGCACCATAATCAGTTTAGAATGATCATTTTAACTACCTGATAAACTTGACATTTCCGCACTAAATCGTCCATAACTTTTGATTTAGAGTTCAAAATGACACTAATCAAACACCCACGTTATGCTAGCTCAATTTTCTATATTGTGACAGAATTTAAGATCGAAATAGCTATCACAAAGCCTCCAATTAATCCAGTCTATCCCAAACTGCGTTTTGCCATGCATTATGCTTAATTTAAAATCCTTTACTCAAGAAGCACCGATGATCAGTTTAGAATGATTGTTTTATCAAGCAGATATACTTGACATGTCTGCACTAAATTGGCTTTTACTTTTTATTTAGAGGTCAAGATGACATGAATCCAACGCCCACGTTAAGCTAGCTCAATTTTACCATATTGTGATAACATTTCAGATTGAAAGAGCTAGAAAAAGCCTCAAAGTAATGCAATCTATCCCAAACTATGTGATGACATGCACATGCTTCATTTATAAGCTTTAATCAAGGAGCACCGATGAACAGTTCAAAATGCTCATTTTAAATGACCCATCAACTTGACATGTTGTACTTAATTGTCCACCACTTTTGATTTAGAGTCCAAAATGAGACGAATCCAACACCCACGTTAAAGTAGCTCAATTTTCTATATTGTGCCACAATTTAAAATCAAAATACCTATACAAAGCCTCGAAGTTATCCAAGATTTCACAAACTGCATGATGCTATGTATTATGCTTCATTTTTACATCTTTACTCAATGAGCACCAATGATCAGTTTAGATTGGTCATTTAAATTGCCCAATCAACTTGACATGTCCACACTATATCATCCCTAACTTTTGAATTATAGTTCAAAGTGACACAAATCCAACACCCACGTTAAGCTAGCTCAGTTTTCTATATTGTGACAAAATTTAAAATCAAAATAGATACGACAAAGCCTCCAAGTAATCCAATCTATCCCAAACTACGTGATCCCATGCATTTTGCTTAATTTATATGCTTTTACTCAAGAAGCATCAATGATCAGTTTAGAATGATCACTTTAACTAGCTGATCAACTTGACATATCCGCACTAAATCGACTTTTACTTTTTACTTAGAGCTCAATATGAGATTAATCAAACGCGCCTGTTAAGCTATCTCTATTTTCCGTATTGCGACAATATTTGAGATTGAAAGAGGTAGGCAAAGCCTCAAAGCAAGGCAATTTATCTCAAACTGTGTGATGCCATGCATTATACTACATTTAAAATCCTTTACTCAAGGAGCACTAATGATCAGTTTAGAATGATCATCTTAATTGGCCGATCAACTTGACACACTAAATCGTCCATAACTTTTGATTTGCGTTCAAAATGACACGAATCCAACACCAATGTTAAGCTAGCTTAATTTTTGATATTGTGACAAAAATTAAGATCCAAATAGCTGCCCAAAGCCTCCAAGTAATCCGATCAATCCAAAACTGCGTGATGCCATGCACGATGCTTAATTTATAAGCCTTTACTCAAGTATCACCAATTATCAGTTTAGAATGATCATCTTAACTAGATGATCAACTTGACATGTCCGCATTAAATGGTCTTTTACATTTTATTTATAGCTCAAGATGACATGAATTCAACGGACACGTTATGCTAGAGCAATTTTCCATATTGTGGAAACATTCGATACTAAAAGAGCTAGACAAAGTATCAAAGTAATGCAATCTATCCCAAACTCTCTGATGCCATGCATTATGCTTTATTTATAACCCTTTATTCAAGGAGCACGAATGACAGTATAGAATAAACATGTTAAATGGCCGATCAACTTGACATGTACGCACGAAATCTTCCATTGCTTTTAATTTCAAGGTCAGAATGACACGAAACCAACGCCCTCGTTAAGCTTACTAAAGTTTCTATATTGTGACAAAATTTAACACCAAAATAGCTACAACATAGTCTACAAGCAATCCAATCTATCCCAAAATATGTGATGCCTTGCCTCATGCTTCATTTATAAGCCTTTACTCAAGGAGCACCAGCGATCAGTTTAAAATGATCATTTCAACTAGCTGATCAACTTGACATGTCCGCACTAAATCATCCCTAACTTTCGATTTAGAGTTCAAAATGACACTAATCCAATTCTCACGTTATGCTAGCTCAATTTTTATATTGTGACAGAATTTAAGATCGAAATAGCTATCACGAAGCCTCCAATTAATCCATCTATCCTAAAGGCTCAAGGAGCAGCAATAATCAGTTCAGAATGATTGTTTTAAGTAGCTGATCAACTTGACATGTCCGCACTAAATCGGCTTCTACTTTTTATTTAGAGCTCATGATGACATGAATCCAACGCCCACGTTAAGCAAGGTGAATTTTCCATATTGTGACAAAATTTGAGAGTGAAAGAGCTAGACAAAGCCTCAAAGGAATGCAATCTATCCCAAACTGCCTGATGCCATGCATTATGCTTCATTTATAAGCTTTACTCAAGGAGCACCGATCATCAGTTCAAATGCTCATTTTAAATGACCGATCAACATGACATGTCCGCACTAAATTGTACGCACTAAATTGTCTGCAACTTTTATAGAGTTCAAAATGACACGAATCCAACACCCACGTTAAGATAGCTCAATTTTATATGTTGTGACAAAATTTAAAATCGAAACAGCTTGACAAAGCGTCAAAGTTATGTAATCTACCCTAAACTGCATGATGCTATGCATTATGCTTCGATTATAAGCTTTTACTCAATGAGCACCATCGATCAGTTTAGAATGATCATTTTAACTGGCCAATCAACTTGACATGTCCGCACTATATCTTCAGTAACTTTTGATTTATAGTTCAAAATTACACGAATCCAATACCCACGTTAAGCTAGCTCATTTTTTCTATATTGTGACAAAATTTAAAATCGAAATAGCTAGACAAAGCCTCCAAGTAATCCAATCTATCCCAAACTACGTGATGCCATGCATTAAGCTTAATTTATAAGCCATTACTCAAGGAGCGCCAATGATCCCTTTAGAATGATGATTTTAACTGTGTGATCAACTTGACATGTCTGCACTAAATCGGCTTTTACTTTTTATTTACAGCTCAAGATGATATGAATCCAACGTTCACGTTAAGCTATCTCAATTTTCCATATTTTGATAACATTTGAGATTGAAACAGCTAGACCAAGCCTCAAAGTAGTGCAATCTATCTCAAACTGCGTGATACCATGCATTATACTTAATTTATAAGACTTTACTCAAGGACACTTAATGATCAGTTTCGAATGATCATTTTAACTAGCCGATAAACATGACATGTCCGCACGAAATCATCTGTAACGTTTTTAGAGGTCAAAATGACACGAATCCAACACCCACGTTAAGCTAGCTCAATTTTCTATATTGGGACAAAATTTAATATCTAAATAGCTATCACAAAGCCTCCAAATAATCCAATCTATGCCATACTGCGTGTTGCCATGCATTATTGTTAATTTATAAGCATTTACTGAAGGAGCACAAATGATCGGTTTAAAATGATTATTTTAACTAGCTGATCAACTTGACTTGTCCGCACTAAATCGGCTTTTACATTTTATTTAGAGCTCAAGATGACATGAATCCAACGCCCACATTAAGCTAGCTCAATTTTCCATATTGTGTCACAATTTGAGATTGAAAGAGCTAGACAAAGTCTCAAAGAAAGGCCTTCTATCCCAAACTGCGTGATGACATGCATTATGCTTCATTTATAAGGCTTTACTCAAGGAGCACCAATGTTCAGTTTAGAATGCTCATTTTAAATAACCCATCAACTTGACATGTCTGCACTAAATTGTCCGCAACATTTGATTTAGAGTTCAAAATGACACGAATCCAACACCCACGTTAAGGTAGGTCAATTTTCTATACAAACTCTAAGATCGAAATTGCTAGACAAAGCCTCCAAGTTATCCAATCTATCCCAAACTGCATGATGTTGTGCATTATGCTTCATTTATACGCCATTACTCAATGAGCACCAATGATCAGTTTAGATGATCATTTGAACAGGCCAACCAACTTGATATGTCCACACTATATCATCCGTAGCTTTTGATTTATAGTTCAAAATGACACGAGTCCAACACCCACGTTAATCTAGCTCAATTTTCTATATCGTGGCAAAATTTAACATCAAAATAGCTACGAAAAAGCCTCCAAGTAATCCAATCTATCCCAAACTGCGTGATGCCATGCATTATACTTAATATATAAGGCTTTACTCAAGGAGCACCAGTGATCAGTTTAGAATGATCATTTTAATTAGCTGATCAACTTGATATATCCGCACTCAATCATCTTTTGCTTTTTATTTAGAGCTCAAGATGACATGAATCCAACGCCCACGTTAAGCTAGCTCAATTTTCCATATTGTGAAAACATTTCAGATTAAAAGACCTAGACAAAGCATCAAATTAATGCAATCTATCTCAAACAGCATTATGTCATGCATTATATTTCATTTATAAGCTTTTATTGAAAGAGCACTAATGATGAGTTTAGAATGATCATTTTAACTGGCCGACCAACTTGACATGTCCGCACTAAATCGTCTGTAACTTTTGATTTAAAGTTCAAAAAGATACGAATCCAACACCCATGTTAAGCTAACTCAATTTTCTATGTTGAGACAAAATTTAAGATTGAAATAGGTATTACAAAGCCTCCAAGTAATCTATCCCAAACTGCATGTTGCCATGCATTATGCTTAATTTATAAGTCTTTACTCAAAGAGCAGCAAAGATCAGTTTAGAATGATTATCTTAACTAGCTGATCAACTTGACTTGTCCGCACTAAATCGGCTTTTCCTTTTTATTTAGAGCTCAAGATTATATGAATCCAATGCCCATGTTAATCAAGCTCAATTTTCCATATTGTGACAACATTTGAGATCTATAGAGCTAGAAAGAGCATCAAAGTATTGCAATCTATGCGTGATGACATGCATTATGCTTCATTTATAGGCCTTTACTAGAGGATCACCGATGATCAGTTTAGAATTATAATTTTAACTAGTAGATTAACTTGTAATGTACGCACGGAATCGTCTTTTACTTTTTTTTAGAGCTCAAGATGACATTAATACAACGCCCACGTTACGCTTGCTCAATTTTCCATATTGTGAAAACATTTGAGATTGAAAGAGCTAGACAAAGCCTCAAAGTAATGCAATCTATCTCAAACTGCGTGATGCCATGCATTATAGTTCATTTATAAGGCTTTACTCAAGGAGAACTAATGATCAGTTTAGATTGATCATTTTAACTAGTTGATCAACTTGACATGTCCGCAATAAATTGTATTTAACTTTTGATTAGAGCTTAAAACGACATGAGTCCAATGCCCTTGTTAGCAAGCTTAGTTTTCCATATTGAAGACAATATTTGAGACTGAAAAAGCAACGAAAAATGCTCCAAGTAATCCAATAAATGCCAAACTATGTGATGTCATGCATTATTCTTCATTTATAAGCCTTTACTCAATGAGCACCAATAATCAGTTTAAAATGATCATTTTAACTAACCGATCTACTTGACATGTATGCACTAAATCGTCCGCAACTTTTTATTTAGAGTTCAAAATGACATGAATCCAACACTCACGTTAAGCTAGCTTAATTCTCAATATTGTGACAAAATTTAATATTGAAATAACTATCCAAAGCCTTTAATTAATCCAATCTATCCCAAGCTGCGTGATGTCATGCATTATGCTTAATTTATAAGCCTTTACTCAAGGAGCACCAATGATCAGTAGAGAATGATCATTTTAATTAGCTGATCAACTTGATAGATCCGCACTAAATCGTCTTTTACTTTTTATTTAGAGCTCAAGATGACATGAATCCAACGCCCACGTTAAGCAAACTCCATTTTCCATATTGTGAAAACATTTGAGATTAAAAGAGCTAGACAAAGGCTCAAAGTAATGCAATCTATCTCAAACTGTGTGATGTCATGCATTATATTTCATTTATAAGCCTTTACTGAAGGACCACTAATGTTGAGTTTAGAATGATCATTTTAACTGGCCGACCAACTTGACATGTACGCACTAAATCGTTTGTAACTTATGATTTAAAGTTCAAAATGACACGAATCCCACATCCACATTAAGCTATCTCAATTTTCTATATTGAGATAAAATTTAAGATTGAAATAGCTATCACAAAGCCTCAAAGTAATCTATCCAAAAGTGTGTGTCGCCATGCATTATGCTTAATTATTAATCTTTACTCAAGGAGCAACAATGATCAGTTTAGAATTATTATCTTAACTAGCTGATCAACTTGACTTGTCCGCACTAAATCGGCTTTTACCTTTTATTTAGAGCTCAAGATTATATGAATCCAATGCCCATGTTAATCTAGCTCAATTTTCCATATTGGGACAACATTTGAGATTTAAAGAGCTAGAAAAAGCCTCAGAGTAATGCAATCTATGGGTGATAACATGCATTATGCTTCATTTATAAGCTTTTACTAGAGGATCACCAATGATGAGTTTAGAATTATAATTTTAACTAGCATATCAACTTGTAATGTTCGCACTGAATCGTCTTTTACATTTTATTTAGAGCTCAAGATGACATTAATACATTACCAATGTTATGCTAGCTCAATTTTCCATATTGTGAAAACATTTTAGATTGAAAGAGCTAGACAAAGCCTTAAAGTAATGCAATCTATCTCAAACTGCGTGATGCCATGCATTATAGTTTATTTATAAGACTTTACTCAAGTAGAACTACTGATCAGTTTAGATTGATCATTTTAACTAGTTGATCAACTTGACATGTCCGCACTAAATTTAATTAAACTTTTGATCAGAGCCTAAAGTGATATGAGTTCAATGCCCTCGTTAAGCTACCTCAGTTTTCCATATTGAACACAATATTTGAGACTGAAAGAGCTACGAAAAAGGCTCCAAGTAATCCAATAAATGCCAAACTACGTGATGATGTCATGCATTATTCTTCATTTATAATCCTTTACTCAAGGACCACCAGTAATCAGTTTAAAACAATCATTTTAACTGGCCGATCAACTTGACATGTCTGCACTAAATCATCCGCAACTTTTTATTTAGAGTTCAAAATGACATGAATCTTACACCCACGTTAAGGTAGCTCAATTTTTTATTGATACAAAATTTAAGATTGAAATAGCTATGACAAAGCTTCCAAGTAATCTATCCAAACTGCATGTTGCCATGCATTATGCTTAATTTATAAGCCTTTACTCAAGGAGCAGCAATGATCAGTTTAGAATTATTATCTTAACTAGCTGATCAACTCGACTTGTCCGCACTAAATCGGCTTTTACTTTTTTATTTAGAGCTCAAGAATATATGAATCCAACACCCATGTTAATCTAGCACAGTTTTCCATATTGTAAACATTTGAGATTTAAAGAGCAAGAATAGGCCTCAAAGTAATGCAATCTATGCGTGATGACATGCATTATGCTTCATTTATAACTCTTTACTAGAGGATCACCAATTATCAGTTTAGAATTATAATTTATAACATTAATACAACGCCAATGTTATGCTAGCTCAATTTTCTATATTTTGAAAACATTTGAGATTGAAAGCGCTAGACATGTGTCCAATGCCCTCGTTAAGCTAGCTTAGTTTTTCATATTGAAGACAATATTTGAGATTGAAAGAGCTACGAAAAAGGCTCCAAGTAATCAAATAAATTCCAAACTACGTGACGATGTCATGCATTATTCTTCATTTATAAGCTTTTACTCAATGAGCACCAATAATCGGTTTAAAATGATCATTTTAACTGGCCAATCAACTTGACATGTCCGCACTAAATCGTCCGCAACTTTTTATTTAGAGTTCAAAATGAAATGAATCGAACACCGACGTGAAGCTAGCTCAATTCTCAATATTGGGAGAAAATTTAAGATCGAAATAACTATCCAAAGCCTCCAAGTAATCCAATCTATCCCAAACTGCGTGATGTCATGCATTATGCTTAATTTATGAGCCTTTACTCAAGGAGCACCAATGATCAGTTTAGAATGATCATTTTAATTAGCTGATCAACTTGATATATCCATACTAAATCGTATTTTACTTTTTATTTAGAGATCAAGATGACATAAATCCAACGCCCACGTTAAGCTATCTCAATTTTCCATATTGTGAAAACATTTGAGATTAAAAGAGCTAGACAAAGTCTCAACGTAATGCAGTCTATCTCAAACTGTATGATGTCATGCATTATATTTCATTTATAAGCCTTTAGTGAAGGAGCACTAATGATGAGTTTAAAATGATTAATTTTCAATATTATGACAAAAATTTGAGATAGAAATAGCTATCCAAAGCCTCCAAATAATCAAATCTATCCCAAACTGCGTAATGTCTTGCATTATGCTTAAGTTTTAAGCTTTTACTCAATGAGCACCGATGATCACTTTAGAATGATCATTTTAACTAGCTGATCAACTTGATATGTACGAACTAAATCTTCTTTTACTTTTTATTTAGAGCTCAAGATGACATGAATTAGACGTCCTCGTTAAGCTACCTAAATTTTCTATATTGTGACAAAATTTGAGATTGAAAGAGTTCGACAATGCCTCAAAGTAACGCACTCTATCCCAAACTGAATGATGGAATGCATTATGCTTGTTTATAAGCCTTTAATCAAGGAGCGCCAATGATAAGTTTAGAATGGTCATTTTAAATAACCGATCAACTTGACATGTCCGCACTAAATTGTATGAAACTTTTGATTTATACTTCAAAATGACACGAATCCAACAACCACATTAAGGTAGCTCAATTTTTTATATTGTTAAAAAATTTAAAATGGAATTAGCTAGACAAAGCCTCCAAGATATCCAATCTATCCCAAACTGCATGATGCTATGCACTACGCTTCCCTTAAACGCCTTTACTCAATGAGCACCAACGATCAGTTTAGAATGATCATTTTAACTGGCCAATCAACTTGACCTGTTCGCACTATATCATCCATAGCTTTTGATTTATAGTTCAAAATGACACGAATCCAACACCCACGTTAAGCTAGCTACTCTTTGTATATTGTGACAAAATTTAACATCAAAATAGCTACGAAAAAGACCAATGTATCCAATCTATCTCAAACAACGTGATGCCATGCATTAGGCTTAATTTATGAGCCTTTACTCAAGGACACCAATGATAAGTTTAGAATTATAATTTTAACTGGCTTATCAACTTGAAATGACTGCACTAAATCGGTTTTTACTTTTTATTTAGAGCTCAATATTATATGAATCCAACGCCCACGTTAAGCTAGCTCAATTTTCCATATTGTTACAACATTTGAGATTGAAAGAGCTAGAAAAAGCCTCAAAGTAATGCAATCTATCCAAAACTGCGTGATATCTTGCATTATGCTTCATTTATAAACCTTTACTAAAGAAGCACCAATGATCAATTTAGAATGATAATTTGAACTAGCTGATAAACTTGACATATCCGCGCTAAATTGTCTTTTACTTTTTATTTAGAGCTCAAGATGACTTTAATCCAACACCCACATTAAACTAGCTCAATTTTCCATATTGTGAAAATATTTGAGATTGAAAGAGCTAGACAAAGCCTCAAAGTAATGCAATCTATCACCAACTGCGTGATGTCATGCATTATAGTTCATTTAAAACACTTTACTCAATGAGAACTATTGATCAGTTTAGAATGATCATTTTGATTAGCTGATCAACTTGACATGTACGCAATATTTTGTCTTTAAGTTTTGATTAGAGCTTAAAATGATATGAGTCCAACGCCCATGTTAAGCTAACTCAGTTTTCCATATTGTAAACAAATTTGAGGCTGAAAGATCTACAAAAGAGCCTCAAAGCTATCTAATGTATGCCAAACTACGTCATGTCATGAATTATGCTTCATTTATAAGCCTTTACTCAAGGAGCACCAATAATCAATTTAAAATGATCATTTTAACTAGCCGATCAACTTTACATGTCCGCACTAAATCGTCCCTAACTTTTTATATAGAGTTCAAAATGAAACAAATACAACACCCACGCTAAGTTAGCTCAATTTTCAGTATTGTGACAAAATTTAAGATCAAAATAGCTATCCAAAGCCACCAAGTAACACAATCTATCCCAAACTGCGTGATGTCTTGCATAATGCTCAAGGAGCACCAATGATCAGTTTAAAATGATAATTTTAACTAGCTGATCAACTGAATATGTCCGCACTAAATCGTCTTTTAATTTTTGTTTAGAGCTCAAGATGACATGAATCCATAGCCCACCATAACCTAGCTAAATTTATACATATTGTGAAAATGTTTGAGATTCAAGGAGCTAGACAAAGCCTCAAAGTATTGCATTCTATCTCAAACTGTGGGATGCCATGCAATACTTCATTCATATGCCTTTACTCAAGGAGCAATAATGATATGTTTAGAATGATCATTTTAACTAGCCAATCAACATGATATGTCCGCATTGAATCGTCCGTAATTTTTGATTTAGAGTTCAAAATGACACGAATCCAACACCCACGTTAAGCTAGCTCAATTTTCTAAATTGGGAAAAAAATTTAAGATCGAAATAGCTATCACAAAGCCTCCAAGCAATCCAATCTATCCCAAACTGCGTGTTGCCATGCATTATGCTTAATTTATAGGCCTTTACTCAATGAGCACCAATGATCAGTTTAGAATGATAATTTTAACTAGCTGATCAACTTGACATGTCCGCACTAAATCGTCCGTAACTTTTGATTTATAGTTAAGAATGACACGAATCCAACACCCACGTTAATGTAGCGCAATTTTCTATAGTGGGACAAAATATATCATCGAAGTAGCTACGACAAGGCCTCCAAGTAATCAAATCTATCCCAAACTGTGTGTCGCTATGCATTATGCTTAATTTCTAAGCCTTTATTCAAGGAGCAGCAGTGATTAGTTTCGAATGATAACTTTAACTAGATAATCAACTTGAGTTGTCTGCACTAAATCAGCTTTTAGTTTTTATTTAGAGGTCAAGATGACATGAATCCAACGCCCACGTAAACCTAGCTCAATTTTCCATATTGTGAAAAAGTTGAGATTGAAAGAGCTAGAAAAAGCCTCATAGTAATGCAATCTATCCCATACTGTGTGATGCCATGCATTATGATTCATTTATTAGCCTTTACTCAAGGAGCACCAATGATCAATTTAGAATGATAATTTTAAGTGGCCGATCAACTTGACATGTCCGCACTAAATCGTCTATAACTTTTGATCTAGAGTTCTGAATGACATGAATCCAACACCCACATTAAGCTAGCTCAATTTTTTATACTGTGACGAAAAGTTAAGACCAAAATAGCTATGACAATGCCTCTAAGTAATCAAATCTATCAGAAACTGCCTGATGCCATGCATTGTGCTTCTTTTATAAGCCTTTACTCAAGGACCACTAATGATCACTTTAGAATGATCATTTTAATTGGCCGATCAATTTGACATTTCCCCACTAAATCGTCCGTAACTTGTGATTTAGAGTTCAAAATGACATGACTCCAAAACCCACGTTAAGCTAGTTCAATTTTCCAAATTGTGAAAACATTTGAGAACGAAACAGCTAGATAAAGCATCAAATTAATGCAATGTATCCCAAACTGCGTGATGACATGCATTATGCTTCATTTATAAGAATTTTCTCAAGGAGCACCAGTGACCAGTTTAGAATGATCATTTTAATTGGCCGATCAATTTGACATGTTCGCACTAAATTATCCATAACTTTTGATTTAGAGGTAAGAGTGACACAAATCCAACGTCAATGACACAAATCCAACGCCTATTTAAGATCAACTATATTGTAACTAAATTTAGCACCGAAATAGCTATGAAAAAGCCACCAAGCAATCCAATCTATCCCAAACAGCGTGATGTCATCCATTATGTTTCATTTATAAGCCTTTACTGAAGGAGCCCCAATGGCCAATTTAGAATGATCATTTTAACAGGCAGATCAACTTGACATGTCCACACTAAATATTCCGTAACTTTTGACTTAGAGTTCAGAATGACATGAACCCTACGCCCACGTTAAGCTAGCTCAATTTTCTCTATTATAACAGCATTTGATATTCAAAGAGCTTTGACAAAGCCTACAAGTAGTCCAATCTATCCCAAACTGCGTGATGCCATGCATTATGATTCATTTATAAGCCTTTACTCAAGGAGCACCAATGATCAGTTTTGAATGATCACTTTAACTAGCTGATCAACTTGACATGTCCGCACTAGATCGTCTTTAACTGTTTATTTATCCAAAGTAACGATATCTATCCAAAAGTCCGTTATGCCAGGTATTATGCTTCTTTTGTAAGCCTTTACTAAAGGAGCACCAGTGACCAGTTAGAATGATCATTTTAACTTGCCAATCAACTTGACATGTTCGCACTAAATCGTCTGTAACTTTAACTTAGACTTCAGAGTGACACGAATCCAACGCACACGTTAAGCTAACTCAATTTTTTACATTGAAACAAAATTAAATACCAAAATGACTACCAAAAAGCCTCAAAATAATGCTATCTATCCAAACCTGCGTGATGCCATGCATTATGCTTCATTTTAAAGTGGTTACTCAAGGAGCACCTATGACCTTTTTAGAATGATCATTTTAACTGGGCGATCAACTTGACATGTCCGCACTAAATAATCCGTAACTTTTAATTTCGAGTTCAGAATGACACGAATCCAATGGCCACGTTAAGCTAACTCAATTTTCTATATTGTGACAAAATTTAAGACCAAAATAGCTACGAAAAAGCCTTCAAGTAATCCAATCTATCCCAAATTACGTGATGCTATGGATTATGTTTTATTTATAAGCCTTTACTCAAGGAGCACCAATGATCAGTTTAGAATGATCATTTTAACTAGCTGATAAACTTGACATGTCCGCACTGAATAGTCTTTAACATTTTATATAGATCTCAAGATGAGATGAATCCAACTCCCATGTTATGCTAGTTCAATTTTCCATATTGTGAAAACATTTGAGACTGAAAGAGCTAGACAAAGCATCTAGGTAATGCAATCTATCCTGATGTGAGCATGGCCAGCAAGGAACCAAAACCTAAGGAGCAGCTTGAACCAGAGGATGAAGAAGCCACTAAAGATGCTAAGGAGCAGCTAGAACCCGCGGATATTGGAGATGAAAGCCTACAAAACTTCAATGGCCCCATTATCCGATCCAGGCAAGCCAAACTTAAGACAACACTTCAGCACCTTCTCAACACCATTCCGGCCAGGTTAGTGTGTGCTAATCCAACCACATTGGGTTGTACTCTTTTTCCTTGTTCTTAGTTTTGTCCCAATGGGGTTTCTTAGATTGGTTTTTATTGAGGCAAGCCCAAGGTACTTTACCACAGCCTCTTGGTGAATCAAGGCCCATTATATCTAATCATCCACGAAATAAGAGAGGAAGAATCAAGTCAAAACATTATTTACTTTTTAGTCTTTGTAATTCCCTAAGTATTTCGTTTAATGGTTTGGTAGAATTTTAGGAGTCATTTTCAATTTCCTAGACTACTATAAGTATTCTCTTGTATTCATTTTTTCTGGATCATCAAACATTTTAATAGCAAATCTCAAGGATATAGAACCGTAGAGGAGTACTTTAAGGAGATGGAAACCTTATTTCTTAGGGCTGATGTTCAAGAGGATAGTGAAGCCACTATGGCTAGGTTTATTGGTGGCCTTAATAGGGAAATCATAGATAGGCTAGAGGTTCACCATTATGTAGAAATAGAAGAACTTGTCCATAAGGCTATCATGTTCGAAAAACAACTTAAGAGGAAAAAACCCTAAACCCGGATTTAGTTCTACTAGGTTTAGCCAATCTAAGGAGGATAAGTCTAGCAAAGATTACAAGCCTTTCACTAAACCTAAGGTAGAAGATTCGAAACTGAAGGGAATGGATATGGGTTCTAGCACCAAAACTAGAGAAATTTTTAACTGCAAGGGATTTGGTCACTACTCTAGGGAATGTACCAACAAGAGACCCATAGTTATTAGGGCTAATGGTGAGGTAGAATTAGAGGAAGACCATTTGGATGTTGAGTCCTTGGAAGAAAATGTAGACATGCCCTATGCTGGACAACTCTTAGTAACTAGGAGAACTCTAAACTAACAAACTAGGACAGAAAATAATGAGCAAAGAGAGAACCTATTCCACATTCGCTGTCTAGTTAAGAGTAACGCATGTAGCTTAGTGATAGATGGAGGTAGTTGTACCAATGTAGCTAGTGAGATTATGGTAGAGAAGTTAGGACTTGAGATTATTAAGAGGTCTAAACCCTATAAGTTGCAATGGCATAATGATGAGGGTGAGCTAGAAGTAGAGAACCAGGTCCTATTTCCTTTGTCCATAGGAAAATATGAAGGTGAGGTTTTGTGTGATGTTTTACCCATGGATGCTTGTCACATCTTGTTAGGTAGACCTTGGCAATCGGATAGAAGGGTTATTCATGATGGGTTTACAAATAGGTACTCATTTGAGTTTAAGTGAAAGAAACATATTTTAGTACCTTTATCCATACAAGAGATTCATTTAGATCAGATAGCTTTTAAGAAAAACAAAACCCAATCAGAACCCAAAAGTGAACCCCATGCCGACGGCACCGCCAAACCGCAAACCAAGCCACCAGCCAAACAACCGACTAATCTTTTGATTAAGTATAACCCAGGGAGTAACTTACCACACATACTCTTTTTGCTTAAGGAATGATTTCATATGATAAATCTATGCAGGACATTCCTAGAAAAATTCAACTTCTTTTGCAGGAATTTAAAAATGTGTTTCCGGAGGAGCAACCGCATGGTTTACTACCAATCCGAGGAATTGAGCACCAAATTGACTTTCTACAAGGACCATCTCTTCCCAACAAGCCAGACTATAGAACCAACCCCCTGGAGACCAAGGAGTTTCAACAGCAAGTCATAGAACTCATGGAGAAAGGACATATCCGCAAAAGTATGAGCCCGTGTGCTGTCCTATTTTGCTTGTCAAAAAAAAGGATGGAAGCTGGAGAATGTGTGTTGATTGCAGAGCCATCAACAATATCATTGTAAAGGATCACAATCCTATACCTAGATTAGATGATATGTTAGATGAATTGCATGGTTCTAGCATCTTCTGTAAGGTAGATCTTAGGAGTGGTTATCACCAAATTAGGATGAAAGAAGGTGATGAGTGCGAAACTGCATTTAAAACTAAACAAGGTTTATATGTGTGTTTAGTAATGCCTTTTGGCTTCACAAATGCACTTAGTACCTTCATGAGATTGATGAACCATGTCCTTAGGGAATTCATAGGTCATTTTGTGGTAGTATACTTTGATGACATTCTAATATTTAGCCAACCTTAGATGATCATGTAGAACACCTCAGAAAGGTTTTTGAAGTACTTAGAAAGGAAACCTTGTATGCCAATCTTAAGAAATTTATTTTTGGAAGAGATAAAATTGTCTTCTTAGGCTTTGTTGTGAGTACAGATGGTATTAAGGTTGATGAGGAAAAGATAGAAGCGATTACGGACTGGCCGAGTCCAAAGAATGTTGGGGAAGTAAGAAGCTTCGATGGCGTAGCTGGGTTTTACCGGAGATTTTTCATTGACTTTATCACTATAGATGCTCCACTCAATGAGGTTATCAAAAAGAATGTGGAATTTAACTGGGAGCAGGCGCAAGAGGAGGCATTCCAAACCTTGAAAGACAAACTCACAAACTCCCCGGTTCTATCTCTTCCTAACTTTGATAAAAACTTATGAAATTGAATGTGATGCCTCAGGAGTTGGTATTGGTGCTGTTCTTATGCAGGAAAGGAAGCCCATAGCCTATTTTAGTGAGAAACGTGGAGGGGCCACACTCAATTATCCAACCTATGACAAAAAACTGTATGTGCTTGTGAGGGCCTTGCACACAGGGCAACACTATCTTTGGCCCAAGTAGTTTGTCATCCATACCGACCACGAGTCACTCAAATATCTCAAATGGCAACAAAAGCGGAACGAAAGACATGGTAGGTGGCTCGAATTCATTGAGACCTTCCCTTATGTGATCAAATACAAGAAATGTAAAGAGAATTTAGTAGCCGATGCTCTTTCTCGGAGGTATGTGCTCTTAAACTCTTTAGAAGTTAAACTGCTAGGGTTTAAGAAAATCAAGGAGTTATATGCTACTGATGCTGATTTTAAGGATATTTATGCTTCTATCGAGAAGTTTGGTACTGGAAAATACTTTAAGAGTGAAGGCTTCTTATTTTATGGTAATCGGTTATGTGTACCTAACTCCTCTTTGGGAGACTTGTTTGTTAAGGAAGCCCATTCAGGTAGTCTTATGGGTCACTTTGGCATGGCAAAGACATTAAATGTATTGCAGGAACACTTCTTTTGGCCACACATGAGGAGTGATGTTGAGAAAGCTTGCAAAAGATGTGTAATTGCAAGCAAGCCAAATCCACAATCCAAAAGCATGGTTTGTATACCCCCTCTTCCTATACCTTTGCACCCTTTGCATGATATTTCTATGAATTTTGTTGTTGGATTTCCTAGAACTAAGACTGGAAAGGATTCTGTGTTTGTTGTAGTTGATAGGTTTTCCAAAATGGTTCACTTTATTCCTTGTTATATAGACGGATGATGTCGTTAACATTACCGGATTATTCTTTAAGGGGATAGTTAGACTTCATGGCAAGCCTAGGACCATAGTATCAGATAGAGACACTAAGTTCCTTAGTTTCTTTTGGAAAACACTTTGGTTTAAGCTAGGAACTAAGATTTGTTTCTCCACATCTTGTCACCCGCAATAGAATGGTCAAACTTAAGTAGTTAATAGAACCTTGTCTACCTTGTTAAGAACTTTTATTAAAAAGAAACTTAGGACTTTGGAATAATGCTTGCCTTATGTTGAATTCGCATATATTCATGCTAGGCATACTGCTTCTAAGTACTCACCATTCAAAATTGTTTACGGGTTCAATCCCATCTCACCTTTAGATCTAATGCCTTTACTTTTGAGTGAAAGGACAAGCCTTGATGGTAAGAAAAAGGCTGAGTTGGTTTAAAAAAATTCATGAGAAGGCTCGGCTCAATATTGAAAGTAAGACTAAGATGTATGCTCAACAAGCCAATAAAGGCCGAAAGGAGTTAGCATTTGAGGAAGGAGACTTGGTTTGGATCCATTTGCGCAAAGAGAGATTTCCGTGTGAAAGGAAATCAAATCTAATGCCTAGAATTGGTGGTCCATTCAAAGTCATCAAGAAGATCAATGACAATGCCTACCAGCTGGATCTTCAAGATAACTACCAAGTGAGTTCAGGCTTCAATATTACTGATTTGGATCCATATTTTGCAGATGAAACATATTTGAAGTCAAATCCTTCTCAACTGGGGGAGGATGATGTGAGCATGGCTAGGAAGGAACCACAACCTAAGGAGCAGCTTGAACCAGAAGAGGAAGAAGCCACTAAAGATACTGAGGAGCAGCTAGAACCCGTGGATATTGGAGATGAAAGCCTACAAATATTCAATGGCCCTATTACCCGATCCAAGCAAGCTAAACATACGACAACACTGCAGCACCTTCTCAACACCATTCAGGCAAGTTTAGTGTCTGCTAATCCAACCACATTGGTTGTGATTCAAACCACCTCAACCTCACCAAGAGAACTGCCTTCGATTGTACTCTCTTTCCCTATTCTTAGTTTTGTCCCAATGATTGGTTTTTAAATGAGGCAAGCCAAATGTACTTTACCACATCCTCTTAGTGAATCAAGGCCCATTTTATCACATCATCCACGACACAAGAGAGGAAGAATCAAGTCAAAACATTATTGACTTCTTAGTCTTTGTTTTAGTTGTCTTTGTAATTCCCTAAGTATTTTCTTTAATTTTTTAGTAGAATTTTAGGAATCATTTCCAATTTCCTAGACTACTATAAGTACTCATTTGTATCCTTTTCTGGAACATCAAATATTTTAATAGCAAATCGTCTTCTTAAACTTGTTTGTTCATCCTCTTGAATAAGGTACTTTAGAACACTTTGTCATTCCTCTCAAGAGCCGAAAGTGTAAGGAATCTTCATCACCCTTGGAAGTTTCAATCCGATTCACCCCTTGTCCAACGTGCCAGGCCTTTGTCATTCACACAGAGCAAGCAGATAGTCCAAGGATTTTCCACACTCCTTGAGAAATCTCATCCATTTCCCCTTGTTCTTGGATCCATCAACTTAAGATCTGACACATCCGCAAGTTACACCATCGTTTCACCCATTCCGCAACTTCAATCCATTCATCCACTCTTCAACAAACATTCGGAGTTGATCAGGATCTTCATCGTCATCAGGATCACATCATATCCCAAAATGCATGATGCCATGCATTATGCTTCATTTATAAGCCTTTACTCAAAGATCACCAATGACCAATTTAGAATGATCATTTTAACTGGCCGATCAACTTGACATGTCCACACTAAATCGTCCGTAACTTGTGATTTAGAATTCAAAATGACAAGAATCCAACACCCATGTTAAGCTAGCTTGATATTATATATTGTGAAAAAATGTAAGACCGAAATAGCTGCACAACGCCTCTAAGTAATCCAATCTATCCAAAAATGTGTGATGCCATGCTTCATTTATAAGCTTTTACTCAAGGAGCACAAATGATCATTTAGAATGATCAATTTAACTAGCTGACCAACTTGAAATGTCCACACTAAATCGTCTTTACCTTCTTATTTAGACCTCAAGATGACATGAATCGAACGCCCACGTTAACCTAGCTCAATTTTCCATATTGTGAAAACATTTGAGACTGAAAGTCCTAAACAAAGCATCAAAGTAATGCAATCTATCCCAAACTTCATGATGCCATGCATTATGCTTCATTGATAAGCCTTTACTAAAGGAGCACCAATGATCCGTTTAGAATGATCATTTTCACTGGCCGATCAAATTGACATGTCCGCACTAAATCGTCCGTACATTTTGATTTAGAGTTCAGAATGACACAAATCCAACGCACACATTAAACTAACTCAATTTTCTATTTTGTGAAAACATTTGAGACTAAAAGAGCTATACAAAGCATCAAAGTAATCTAATCTATCCGAAACTGCATGAAGTCATGCATTATGCTTCATTTTTAAGTCGTTACTCAAGGAGCCCCAATGATCAATTTAGAATGATCATTTTAACTAGCTGATTAACTTGACATATGCGCAATAAATCGTCCGTAAATTTTAATTTAGAGCTCAAAATGACATGAATCCAACGTCCACGTTAACCTAACTCAGTTTTCTATATTTTCACAAAATATATGACCAAAGTAACTATGAAAAGCCTCCAAGTAATCCAATCTATCACAAACTGCGTGATGCCATGCATATGCTTCATTTATAAGCCAATGAGAACCAATGATCATTGGTTAGTTAAGGTGAACCAATGATCATTTTAGAATGATCATTTTAACTAGCTGATCAACTTGACATGTCCGCGCTAAATCGTCTTTAACTTTTTATTTAGAGCTTAAGCTGACATGAATCCAAAGCCCACGTTAAGCTAGTTGAATATTCCATATTCTGAAAACATTTGAGACTGAAAGTGTTAGACAACGCATCAAAGTAATGCAATCAAAGTGCTACACAACGCATCAAAGTAATGCAATCTATCCCAAGCTGCATGATACCATGCAATATTCTTCATTCATAAGCCTTTACTCAAGGAGAACCAATAACCAGTTTAGAATGATCATTTTAACTGGCCGATCAACTTGACATGCCCGGACTAAATCATCCGTAACTTTTAATTTAGTGTTCAAAGTGACACGAATCCAACGGCCACATTAAGCTAACTCAATTTTCTATATTGAGACATAATTTAAGACTAAAAGAGCTATAACAAAGACTCCGAGTAATCCAATCTATTCCAAACTACGTGAAGTCATGCATTATGCTTCATTTTTAAGCCGTTACTCAAGGAGCACCAATGATCAGTTTAGAATGACCATTGTAACTAGCTGTTCAACTTGACATTTCCGCACTAAATCGTCCGTAGCTTTTAATTTAGAGTTCAACATGACATGAATCCAATATCCACGTTAAGGTAACTTAGTTTTCTATATTTTCACAAAATATATGACCAAAATAACTATGACAAAGCCTCCAAGTAATCCAATCTATTCCAAACTGCGTGATGCCATGCATATGCTTCATTTATAACACTTTATTCAAGGAAAACCAATGACCAGTTTAGAATGATCATTTTAACTAGCAGTTCAACTTGACATGTCCGCACTAAATCGTTTTTAACTTTTTATTTAGAGCTCAAGATTACATGAATCCAACTCCCACGTTAAGCTACCTCAATTTTCTGTTTTATGAAAAAATTAAAGACTGATAGAGCTAGACAAAGCATCAAAGTAATGCAATCTATCCAAAACTGTGTGATGCCATGCATTATGTTTATTTTGTAAGCCTTTACTCAAGAAGCACTAATGACCAGTTTATAATGATAATTTTAACTGGACGATCAACATGACATGTCCGCATTAAATCATCCGTAACTTGTGATTTAGAGTTCAAAGTGACACAATCCAACACCCACATTAAGCTAGCTCAATTTTCTATATTGTGACAAAATTTAAAATCGAAATAGCTATGACAAAGCCTCCAAGTAATTCAACCTTTCCCAGAATGCGTGATGCCATGCATTATGCTTATTTTATAAGCCTTTGCTCAAGGGGCACTAATGATCAGTTTAGAATGATCATTTTAGATAGGTGATGAACTTAACATGTCGGCACTAAATCATCTTTAACCTTTTATTTAGAGCTCAGAATGACATGAATCCAATGCCCACATTCAACTAGCTCAATTTTTCATATTGTGAAAACATTTGAGACAGACAGACCTATATAAAGCATCAAAGTAATGCAATATATCCAAAAAGTGTGATGGCATGCATTATGTTTCTTTTATAAGCCTTTACTCAATGAGCACCAATGACTAGTTTATAATGATCATTTTAACTAGCCGATCAACTTGGCATGTCCGCATTAAATCGTTTGTAACTTTTAATTTAGAGTTCAGAATGACACAAATCCATTGCCCACGTTGAGCTAACTCAATTCTCTATATTGTGGAAAACCTTAAGACCAAAATAGGAATGACAAAGCCTCCAATTAATCCAATCTATCCCTAACTGCGTGATACCATGCATTATGCTTCATTTATAAGCCTTTACTCAAGGCGCACCAATGATCCGTTTAAAACGATCATTTGAACTAACATATCAACTTAACTGATCTTTTTTATTTAGGGCTCAGGATGACATGAATCCAACGCCCACGTTAAGCTAGCTCAACTTTCCATTTTGTGAAAACATTTGAGACTGAAAGAGCTAGACAATGCAACAGAGTTCTGCAATCTAGACAAAGCTTCAAAATTAAAGACTAAATCTTCTTTAACTTTTTATTTAGAGCTCAAGATGACATGAATCCAACACCCATGTTAAACGCTCAATTTTCCATATTGTTAAAACATTTGAGACTGAAATAGCTATGAAAAATTCTCCATGCAATCCAATATATCCCAATCTGCGTGATGCTTTGCATTATGCATCATTTATACGCCTTTACTAAATGAGCACCAATGATCAGTTGAGAATGATCATTTTAACTAGCTGATCAACTTGACATGTCCGCACTAAATCGTCTTTATATTTTGATTTAGACCTCAAAATGACATGAATCCAACATCCACGTTCAGCTAGCTCTATTTTTTATATTGTGACAACATTTGAGATTAAAAGAGCTACGACAAAGCATTCAAGTAATCCATTGTATCCCAAATTCTAGGATGCCATGCATTATGCTTCATTAATAAGCCTTTTCTCAAAGAGCACCAATGATCAGTTTGGAATGATCACTTTAACTTGAATGTCCACACAACATCGTCTGTAACTTTTGATTTAGAGTTCAAAACTTTCGATGTAAGCGAGCTCAATTTTCTATATTGTGACAAAATTTAAGACCGAAATAGCTACTAAAAAGCCTCCAAGTAATTCAATCTATCCCAAAATGTGTGATTGCATGTATTATGCTTCATTTATAAGCCTGTACTCAAAGAGCACCAATATTAGAATGATCATTTTAACAAGATGATCAACTTGACATGTCTGCAATATATCGTCTTTAACTTTTGACTTAGAGCTTAAAATGACATGAGTCAAACTGACGTTAAACTAGCTCAATTTTCCATATTGTGCAACATTTGAGACTGAAAGATTTAAGAAAAAATACTCCAATTAATCCAATGAATCCCAAAGTGTGTGATGCCATGTATTATGCTTTATTTATAAGCCTTTAGTCAAGGAGCACCAATGATCAGTTTAGCATGATCATTTTAACTCGGCGATCAACTTGATATGTCAACACTAAATCGTCCGTAACTTTTGATTTAGAATTCAAAATGACACGAATCCAACACCCACTTAAGGTAGCTCAACGTTCTATATTGTGTTAAAATTTAAGACCTAAATAGCTGGAAGAAAGTGTTCAAGTAGTGCAATCTATCCTAAACTGCGTGAAGCCACACATTATGTTTCATTTAAAACCCTTTACTCAAGGATCACTAATGATCCATTTAGAATGACCATTTTAACTAGCTGATCAACTTGACATGTCCTAATCATCTTTAACCTTTGAACTAGAGCTCAAAATGACATGAGTCCAACGCCCATGTTAAGCTAGCTCAATTTTCCATATTGGATTACTTAGAGCTATGAAAAGCCTCCAAGTAATCCAATGTATCTTAAAATGCCTTGAATTTTTCTTCATTTATAAGCCTTTACTCAAGGAGCACTAGTGATAAGTTTAGAATGATCATTTTAAGTGGCCAATCAACTTGACATGTCCGCACTAAATCATCTGTAACTTTTGATTTAGAGTTCAGAATGACACGAATCCAACGCTTACGTCATCTGTAACATTTAACAGAATATCTTACGACAAAGCCTTTAAGTAATATAATATATCCCGAACTGTGTGATGTCATGCAATGCTTCAATAAGATTTACTCTATGATAAGTTTAGAATGATCATTTTAATGCTGATCACCACTTCACATGTCCGCACTAAATCGTCATTAACTTTTGGTTTAGAGCCTAAAATGACATGATTCCAAAGCTCACAATAAGCTAGCTCAATTTTCCATATTGCAGAAAATTTGAGACTAAAAGAGCTACGAAAAATCCTCCAAGTAATTAAATATATCCCAATGCGTGATGTCATGTATTACACTTTATTTATAAGTCTTTACTCAAGGAGTACCAATGATCTGTTTAGAATGATCATTTTAACTGGCCGATCAACTTGGCATGTCTGCATTAAATCGCCCGTATCTTTTGATTTAGATTTCCGAATGACATGAATCCAACGCTCACGTTAAGCCAGCTCAATTTTCTCTATGATGACAACATTTGAGACTGAAAGAGCTACGACAAAGCCTCCAAGTAATCCAATGTATTCCAAACTACAAGATGCCATGGATTATGCTTCATTTCTAAGCCTTTACTCAAGGAGCACCAGTGATTAGTTTAGAATGATTATTTTAAATAGCTGATGAACGTGACATGTCAGTAGTAAATCGTGTTTACCTTTTGATTAAGAGTTCAAAATGATACGAATCCAACACCCACGTTAAGCTAGATCAATTTTCTGTATTGTGACAAAATTCAAAATAAAATAGCTACAACAAATCCTCGAAGTAATCCAATCTATCCCATAATGCGTGATGCCATGCATTATGCTTCATTTGTAAGCCTTTACTCAAGGAGCACCAATGATCAGTTCAGAATGACATGAATCCAACGCCCACGTTAAGCTAGCTCAATTTTCTGTATTGTGACAACATTTGATATTGAAATAGCTATGAAAAAGTCTCCAAGTAATCCAATGTATCCATAACTTCCTGATGCCTTGCAATATGCTTCATTTATAAGCATTTACTCAAGGAGCACAAGTGATCAGTTTAAAATGATCATTTTAACTCGCCAATCTATTTGACATATCTACACTAAATCATCCGTAAGTTTTTATTAAGAGTTAAAAACGACACGAATCCAACTCCCACGTTAAGCTAGCTCAATTTTCAATATTGTGACATAATTTAAGACCGAAACAGCTGTGACAAAGCCAACATGTAATATAATCAATCCCAAACTACGTGATATGATGCATTATGTTTCATTTATAAGCCTTTACTTAAGGAGTACCAATGATCAGTTTAGAATAATCATTTTAACAGGCCGATCAACTTGACATATCTATACTAAGTCGTCCGTATCTTTTGATTTAGAGCTCCCAATGACACGAATCCAATGCCAAAGTTAATCTAGTTAACCTTTCAATATTGTGACAACATTTGAGACTAAAAGAACTACGACAAAAGCCTCCAAGTAAGGCAATGTATCCCAAACTGCGTGAACCCATACATTATGCTTCATTTGTAAGCCTTTACTCAAGGAGCACCAATGATCAGTTTAGAATGATCATTTTAATTGGGCGATCAACTTGACATGTCCGCAGTAAATCATCTGTAACTTTTGATTTAGAGTTCATAATGCCACGAATCCAACACTCACGTTAAGCTAGCTCAATTTTCTATATTATGAGAAAAGTTTAGACTGATAGAGATACGAAAAAACCTCCAAGTAATCCAATGTATCCCAAACTGCGTGATGCCATGGATTATGCTTCATTTATAAGCCTTTACTCAAAGAGCACCAATGAGCAGTTAATGATCATTTTACGTAGCTGATCAACTTGACATGTCCGCATTAAATCGTCTTTAACTTTTGATTTAGAAATTCTAAATGACATGAATGCAACACCCACGTTAAGGTAGCTCAGTTTTCCATATTGTGACAATATCTAAGACTGAGAGAGCTACGACAAATCCATCAAGTAATCTAATGCATCCCAAACCGCATGATGCCATGCATTATGCTTCATTTATAAACCATTAATCAAGGAGCACCAATGATCAGTTTAGAATGATCATTTTAACACGCAGATCAATTTGACATGGCTTCACTAAATCGTCAGTAACTTTTGATATAGGTTTGAAAAGGGCACGAATCCAACACCCACGTTAAGCTAGCTTAATTTTCTATATTGTGAAAAAATTTAAGCTCGAAATAGTTATGACAAAGCCTCCATGTAATACAATCATCCAAAACTATTTGATGTTATGCATTATGCTTCATTTATACGCCTTTACTCAATGAGCACCAATGATCAGTTGAGAATTATCATTTCAACTAGTTGATCAACTTGACATGTCCGCATTAAATCGTATTTAAGTTTTGATTGAGAGCTCAAAATGAAATGAATCCAACACCCACGTTAAGCTAGCTCAATATTCCATATTGTATCAATATTTGAGATTGATAGAGCTACGACAAAGCCTTCAAGTAGTCCAATGTTTCACGAAGTGCGTGATGCCATGTGTTATGCTTCATCTATAAACATTTACTCAAGGAGCACCAATGAAAAGTTTGGAATGATCATTTTAACTAGCCAGTCAACTTGACATATCTGTATGGCATCTTCCGTGATTTTTGATTTAGAGTTCAAAATAACACAAATCCAACACCCACATTAAGCAAACTCAATTTTCTATATTGTGACAAAATTTAAGACCGAAATAGCTATTACAAAACATCAAAGTAATCCAATCTAAAGCAAAATGCATGATGCCATGCATTATGCTTTATTTATAAGCATTTACTCAAGGAGTACCAATTTTAGAATGATCATTTTAATTAGCTGATTGACTTGACATGTCCGCACTAAATCGTTTTTAACTTTTGATTTAGAGCCTAAAATGACATGAGTCCAACGTCCACGTTAATCTAGCTCAATTTTCCATATTGTGCAACATTTGAAACTAGAAGAGCTACGAAAAACCCTCCAAGTAATCCAATGTATCCCATAGTGCGTGATGTCATGCACAATGTTTCATTTATAAGCATTTACTCAAGGAGCACTAATGATCAGTTGAGAAGGATCATTTTAACTGGCCGATCAACTTGACATGTCCGCACTAAATCATCCGAAACTTTTGATTTAGAGTTGAGAATAACACGAATCCAACGCCTACGTTAAGCTAGATCAATTTTCTAAATTATGACGATATTTGACAATGTATCCCAAACTGTGTGATTTCATGCATTATGCTTCATTTATAAGCCTTTAATCAAGCACCACCAGTGATTAGTTTAGAATGTTCATTTTAACTGGCCGATCAGCTTTACATGTCCACACTAAATCGTCCGTATCTTATGATTTAAAGTTCGGAATGACACGAATCCAACGCTCATGATAAGCTAGCTCAATTTTCTATATTATGACAACATTAGAGACTAAAACAGCTACGACTAAGGCTCCAAGTAATCCAATGTATCCCAAAATGCGTGAAGCCATACATTATGCTTCATTTGTAAGCCTTTACTCAAGGAGCACCAATGATTAGCTTAGAATGATCATTTTAACTGGCTGATCAACTTGACCTCTCCCCACTAAATCGTCCATAAGTTTTGATATAGAATTCAGAATGACACGAATCCGATGCCCACATTGAGCTAGCTCAATTTTCTATATTGTGACAACATTTGAGATTGAAATAGCTACGAAAAAGCCTGAAAGGAGTCCAATGTATCCATATCTTTGTGATGCAATGCATTAGGATTCATCTATAAGCGTTTACAAGGAGCACCGGTGATCAGTTTAGAAAGATCATTTTAACTGGCCGATAAACTTGACATGTCCGAACTAACTCGTCCGTCACTTTTGATTTAGAGTTCAGAATGACACGAATCCAACGCTCATGTAAGCTAGCTCAATTTTCTATATTATTAGAACATTTTAGACTGAAAGAGATATGACAAAGCCTGCAAGTAATGCAATGTATCCCAAACTGTGTGATGCCATGGATTATGCCTCATTTATAAGCCTTTAATCAAGGAGTACCAATGATCAGTTCAGAATGATTTTTAAGTAGCTGATCAACTTGACATGTCCACACTAAATCGTCTTTAACGTTTGATATACAACTCAAAATGACATGAATAAAAGCCCCACGTTAATTTAGCTCAATTTTCCATAATAAGAAAACATTTAATATTGAAAGAGATACGACAAAGCCTCCAAGTAATCCAATGTATCCTAAACTGCGTGATGCCATGCACTATGCTTCATTTATAAGCCATTGATCAAAGAGCACCAATGATCAGTTTAGAATGATCATTTTAACCGGCACATCAATTTGACATGTCCGCACTAAATCGTCATTAACTTTTTATTTAGGTTTCAAAATGGCATGATTCTAACACCCGCGTTAAGCTAGCTCAATTTTCTATATTGTGAAGAAATTTAAGAACGAAATAGCTACGGCAATGCCTCCATGTAATCCAATCTATCCCAAACTATTTGATGCTATGCATTATGCTTCATTTATACGCCTTTACTTAATAGGCAGCAATGATCAGTTTAGAATTATCATTTTAACTAACTGATCAACTTTACATGTCCGCACTAAATCGTCTTTAACTTTTGTATTCAAAATGAGTTGAATACAACACCCACGTTAAGCTCAATTCTAAGTAGCTCAATTTTCCATATTGTAACAGTATTTAAGATTGAAAGAGCTACGACAAAGCCTTCAAGTAATCCAATGTACCCCCAACTCCATGGTGACATGGGTTATGTTTCATCTATAAATAGGGATGTTAAAATGGTCTTAAATTTTTAGGGTTAACCCGACCTGTTAAAATACGCGTAAACCCTAACCCTGAATTATTGTGTAGAAAAGTTATAGGGTTAATTTAGGGTTAGATTTAAAATATTAGGGTTAAAAAGGGGTTAGCCTTCTTATATTTTAATTTTCCTTATTTAATTTTTAATAAAGTGTTTTTCATTCAAAACTCTAACATTTTTTAACCAAAGATGCAAATAATACCAAAAATGTAAAATAATGTTTCTCATCAAAATAGAAAATAATATTTTTTTATCACTACTGAAAATAGTGTTTCCCGCCAAAACTGCAAATATTGTTTTTTGGCCAAAACCACAAAACGGCATTTTCTCGCTAAATTCTGAAATGATATTTTCTCGGAAAAATGCAAAATAATATTTTTATGCAAAATAGAATTTCTTATCGAAACTAAAAAATATCATTTTGTCAAAACTGCAAAATAACATTTTTCAGGAAAAAACGGAGAATAACTTATTTTTTTCATATTCGCAAAAGAATGTTTTCTTGCTTAACCTGTAAACATTATTTTTCACCAAATCTGCATAATAAAATTTTGGAAGGTAACGTTTTCTAGAAAAAATTGAAAAACAAGATATTCTCGCTGAAACCACAAAATAAAAAATTACTTTTCTTAATTTAGAAAACTAATAATTCAATTTATACAATATTTATATATAATTCGAATGTAAAATTATGTTCTATCTTAAACATGTTACTTTTAACTTTTAACCTTTTTTGTTACAATTATTTTCATATGATATTCATAGTTCATAACACTACAACAAAACAGTCAAAATGCCACTGTATTTTGCGACTACATCTGTGGTCGCAACTTTTGCGACTACATTTGCAACGGTTTTGCAACCAATTTGCGACTACGGAGATGCAGTCGCAAAGTGGTCGCAAAAGTGTAACTAAAATGTGTAGTCGCATATTGGTCGCAATACACAACTATTATGCGACTAATACGCGACTAATTAGCGACTGACGGTGGCAGTCGCTAATCAGTCGCTACTTTGTGACCAATTAGCAACTGCATGTGGAAAACCACATGTTAGTCGCATATTAGATGCGAAATATGCGACCAATTTTCGAGTACAGTAGGAGTGGCTCTTCAGTCACAAAGTGGTGGCAAAGTGACAACATAAAAAACATGTGCATGGTACGTATGCCGACTTTTAAGTGACTACACTGTTGTGTGGTTGCAAAATAGTGGCAAAGTAGTGGAAAAATCTTATATATATATGCCCCCATCCCATTCTCTCATTTCTAGAATCGAAAGGAAAAAAACTTCAAACATGTGGGGAAATTATAATAATTCGAGAGATTGGATGTACAAAAGGATTGATAATCAAACAAGAAATATATCAGCGGAATTTGGACAAGCCATGGAGCAGTTCATGAATTTTGCAATTAGTCAACCAATAACTCAAAGTAGCGGAGGTAAGTTTTTCTGCCCTTGTATTAATTGCAAAAAGTATAAATTTATTATGGGATGGAAAATATGGAGTCATCTATATAGTCGAGGATTTATGCCAAATTATTATATTTGGTATTAACTTGGAGAAGAGCTGAATGCTCAATTAGAGATGAGTAGTCGGGGTGATGTCAAAAGAAATCAGGGAGGTACGTGTGGTACTATTGAAGAAAGAGTTGGTACATCCAGTATAGATATGTTGAAATGGTGACGGATGCATTTCGTGAGACTACGACTAATGAGTACTATAATCAGAACGAGGAAGAATTTAATAATGTAGAAGAACCTAATGTAGAAGCACAAAATTTTTACAACATGTTAGAAGCTGCAAAAAATCCATTGTATGATGGTTGTCATGAATGGCACTTACAGTTATCTTTAGCTGCTCAGTTCATGAACATTAAGTCTGATTTTAATCTACCAAAAAATGCATGGATTCTTGGGCGGAGTTATTTAGAGAATATTTACCTAAGGAGAATCAGGCAACGGGTTCATATTATGAAACCAAAAAACTGATGCGAAATTTAGGGCTCCTGTTTTATACAATTGACGTGTGTGTTCACAATTGTATGATCTTTTGGAAAGAAGATGAGAAATGGGAAAAATGCTGATTTTTTAAAGGGGAAGCACACTTTGAATGACTATCCTCCACAATCATTGAAAGGCAAACAAGTTTTATACGAGCGAATAAATGTCACTCCTCTAAGAACATCTGACTGCGGAGGAAACAGTCATGAAAGTAAAGAAGAAGGTTATGGCAGCTGGCATAATTGGCACAAAGAAAGCATATTTTGGGAGTTGCCGTACTAGACGGATCTTCATGTGATGCAAATAGAGAAGAATTTCTTCGATAACATCATTAATACTGTTGAGAATGTAAAGGAGAAATCAAAAGATACAGTTAAGTCAAGGTTGTATATTGCAAAGTTTTGCTCTCAAAAATAGTTGCACGTGGATGGTCGGGGTAATGCTGCATTCCCTATCTTTCGATTGACACAAAAAGCCAAAGAATGCCTACTGGAATGTATCACAAATGATGTCAAATTTCCGGATGGCTACGCGGCAGATTTAGCAAATTGTGTGGATATGGATGGACTGAAGTTCTCGGGCATGAAAAGCCATGACTACCATGTTTTTATGAAAAGGTTTCTCCGTTTTATACTTGCATAACTTTTACCACAAAACGTTCATATATCAGTATCAGGTATATACTAATAAACATATTTTTATTATAAGTACGTAAATTATTAATAATTGCATGTACTAATTAATACTAGATGGTAATATAGGGATTGGAGTATTTTTTTTCCGTGGTCTATGCTCCAGATCATTACAACAAAGTCGTGTCCGTATTAAAAAGGAAAACATAGTCATAATTTTGTGCAATTTGTAGAAGATCTTTCCACCAGCATTTTTCGATGTCATTTAGACCTACCTATACATCTGCCATATGAATCTGAACTGGGTGGACCTGTGCAATATACGTGGATATATCCATTTGAAAGGTTTTTAAAAAAAATTGGAAATAAAGGGGAAGAACAAACGATATGTTTCAGTATCGATTGTTGAATCATATGTGAATGATGAGATATCTTATTTCTCGTATCATTACTTTGCTGCCCACATACGCATGAAAAATAGGTACCATAAATTAATTTATATATTAATTAATTATTTTATTCTGAAGGGTTATTAATTAAATTTTCGTGCTGAATATTGTGTATAATATATATTTATATCTAGGTCTACAAGATTCGATGAAGGTGACGTCCCTGTATATTCGGATCCCAGAGTGCCGGATATATTTACTCACACGGATTATGTATGTTTAATTAATTGACATGTATATTATATTAAATTTTTTAATTGCATTGTGCTTCATTTGTAAACCCTTGCTCAATGAGCACCAATGATCAATTTATAATGATCATTTTAACTAGCTGATCAACTTGACATGTCTACACTAAATCGTACGTATCATTTGATTTAGAGCTCAAAATGATATGAATCCAATGCACACGTTAATCTAGCTCAATTTTTAATATTGTTTCAACATTTGAGACTGAAAGATCCATGACAAAGCTTCTGAGTAATCAATTCTATCCCAAACTTCGTGATGCCATGCATTATGCTTCATTTATATTCCTTTACTCAAGGCGCACCAATGATCAGTTTATAATTAATAACTAACTAATCAACTTGACATCTCTACACTAAATCGTCTGTAACCTTTGATTTAGAGTTCAGAATGACACGAATCCAACGCCCACATTAAGCTACCTCAGTTTTCTATATTGTAATTAAATTTAAGACCGAAATATCTATTCCAAAGTCTCCAAGTAATCCAATTTATTCCTAAGTGTGTGATGCCATGTATTATGCTACATTTGTAAACCTTTGCTCAATGAGCACCAATGATCTGCTTAGAATGATCATTTTAACTAACGGATCAACATGAAATATATGCACTAAATTGTCCTTAACATTTGATTTAGAGCTCATAATGACATGAATCCAACGCCCAAGTTAATATACCTCAATTTTTCATATTGTGACAACATTTGAGAATGAAAGAGCTACGAAAAAGCCTCCAAGTAATCCAATGTATCCCAAATTGCGTGATGCCATGCATTATGCTTCATTTATAAGCCTTTACTCTAGGAGCACCAATGACCAATTGATAATTATCATTATAACTGGACGATCAACGTGACATGTCCGCACTTAATCGTTCGTAACTTTTGATTTAAAGTTTAGAATGACACAAATCCAATGCCCACGTTAAGCTAGCTAAATATTCTATATCGTGACAAAATTTAAGACCGAAGTAGCTACGACAAAATCTCCCAACAATCCAATCTATTCCAAACTGTGTGATGCCATACATTATGTTTCATTTGTAAACCTTTGCTCAATGAGCACAAATGATCAAGTTAGAATGATCATTTTAACAAGCTGATCAACTTGACATTTCCGCACTAAATCTTCCGTAACTTTTGATTTAGAGTTCAGAATAACACGAATCTAACGCCGACGTTTAGCTGGCCCAGTTTTCTATATGGTGATTAAATTTAAGACCAAAGTAGCTAGGACAAAGCCTCCAAGTGATCCAATCTATGCCAAACTCCGTGATGCCATGCAATATGCGTTATTTGTAAACGATTGCTCAATGAGCACTAATGATCATTTTAGAATGATCATTCTAACTAGCTGGTCAACTTGTCATGTCCACACTAAATCGTCTTTATATTTGACTTTGAGCTCAAATTTACATGAATTCAACGACCACGTTAATCTAGCTGAATTTTCAATATTGTTACAAAATTTGAGATTGAAAGAGCTACGACAAAGCCCTCCAAGTAATCCAATGTATCCCAAAATATGTGATGCCATGCATTTATGCTTCATTTATAAGCCTTTTCTCAAGGTGCACCAATGATTAGTTTAGAAAGATCATTTTAACTAGCCGATGAACTTGACATGTCCGCACAAAATCTTCCGTAACTTTTGATCCAGAATTCAGAATGACACGAATCTAGCTAGCGCCCACGTTAAGCTACCTCAATATTGTATATTGTGATAAAATTCAAGACCAGAATAGCTACAACAAAGTCTCCAAGTAATCCAATATATCCTAAACAGCGTGATGCCATGCATTATGCTTCATTTGTAAAACTTTGCTCAATGAGCACCAACGATCCGTTTACAATGATCGTTTTAACTAGCAGAACAACTTGATATGTCCGCACTAAATTGTCCATAACATTTGATTTAGAGATCAAAATGACATGAATCCACTGGCCATGTTAATCTCGCTCAATTTTCAATATTGTGACAACATTTGAGAGTGAAAGAGCTATGACATAGCCTTCAAGTAATCCAATGTATCCCAAACTGCGTTATGCCATGCATTATGCTTCATTTGTAAACCTTTACTCAATGCCCACGTTAACCTAGCTAAATATTCTATATTGTGACAAAATTTAAGAGCTAAATATCTACGAAAAAGCCTCCAAACAATCCAATCTATCCCAAACTGTGTGATACCATGCATTATGCTTAACCTTTGCTCAATGAGCACCAATGAAACGTTTAGGATGATCATTTTAAGTAGCTGATAACCTTGACATGTCCACACTAAATCATCCGTAACATTTAACTTAGTGCTCAAAATGACATGAATCCGACGCCCACGTTAATCTAGCTTAATTTGCAATATTGTGACAACATTTGAGATTGGAAGAGCTACAAAAAGGCCTCCAAGTAATCCAATGTATCCCAAACTGCGTGATTCCATGCATTATGCTTCATTTATAAGCCTTTACTCAAGGAGCCCACGTTAAGGTATCTCAATTTTCTATATCATGACAAAACTTTAGACTGAAATAGCTACGACATAACCTTGAAATAATCCAATCTATCCCAAACTGCGTGATGTCATGTATTATGCTTCATTTGTAGACCTTTGCTCAATGAGAACTAGTGATCAGTTTAGAATGATCATTTTAAATACCTTATCAACTTTACATGGCCGCACTAAATCGTTCGTCACATTTGATTTAGAGCTCCCAATGACATCAATCCAACGCCCAAGTTAATCTAGTTCACCTTTCAATATTGTGACAACATTTGAGACTGAAAGAGCTACGACAAAAGCCTCCAAGTAATTCAATGTATCCCAACCAGCGTGATTCCATACATTATGTTTCATTTATAAGCCTTTACTGATGAAGCACCAATAATCAGCTTATAATGATCATTTTAACTGGCCGATGAACTTGACATGTCCGCACTAAATCATCCTTAACTTTTGATTTAGAGTTTAGAATGACACGAATTCAACGCCCCCGTTAAGCTAGCTCCATATTTGGTGATAAAATTTAAGACCGAAATAGCTATGAAAAAATGTCCAAGTAATCCATTCTATCCCATACTGCGTGATGCCATGCATTATGCTTCCTTTGTAAAACTTGTCTCGATGAGCACCAATGATCAGTTTAAAATGATTATTTTAACTTTCTGATCAACTTGACATGTCTGCACTAAATCGTCTTTAACATTTGATTTAGAGCACCAATTATGCTAGATTAACGTGGGCGTCGGATTCATGTCATTTTGTGCTCTAAATCAAATGTTACGGATGATTTAGTGCGGAAATGTCAAGGATATCAGCTACTTAAAATGATCATCCTAAACGTATCATTGGTGCTCATGGAGCAAAGATTTACAAATGAAGCATAATGCATTGCATTACACAGTTTGGGATATATTGGATTGTTTGGAGGTTTTTTCGTAGCTATTTTGGTCTTAAATTTTGTCACAATATAGTATATTGAGCTAGGTTAACAAGGGGGTTGGATTCGTACCCATCTGAACTCTAAATCAAAAGTTACACACGATTTAGTGCAAACTTATAGTGTTGATCAGCCAGTTAAAATGATAATTCTAAACTTATCATTGGTGCTCCTTAAGTAAAGGCTTATAAATTAAGCATAATGAATGACATCTCGCAGTTTGGGATACAATTGATTATTTTGGAGGCTTTGTCTCAAATATTGTCACAATAATGAAAATTGTGCTAGATTAACGTTGTTGTTGGATTCATGTCATTTTGAGCTCTAAACCAAATGTTAAAGACGATTTAGTGCAGACATGTCAAGTTCATCAGCTCGTTAAAATGATCATTCTAAACTGATCACTGGCGATCATTGAGCAAAGGTTTTCAAATGAAGCATAATGCATGGCATCACGCAGTTTGGGATAGATTGGACTATTTGGATGCTTTGCCGTAGCTATTTCAGTCCTAAATTTAAGCACAATATGGAAAACTGAGCTAGCTTAACGTGGGGTATGGATTCGTGTCGTTCTGAACTCTAAATCAAAAGGTACCAACGATTTATTACGGACATGTCAACTTAATCGCCAGTAAGATTGAAAGAGCAATGAAAAAGCCTCCAAGTAATCCATTGTATCACAAACTGCGTGATGCCATGCATAATGCTTCATTTATAAGCCTTTACTCAAAGAGCCCACGTTAAGCTAGCTCAATATTCTATATTGTGACAAAATTTAAGATCGAAGTTGCTCGGACAAAGCCTCCAAGTAATCCAATCTATCCCAAACAGCGTGATGCCATGCATTATGCTTCATTTGTAAACCTTTGCTCAATGAGCACTAATGATCAGTTTAGAATGATCATTCTAACTAGCTGATCAACTTGTCATGTCCGAACTAAATTGTCTTTAACATTTCATTTTGAGCTCAAAATGTCATGAATCCAATGGCTACGTTAATCTAGCTCACTTTTCAATATTGTGACAAAATTTGAGATTGAACGTGCTATGACAAAGCCCTCAAAGTAATGCAATGTATCCCAAACTGCTTGATGCCATGCATTATGCTTCATTTATTAGCCTTTACTAAATGAGCACTAGTGATCAGTTTAGAAGGATCATTTTAACAGGCCGATGAACTTGACATGTCCGCAATAAATGTTCCGTAACTTTTGATGTAGAGTTCAAAATGACACGAATCCAACGCCCACGTTAAGATAGCTCAATATTCTACATGGTGACAAAATTCAAGACCAAAATAGCTACGACAAAGTCACCAAGTAATCCAATATATCCTAAACTGCGTCCATGCATTGTGCTTCATTTGTGAACGTTTGCACAATGAGCACCAATGATAAGTTTAGAATGAGGATTTTAACTAGGTGATCAACTTGACATGTCCACACTAAATCGTGTTTAAGAGTTGATTTAGAGCTCAAAATGACATGAATCCAACGGCCACATTAATCTAGCTCAATTTTCAGTATTATGACAACACTTAAGAATAAAAGAGCTACGACAAAGCCTCGAAGAAATACAATGTATCCTAAACTTCGTGATGCCATGCATTATGCTTCATTTATAAGCCTTTACTTCAGGATCACCAGTGATCAGTTTAGAGTGATCATTTTAAATGGCCGATCAACTTGACATGTCCGCAATAAATCATCTGTAACTTTTGATTTAGAGTTCAGAATGACACAAATCCAACACCCACGTTAAGGTAGCTCAATATTCTATATTGTGAAAAATATAAAACCAAAATAGCTAATAAAAAGTGTCCATGTAATCTAATCTATCCCAAACTACGTGATGCCATGCATTATGCTTCATTTGTAAACCTTTACTCAAGGAGCAACAATGATCAGTTTAGAATGATCATTTTAACTGGCTGATTAACTTGACAAGTCCTCACTTAATCATCCTTAATTTTTTTTAGAGTTCAAAATGACAAAAATCCAATGTCCACATTAAGCTATCTTAATTTTTTATATTGTGACAAAATTTAACACTAAAATAGATACGACAAAGCCTCCAAGTAATCCAATCCATACCAAACTGTGTGATGCCATGCATTGATGCTTCATTTATAAGCCTTTACTCAAGGTGCACCAATGATCAGTTTAGAATGATGATTTTAACTGGCCGATCAACTTGACATGTATGCACTAAATCGTCCGTAACTTTTGATTTACAGTTTAGAGTGACACGAATCCAACGCCCATGTTAAGCTAGCTCAGTTTTCTATACTGTGATTAAATTTAAGACCGAAATAGCTACAACAAAGCCTTCAAGTAGTGCAATCTATCCCGAGCTGCTGGATGTCATACATTATGGTTAATTTGTAAATCTTTGCTCAATAAGCACCAATGATCAATTCATAATGATCAATTTAACTAGCCGATAACTTGACATATCCGCACTAAATCGTATGTAACTTTTGATTTAGAGTTCAGAATGACATGAATCCAATGCCCACATTAAGGTATCTCAATTTTCTATATTATGACAAAATTTTAGAACGAAATAGTCACGACAAAACCTTCAATTAATCCAATCTATCCCAAACTGCGTGATACCATGCATTATGCTTCATTTGTAAACATTTGCTCAATGAGCACCCATGATCAGTTTAGAATGATCATTTTAACTACCTTATCAGCTTTACATGTCTGCACTAAATCGTTCGTCACATTTTATTTGGAGTTCCCAGTGACATCAATCCAACGCCCAACTTAATCTAGTTCACCTTTCACTATTGTGACAACATTTGAGACTGAAAGAGCTACAACGAAGCCTCCAAATAATCCAATGTATCCCAAACTGGGTGATGGCATGCATTATGCTTCATTTATAAGCCTTTACTCAAGGAGATACAATAATCAGTTTATAATCATTATTTTAACTAGCTGATCAAATTGACATATCCACACTAAATCGTCTCTTACATTTGATTTTGAGCTCAAAATGACATGAATCTAAGTCCCACGTTAATCTAGCTCAATTTTCAATATTGTGACAACATTTGAGACTCAAAGAGCTACGACAAAGCTTCCAAGTAATCCATTGTATCCCAAACTGCGTGATGCCATGCATTATGCTTCATTCATAAGCCTTTACTCAACGAGCACCAATGATAAGTTTAGAATTATCATTTGAACTGGCCGATCAACACTACAAGTTTGCACTAAATCGTGTGTAATTTTTGATTTAGAGTTCAGATGGCACGAATACAACGCCCACGTTAACCTAGCTCAATATTGTATATTTTGACAAAATTTAAGACCAAAATTGCTGCGAAAAGCCTCCAAACAATCCAATATATCCCAAACTGTGTGATGCCATACCTTTGCTCAATGAGCACCAATGATACGTTTAGGATGATCATTTTAAGTAGCCGATAACCTTGAGATATCCGCACTAAATCATCCGTAAAATATGATTTAGATCTCAAAATGTCATGAATCCAATGCCCACGTTAATCTAGCTTAGTTTGCAATATTGTGACAACATTTGAGATTGAAAGAGCTACGAAAAAGCCTCCAAGTAATCCAATGTATCCCAAACTGCGTGATGCCATGTAGTATGCTTCATTTATAAGCCGTTAGTCAAGGAGCCCATGTTAAACTAGCTCAATATTCTATATTGTGACAAAATTTAAGATCGAAGTAGCTCGGACAAATCCTCCAAGTAATCCAATCTATCGAAACAGCGTGATGACATGCATTATGCTTCATTTGTAAACCTTTGCTCAATGAACACTAATGATCAGTTTAGAATGCTCATTATAACTAGCTAATAACCTTGTCATGTCCGAACTAAATCGTCTTTAACATTTCATTTTGAGCTCAAAATGACATGAATCCAACGGCTACGTTAATCTAGCTCAATTTTCAATATTGTGACAAAATTTGAGACTTAAAGTGCTATAACAAAGCAATCAAAGTAATGCAATATATCCCAAACTGCTTGATGGCATTCAATATGCTTTATTTATTGGCCTTTACTCAAGAAGCACCAGTGATCAGTTTAGAAGGATCATTTTTATTGGCCGATGAACTTGACATGTGCGCACTAAATGTTCCATAACTTTTGATTTATAGTTCAGAATAACACGAATCCAACGCCCACATTAAGCTAGCTCAATATTATATATTGTGGCAAAATTCAAGACCAAAATAGCTATAACAAAGTCATCAAGTAGTCCAATAAATCCTAAACTTCGTGATGCCATGCATTGGCTTCATTTGTAAACCTTTGCTCAATAAGCACCAATGATAAGTTTAGAATGATGATTTTAACTAGCTGATCAACTTGACATGTCCGTACTAAATCGTCTTTATCATTTAATTTAGAGCTCAAAATGACATGAATCCAACACCTAAGTTAATCTAGCTAAATTTTCAATATTTTGAAGACATTTGAGACTGAAAGCGCTACGACAAAGCCTCCAAGTAATCCAATGTACCCAAAACTATGTGATGCCATGCATTATGCTTTGCTTATAATCCTTTACTCAAGGAGCACCAATGAGTAGTTTAGAATGATCATTTTAACTGGCCGATCAACTTGACATCTACGCACTAAATCATCCGTAACTTTTGATTTAGAGTTCAGAATGACACAAATCCCACACCTAGGTTAAGCTAGCTCAATTTTCTATATTCAGAAAAAATTTAAGACCAAAATTACTACGACAAAGCCTCCAAATAACCCAATCTATCCCAAACTGCGTGATGTCATGCATTATGCTTCATTTGTAAACCTTTGCTCAATGAGCACCTGTGATTAGTTTAGAATGATCAATTTAACTAGCCGATAAAATTGACATGTCCGCACTAAATCGTCCGTAACTTTTTATTTAGAGACGGAATGACATGAATTAAACGGCCACGTTAATCTAGCTCAATTTTTTATATTGTGACAAAATTTAAGACAAAAATAATACGAGAAAGCATCAAAGTAATCCAATTTATCCAAAACTGCATGAAGCAGTGCATATTGTGTAATCATTTATGAGCCTTTACTCAAGGATCACCAAAGCTCAGTTAAGAATGATCATTTTAACTAGCCCAACTTGACATGTCCGCACTAAATCGTATGTAACTTTTGATTTAGAGTTTAGAATGACACGAATACAACGCCCATGTTAAGCTAGCTCAATATTTTATATTGTGAAAAAATTTAAAACCAAAATAGCTACATTAAAGGTTACAAGTAATCTAATCTATCCCAAAATGCGTGATTCCATGTATTTTCCTTCATTTATAAGCCTTTACTCAAGGAGCACAATTGATCAGTTTAGAATGATCAATTTAACTAGTCAATAAACTTCACATATCCGCACCAAATCGTACGTAACTTTAAAACCAAAATAGCTATGAAAAAGCCTCCAAATAATCCAATGTATCCAAAACTCTTCGATACCATGCCTTATGCTTCATTATAAGCCTTTACTCAAAGAGCACCAGTGATCAATTAAGAATGATCATTTTAATTGGCCGATAAACTTGACATATACGCACTAAATTGTCCATAACTTTTGATTTGGAATTCAGAATGACACGAATCAAACGCCCACGTTAAGTGGGCTCAAATTTTTATATTATGACAACATTTGAGAGTGAAAGAGCTACAACAAAGCCTTCAAGTAATCCAGTATATCCTAAACTGCGTGATGTCATGCATTATGCTTCATTTATAAGCCTTTTACTCGTGGAGCAGGAATGATCAGTTTAGAATGATCAGTTTGACTGCCGGATCAACTGGACATGTCTGCACTAAATCGTCCGTAACTTTTGATTTAGAGTTCAGAATGACACGAATCCAACTCCCACGATAAGCTAGCGCAATTTTCTACATTGCGAAAAAATTTAACACCGAAGTACCTACGACAAAGCCTCCAACTAATCCAATCTATCCCAAACTACGTGATGCCACGCATTATGATTGATTTGTAAACCTTTGCTCAATGAGCAGTAATGATCAATTTAAAATGATCATTTTAACTTACTGATTAACTTGACATGTCCGCACTAAATCATCTTTAACATTTTATTCAGAGTTCCAAATGACATGAATCCAACGCCCATGTTAAGTTAGCTCAATTTTCTATATTGTGAAAACATTTGAGACTGAAAGAGCTACCACAAAGCCTTCAAGTAATCTAATATATCCCAAACTACATGAGACTATGCACTATGCTTCATTTATAAGCTTTACTCAAGGAGCAGCAATGATCAGTTTAGAATGATGATCATTTTAAGTGGCCGATCAACTTGACATTTACGCACTAAATCGTCCGTAACTTTTGATTTTGAGTTCAAAATGACATGAATCCAACACCAACTTTAAGCTAGCTCAGATTTCTTTATTGTGATTAAATTTAAGACCGAAATAGCTGCGACAAAGCCTCCAAATAATCCAATCTATCCCAAACTGCGTGATGTCATGCATTATGCTTCATTTGTAAACGTTTGCTCAATGAGCACCAATGCTCAGTTTAGAATGATCATTTTAACTAGCTGATCAACTTGAGATGTCCACACTAAATCATCTTTAACATTTGATTTAGAGGTTAAAATGACATGAATCCAATGGCAACGTTAATCTAGCAAAATTTCCAATATTGTCGCAACATTTGAGACTGAAAGAGCTATGACAAAGTCTCCAAGTACTCCAATGTATCCCAAACTTCATCATGCCATGCAGTATGCTTCGTTGATAAGCCTTTACTAAAGGAGCACCAATGATCAATTTAGAAAGACTATTTTAACTGGCCGATCAACTTGACATGTCCGCACTAAATCGTCCGTAACTTTTAATTTAAAGTTCAAAATGACACAAATCTAACACCCATGTTAAGCTAGCTCAATTTTCTTTATTTGAATAAATTTAAGACTTAAATAGCTACGAGAAACCTTCCAAGTAATACAATCTATCCCAAACTGCGTGATGCCTTGCATTATGCTTCATTTGTAAACCTTTGCTCAATGAGAACCAATGAGAAGTTTAGAATGATCATTTGAACTATCTGATCAACTTGATATATCCATAATAAATTGTCTTGAACATTTGATTTAGAGCTCCAAATGACATGAATCCAACACCCACGTTAATCTAGCTCAATTTTCAATATTGTGACAACATTTGAGACTGAAAGCGCTACGACAAAGTGATGTGAGCACGGCCAGCAAGAAACCACAACCTAAGGAGCAGCTTGAACCAGAGGAGGAAGAAGCTACTAAAGATGCTAAGGAGCAGCTAGAATCCGTGGATATTGGAGATGGAAGCCTACAAATCTTTAATGGCCCCATTACCCAATCCAAACAAGCCAAACTTAAGACAACACTACATCACCTTCTTAACACCATTCAGGCCAGTTTAGTGTGTGTTAAATCAACCACATTGGTTGTGATTCAAGCAACCTAAACCTCACCAAGAGTGGTGCCTTGGATTGTACTCTTTTCCCTATTCTTAGTTTTGTCCCAATGGGTTTTCTAAGATAGGTTTTTAATGAGGCAAGACAAAGGTACTTTACCACTGCCTCTTGGTGAATCAAGGCCCATTCTATCTCATCATCCACGAAATAAGAGAGGAAGAATCAAGTCAAAACATTACTTACTTCTTAGTGTTTGTCTTAGTTGTCTTTGTAATTCCGTAAGTATTTCCTTTAATGTTTTGGCAGAATTTTAGGAGTCATTTTCAACTTCCTAGACTACTATAAGTGCTCTCTTGTATCCTTCTTTCTGAATCATCAAACATTTTAATAGAAAACCTCCTTCTTAAACTCGTTTGATCATCCTCTTGAATATGGAATTTTAGAACCCTTTCTCATTCCTCTTAAGAGCCGAAAGTCTAAGGGGTCTTCATCACCCTTGGAAGTTTCAATTTGACCTTCGCCTTGCCCAACATGCCTGGCCTTTGTCATTAACATAGAGGAAGCAGATTGTCCAAGGATTTTCCACCATCCATAAGAAGTGTCATCCATTCCCCTTGTTCTCGGATCCATCCACTGAAGAGCTCATACATCCGCAAGTTACACCATTGTTTCACCCATTCCGCAACTTCAATCCATTAATCCACTCTTCTACAACCATTTGGAGTTGATCAGAGGTATCAGAGCCCCCTCCAAACTAGGTTGTATCCCTACAAACCCGTTTGCACCCTTTCTATTCTTGCAAAAAAGTTTTGTAACCTTTCCCCTTCTTTTTGCGATTTGTTTTAAAACTGTTTCTTGTTTAAACTTGATATTAGATCTTTTAAGAACCTGTAAATTAGCTTGAAAATGGTTTAGAACCGATTTCTAAAGAACACAACTTGTGAAACACCCAATCTGCACCGTGGCTCTCAACAATGTTGAAAGAGTTTGGTTTACTACCTCTGTTTGACCATCGATCTGTGGGTGGCAAGTAGTTAAGATGAGCATCTTAGTTTCCAAAGTTTTCCATAAGGTCTTCCAGAAATGGCTTAGAAATTTGGTGTCATGATCTCAAACGATTGTTCTGGGAACTCCATGTAGGCGCACTACTTCTTATAAAAAAGATCAGCTATTTGTGTAGCATCATTAGTCCTGTTACGTGGTATAAATGAGGTAGCATCATTAGTCCTGTTACGTGGTATAAATGAGCCATCTTTGAGAACCTGTCTACAACTACAAAGATAGAATCCTTGTTGTTGATCTTCGGCAGACCTAAAACAAAGTCCATAAAGATATCTACCCAAGGTAGGTTAGAAATGGGCAAACGCATATAAAAACCATAGGGGTGTGACCTAGATTTTGCTTTCAAGAAAGTGATGCACTTAGCACAGAATCTTTCAACATCTCGTTTTAGATGTGCCAAGTAGAAATGTTCCATAAGTACACTGAATGTCTTATCTTGGCTAAAATGTCCCATGAGTCCTCCTCCATGAGCTTCTCCAATCAATAGTTCTCTCATTGATCCCTGAAGAAAACAAAGATATTTTTCCTTAAACAAAAATTCATCTTGTTGATAAAACATACCAGATGCAGCCTTGTTGGTCTCCTTAAACATTTCTTGAAAATCTGGATCAGTCTCATACATTGCCTTGATGTGTTCAAATCCCATAATCTTAGCTTCCATTGTGGTGATGAGAGCATGTCTCCTTGTTCAAGCATCAACCACAACGTTATCTTTACCATTCTTATATTTGATCACATAGGGAAACTTTTCTACAAACTCAAGCTATTTTGCATGCCTCTTGTTAAGCTTAGTTTGTTCTCTTAAGTGCTTGAGTGTCTCATGATCTGTATGAATAACAAACTCCTTTGACAGTAGGTAATGTTGCCAAGTTTCAAGAGACCTTACCAAAGCATAGAGCTCTTTATCATATGTGGGATAGTTAAGTGAAGCTCCACTAAGTTTCTCACTGAAGTAAGCCATTGGTTTTCCTCCTTGCATTAGGGCAGCTCCTATACCTGTTCCAGAAGCATCATATTCAATTTCAAAGGCTTTATCAAAGTTAAGAATTACCAAAACAGGTGCATGTGTGAGGCTATCTTTCAGCTTGTTGAATGCCTTCAGTTGTGCTGGTCCCCATTTGAATTCCACATTCTTCTTAATTACTGAAGTGAGGGGTGTAGCAATAGTACTGAAGTCCTTGACAAATCTTCTATAGAAACTATTCAATCCATGGTAACTTCACACATGTCCGATTGTTGTTGGGGTTGGCCAATCTTGAATTGCTTTGTTCTTTTCTCCATCGGCCTTTAAGCCCTGAGAACTTACAACAAATCCTAGGAATACAACTTCATCAGTGCAGAAAGTACATTTCTTAAGGTTAGCATAAAGGTTTTCAGCCTTAAGCTTTTCAAGTACCTTCTCAAGATGTCTTAAGTGAACTTCAAGATTAGAGCTATAGATTAGAATGTCATCAAAATAAACCACTACATAATTACAGATAAATGCTATTATGATGTGGTTCATGAGTCTCATGAATGTACTTGGAGCGTGTGTGAGTCCAAATGGCATGACTAGCCATTAATTCAACCCTTGTTTGGTTTTAAATGTTGTCTTCCATTCAACACCTTGTTTCATTCTCACCTGATGATATCCACTTCTTAGAACAATTTTTGAGAAGATAGTTGCTCCATTGAGTTCATCTCGCATGTCATCAAGTCTTGGAATTGGATGTCGGTATTTGACAGTGATATTGTTGATTGCTCTACAATCAACACACATTTTCCAAGTTCCATCTTTCTTAGGAACTAAAAGAACAGGAACAGCACATGGGATTACACTTTCTCGGATATAGCCCTTAGACATTAAGTGTTGTACTTGTCTTTCCAGCTCCTTTGCTTCTTCTGGATTCACGCTATAGGCAGCTCGGTTTGGCAAAGATGCTCCAGGAACAAGATCAATTTGATGCTCCAGGAACAAGATCATTTTGATGCTCAATTCCTCTTATAGGTGGCAATCCTGGTGGTATCTCTTCTTGAAAAACATCAGTGAATTTGTCAAGAAGCTCTAGAAAAGCAGTAGGGAGTTCCTCCTTTTCTTGTCCTGAAAACAACACTTGTTTAAAAAGCATTAGTAGCACCTGTTTTTTATAATCAAGAGATTTCAAAATAGTGGCAGGTGTTACATAAAGGTTAGCATTATTTATTTTTTCTCCTTTAGACATAGTTTGTTGCATCTCATGCACTTCCTGCGGAGTTAAAGGTGCTAAGCTATGTTTCTTGTTATTTTGCATGAAGGTATCGTGATTGGTGCGTCCATTTTGTGATGCTTCTTTGTCAAATTACCATGGACGACCTACAAGTAGATTTCCAGGCACCACATCACACAGAACTTGATCTGCATACTTGCCTATGCTGAATGGTATGGTGAGTTGTTTTGCGATATTTAGCTCAGTTTCATCGTTCAGCTATTTCAGCTTGTATGGTCGAGGATGCTTTGTCTTTTGTAAACCTAGCTTATCAACCAAATACTTTCTGGCTACAGTAGTACACGAGCCACCATCTATGATCAAGCTACATACCTTAGAGTATATTGTTCATGGAGAATGGAAAATATTTTCTCTTTGTATAGTTTGTGGTTGAAAAGAACACTGAGGGATCTCCTTGTAACTAGAAGCTCTCCGGTATCAGGATAATCGACAACTTCTTCCTCATAGTTTTCTGGTTCATACTCCTCTTCATCTTCAGATTCATATTCGCCATTTGATTTAAGGATCATAGCTCTCTGGTTTGGGCATTCTCTTGCATATTGGTCTTTTCCTTGACATTTAAAATAGGTTATGTCATGAGATCTTTGAGTTGGAGTTTTACCTTGCTTTGGTTTGTTGTATTTAGACGTTTCAGCTATGGATTTCTTGAATCTGGATTCTATGTCGATGGCCAGGTAGACTTGCTACGATTTGCTGAGATAGTCTTCCTTTTATGTGCTGCTCGGCCTGAGCCACAAGATGCATCAACTCGTCCAGATCATGATAGGTTTGTCTCTCCACTTTTCTAGCAATTCCATCTTGCATACCATCTAGGAATTGAGCCATCAAAGTTTTATCTGAATCTTTGGTCTCTAACCTGTTTCTAAGCATTTCAAACTCATCAAAGTATTCTTCAACAGATTTAGAACCTTGAGTTAGTTTTCTAAATTTCTTCTCTAACTCTCCGTAGCAGGGACATATCTCCTCCTTAGTTGGAACCTCATGTCTTCCCAAGTAGTGATCTGACCTTGTCTATGTCTTCTTCTTCAAGAGAAATCTCTGTCCCACCAAGCTAGAGCGCTTTCAGTGAGTTGAGCAGCTGCTATAGACACTTTCTCTGATCTGAGTAGTTGAAATACTCAAATATGTGTTCCATACACCTTTCCCGATTAAGGTGGGCATCTGGATTAACCTTTCCAGCAAAGGTTAGTGCCGTGAGCTTTACGTCTTTGTTTCCATGCCAAGATTCTTCTACTCTATCTCTGTCACGTTGATATTGTCTTCTTGGTCTATGGTTATGATCAGGTTCTGGTGGAAGATCATCTTCGAAGTCAGCTATTTCATCCTCTTTGTGATTCATACATTGGGCATTCACATTTCTGATAGAATTTCTGCAAATTGGTTGTGATTGTTCTATTCTTGTCATGCGATCTCCTAGGCTCTGAAGTTTAATCTGAATAGCTGCAAGCATCTGAGCAACATTCACATCTACTGCTTCTCCCATGGTAACACAATCGGTCTAACAGTAAACAAATAGATCAAGTGCAAAAGAAATCGAATACACATAATCAAAAACAACTTAAAATTGACATTTCTAGTTGCAGCAGCAAAGGAAGTCGAATAGACAAAATCAAAACAACGGAAAATTGACAAATCTAGTTGCAGCATCAAAGAAAGTCAAATAGACACAAGCAAAAACAACTAAAATTGATAGATCTAGTTGCAGCAGCAAGGAAGTCGAACAGACACAATCAAAACAACTGAAAATGGACAAATCTAGTTGTAATAGCACAAGCTATCAACAACTATTGATGTTCCTAACTTTTAACAGACAAAAAAACAGATTGGGGTTTGATTTTTATGGGTTTTATGAAGAGATGCAGTTTGACAGCAAGTTAACAAGGAAATGACAGAGTAAAAACGAAAATGGGAGTAGCTAAACCTGAATAGGAGCGATTAGGCTCTGATACCAGATGATGCGGTAACAATAGGGGTTGTTCAAGTAAGAGGAACTACTGGATAGGCTCTAGCTGGCTGTACAGCACTTTCTAAAGGCTCAGGAGTGATGGGTTGATGGACAGATTGATGGTGACTCTTCAACTGGGTGTAGAGCACTTTATGGAGGATCTAAGTGACAATTGAGTAGAGAGTTGAATCAAGAGACGCCATATAGATTATGGAAGATCTGTGATATTTCTAGAGCACACAAGCTTCAAGGATTCTCAGACAAGAAGGGTGGAGGCGTCAGCTCTTTTCAAAAGAAGAAAAACTAGGTTTTTATTTCATAAAACTTAAGTGATTACATGCTTAGAAGTGACTTTATATACTAGTCCAGCAGCATGTGCATTCTAGTGCTGAAAATACATTATAACGGAAGAACTAAAGCGAAAATAACAATACGACATTAGGACCTGATGACAAATAAAAGACACTTAAACTTAATAGTCACATTCCTACAAAAACAAGCAAATAAACTTGTTAATAGAAACATTGGAATTTTAAAAATGCACCTTGGTCTCTTGTAGCTCCTTATAATCCCTTCTTAAGTTTGTTTAGCAATGATGAACAAGGTTGTATCTCTGAAACCTTGTAAAACTGGATGTAGTGAAATTGTTGTAGTCTTTAGTTGTTCATAGTCTCCTTCTTGTAATTCTTTAGTAAGTTCAGCTTCATGGAATCCTCCATCTTCTATAATTGTTATGAGACTCTCCACAAACTTGTTGAACATCTTACTAAGGTTTCTTGTGCCTGATCTTGTTTTTGGAGCTTGTCTCATAATAGTGAACTGGTATTGATGTCCTCATCAAACGACCACGTTAATCTACCTCAATTTTCAATATTATGACAACATTTAAGACTTAAAGAGTTAAGACAAAGTGTCCAAGTAATCTAATGTATTTCAAACTGCGTGATGCCATGCATTATGCCTCATTTATAAGCCTTTACTCAAGGAGCACCAATGAACTTAAAACGATCATTTTAACTGGCCGATCAACTTGACATGTCCGCGCTAAATCGTCCATAACTATTGATTTAGAGTTTAGAATGACACGAATCCAACGCCCACGTTAAGATCTCAATATTCTATATTGTGACAAAATTTAAGACCAAAATAGCTACGATAAAGCCTTAAAATAATCTAATATATCTAAAACTGCGTGATGCCATGCATTATACTTCATTTGAAACCCTTGCTCAATGAGCACAAATGATCAGTTTAGAATAATCATTTTAACTAGCCGATCAACTTGACATGTCCTCGCTACATCATCTTTAACATTTGATTTAGAGCTCAAAATTACATGAATCTAATGCCCACATTAATCTAGCTCAATTTTCATTATTGTGACAACATTTGAGACTGAAAAAGCCTCCAAATAATCCAATATATCCCAAATTGTGTGATCACAAGCATTATGCTTCATTTATAAGCCTTTACTCAAGGAGAAGCAATGATCAGTTTAGAATGATCATTTTAATTGGTCGATAACCTTGACATGTCAGCACTAAATCGTCATAAACATTTGATTTATAGTTTAGAATGCCACAAATCCAATGCCCACATTAAACTAGCTCAATTTTCTATATTGTGAAAAAATTTAAGACAAAATAGCTATGACAAAGCCTTTAAGTAATTTGATCTATCCCAAACTGCGTGATACCCTCCATTATATTTCATTTGTAAACCTTTTTCAATGAGCACCAATGATTAGTTTAGAATGATCATTTTAACTAACTTATCAACTTGACATGTCCGCACCAAATCGTCTTTTACTTTTGATTTAGAACTCAAAATGACATGAATCCAATTCCCAAATTAATTTTCAATATTGTGACAACATTTTAGGCTGAAAGAGCTATGACCAAACATACAAGTAATCCAATGCATCCAAAACTACATGATGCTTCATTTATAAGCGTTTATTCAACGATCACCAATGATCAGCATAGAATGATCATTTTAATTGGCTGATCAACTTGACATGTCCGCATTAAATCATCTGTAATTTTTGATTTGTAGTTCAAATGACACGAATCCAATGCCCACGTTAAGCTAGCTCAATATTATATATTGTGACAACATTTGAGACATAAGAGCTACCATAGAACCTTGAATCAATCCAATATATCCTAAACTGCGTGATGCCGTGCATTATGCTTCATTTACTCAAGGAGACTAATGATCAGTTTAGAATAATCACTTTAATTGGCTGACCAATTCTACAAGTCCACACTAAATCCTTCGTAACATTTGATTAAGAGTCCGGAATGACACAAATCCAATGCCCACATTAATCTAGCTACGTATTCCATATTGTGACAAAATTTAAGACCTAAATACATACGATAAAGCCTACAAGTAATCAAATCTATCTCAAATTGTGTGATGCCATGCATTATGCATCATTTGTAAACCTTTGCTCAATGAGAACCAATGATCAGTGTTAGAATGATCATTTTAACTAGCTGATAAACTTGACATATCCACACTAAATTATCTTTAACATTTTATTTAAAGCTAAAAATGAGATGAATCCAACGGCCAAGTTAATCTAGCTCAATTTTCAATATTGGGACAAAATATAAGACTGAAAGAGCTACGACAAAGAATCTAAGTAATGCAATGTTCCCCAAACTGCGTGATGCCATGCATTATGATTCATTTGCAAACCTTTGCTCCATGAGCACCAATGATCAGTTTAGAATGATCATTTTAGCTAGCTGATCAACTTTACATGTCCGTAGTAAATCGTTTGTAACATTTGATTTAGAGCTCAAAATGACATGACTCAAACGCCCACATTAAACTAGCTCAATTTCCAATATTCTGACAACATTTGACACTAAAAGAGCTATGAAAAAGCTTCCGAGTAATCCAATATATCCCAATTTGCATGATGCCATGCATTAGGCTTCATTTTTAAGCCTTTACTCAATGAGCACCAATGATCAGCTTAGAATCATCATTTAAACAGGCCGATCAACTTGACATGTCCGCACTAAATTGTCCGTAACTTTTGGTTTAGAGTTTTAAATGACACGAATGCAATGCCCACGTTAAGATATCAATATTCTATATCATGACAAAATTTAGGACCAAAATAGCTATGGTAAAGCCTACAAATAATCCAATCTATCCAAGACTGTGTGATGTCATGCATTATACTTCATTTGTAAATCTTTGCTCAATGAGCACCAGTGGTCAGTTTAGAATGATCATTTTAACTAAGCGATCAACTTGACATGTACACACTAAATCGTCTTTAACATTTGGTTTAAAGCTAAAAATGACATGAATCCAGCGACCAAGTTAATCTAGCTCAATTTTCAATATTGTGACAATATTTAACACTTAAAGAGCTACGACAAAGCATCTAAGTAATGCAATGTTCCCCAAACTGCATGATGCCATGCATTATGATTCATTTGTAAACCTTTGCTCCATGAGCACCAATGATCAGTTTAGAATGATCATTTTAGCTAGCTGATCAACTTTACATGTCCACACTAAATCGTTCGTAACATTTGATTTTAGAGCTCAAAATGACATGACTCAAACGCCCACGTTAAACTAGCTCAATTTCCAATATTCTGACAACATTTGACACTAAAAGATCTACGAAAAAGCCTCCGAGTAATCCAATATATCCCAATTTGCATGATGCCATGCATTAGACTTCATTTTTAAGCCTTTACTCACGGATCACCAATGATCAACTTAGAATCATCATTTTAACTGGCCGATCAACTTGACATGTATGCACTAAATTGTCAGTCACTTTTGGTTTAGAGTTTTAAATGACACGAATCCAACGCCCACGTTAAGATCTCAATATTCTATATCGTGACACAATTTAGGACCGAAAGAGCTATGGTAAAGCCTACAAATAATCCAATCTATCCAAGACTGTGTGATGTCATGCATTATACTTCATTTGTAAATCTTTGCTCAATGAGCACCAGTGGTCAGTTTAGAATGATCATTTTCACTAGCCGATCAACTTGACATGTATACACTAAATCGTCTTTAACATTTGGTTTAGAGCTCAAAATGACATGAATCCAATGCCCACATTAATCTAGCTCAATTTTCAATATTGTGACAATATTTGAGACCTAAAGAGCTACGACAAAGCGTTTAGGTAATCCAATGTTCCCCAAACTGCGTGATGCAATGCATTATGCTTCATTTGTAAACCTTTGCTCCATGAGCACCAATGATCAGTTTTGAATGATCATTTTAGCTAGCTGATCAACTTTACATGTCCGCACTAAATCGTCCTTAACATTTGATTTAGAGCTCAAAATGACATTACTCAAATGCCCACATTAAACTAGCTCAATTTCAAATATTCTGACAACATTTGACACTAAAAGAGCTACGAAAAAGCCTTCGAGTAATCCAATATATCCCAATTTGCATGATGCCATGCATTAGGCTTCATTTTTAAGCCTTTACTCAAGGAGAACCAATGATCAACTTAGAATCATCATTTTAACTGGCCGACCAACTTGACATGTCCGCACTAAATTGTCAGTAACTTTTGGTTTAGAGTTTTAAATGACACGAATCCAACGCCCACGTTAAGATCTCAATATTCTATATCGTGACAAAATTTAGGACCGAAATAGCTATGGTAAAGCCTACAAATAATCCAATCTATTCAAGACTGTGTGATGTCATGCATTATACTTCATTGTAAATCTTTTCTCAATGAGAACCCTTGGTCAGTTTAGAATGATTATTTTAACTAGCCGATCAATTTGACATGTACGCACTAAAATCATCTTTAACAATTGGTTTAGAGTTCAAAATGACATGAATCCAATGCCCCCGTTAATCTAGCTCAATTTTCATTATTGGGACAAAATTTAAGACTGAAAGAGCAATGGCACAACCTCCAAGGAATCCAATCTATCCCAAATTGCGTGATGGCATGCATTATGCTTCATTTGTAAACCTTTGCTCCATGAGCACCAATGATCAGTTTAGAATAATCATTTTAGCTAGCTGATCAGCTTGACATATCCGCACTTTAAATTGTTTGTAACATTTGATTAAGAGCTCAAAATGACATGATTCGAACGCCACGTTAATCTAGCTCAATTTTCAATTTTGGGACAAACATTAGACACTACAAGAGATACGACAAGGCCTCCAAGTAATCCATTGTATACAAACAGCGTGATGCTATGCATTATGCTTCATTTATAAACACTTACTCAACGATCACCAAAGATCAGTTTAGAATTATCATATTAACTGGCCGGTCAACTTGATATGTCCGCACTAAATCCTTCGTAACTTTTGATTAAGAGTTCGGAATGACACGAATCCAATGCCCACATTAATCTAGCTAAGTATTCCATATTGTGAAAAAATTTAAAACCTAAATACATACGATAAGTCCTACAAGTAATCAAATCTATCTCAAATTGTGTGATGCCATGCGTTATGCATCATTTGTAAACTTTTACTCAATGAGAACCAAAGATCAGTGTTAGAATGATCATTTTAACTAGCTGATAAACTTGACATATCCACACTAAATTATCTTTAACATTTTATTTAAAGCTAAAAATGAGATGAATCCAACGGCCAAGTTAATCTAGCTCAATTTTCAATATTGTGACAATATTTAACACTTAAAGAGCTACGACAAAGCATCTAAGTAATGCAATGTTCCCCAAACTGTGATGCCATGCATTATGATTCATTTGTAATCTTTTGCTCCATGAGCACCAATGATCAATTTAGAAAGATCATTTTAGCTAGCTGATCAACTTTACATGTCCACAATAAATCGTTCATAACATTTGATTTAAAGCTCAAAATGACATGACTCAAACGTCCACGTTTAACTAGCTCAATTTCCAATATTCTGACAACATTTGACACTAAAAGAGCTACGAAAAAGCCTCCGAGTAATCCAATATAACCCAATTTGCATGATGCCATGCATTAGGCTTCATTTTTAAGCCTTTACTCAAGGAGCACCAATGATCAGCTTACAATAATCATTTTAACTGGCCGATCAACATGACATGTCCGCACTAAATTGTCCGTAACTTTTGGTTTAGAGTTTTAAATGACACGAATCCAACACCCACGTTAAGATCTCAATATTCTATATCGTGACAAAATTTAGGACCGAAATAGCTATGGTAAAGCCTACAAATAATCCAATCTATCCAAGACTGTGTGATGTCATGCATTATACTTCATTTGTAAATCTTTACTCAATGAGCACCAGTGGTCAGCTTAGAATGATCATTTTAACTAGCCGATCAATTTGACATGTACGCACTAAATCGTCATTAACATTTGGTTTAGAGTTCAAAATGACATGAATCCAAGGCCCCCTTTAATCTAGCTCAATTTTCATTATTGGGACAAAATTTAAGACCTAAAGAGCTACGAAAAAGTGTTTAAGTAATCCAATGTTCCCCAAACTGCGTTATGCAATGCATTATGCTTCATTTGTAAAGCTTTGCTCCATGAGCACCAATGATCAGTTTAGAATGATCATTTTAGCTAGCTGATCAACTATACATGTCCGCACTAAATCGTTTGTAACATTTGATTTAGAGCTCAAAATGACATGACTCAAACGCCCACATTAAACTAGCTCAATTTCCAATATTCTGACAACATTTGACACTAAGAAAGCTACGAAAAAGCCTCCGAGTAATCCAATATATCCCAATTTGCATGATGCCATGCATTAGGCTTCATTTTGAAGCCTTTACTCAAGGAGCACCAATGATCAACGTAGAATCATCATTTTAACTGCCCGATCAACTTGACATGTCCGCACTAAATTGTCCGTAACTTTTGGTTTAGAGTTCTAAATGACACGAATCCAACGCCCATGTTAAGATCTCAATATTCTTTATCGTGACAAAATTTAGGACCAAAATAGCTATGGTAAAGCCTACAAATAATCCAATCTATTCAATACTGTGTGATGTCATACATTATACTTCATTTGTAAATCTTTGCCCAATGAGCACCAGTGGTCAGTTTAGAATGATCATTTTCACTAGCCGATCAACTTGACATGTACACACTAAATCGCCTTTAACATTTGGTTTAGAGCTCAAAATGACATGAATCCAATGCCCACATTAATCTAGCTCAATTTTCAATATTGTGACAATATTTGAGACTTAAAGAGCTACGACAAAGCGTTTAAATAATCCAATGTTCCCCAAACTGCGTGATGCAATGCATTATGCTTCATTTATAAACCTTTGCTCCATGAGCACCAATGATAAGTTTAGAATGATCATTTTAGCTAGCTGATCAACTTTACATGTCCGCACTAAATCGTTCGTAACATTTGATTTAGAGCTCAAAATGACATGACTCAAACGCCCACATTAAACTAGCTAAATTTCCAATATTCTGACAACATTTGACACTAAAAAAGTTACGAAAAAGCCTCCGAGTAATGCAATATATCCCAATTTGCATGATGCCATGCATTAGGCTTCATTTTGAAGCCTTTACTCAAGGAGCACCAATGATCAACTTAGAATCATCATTTTAACTGGCCGATCCACTTGACATATACGCACTAAATTGTCCGTAACTTTTGGTTTAGAGTTTTAAATGACACGAATCCAACGCCCACGTTAAGATCTCAATATTCTATATCGTGACAAAATTTAGGACCGAAATAGCTATGGTAAAGCCTACAAATAATCCAATCTATTCAAGACTGTGTGATGTCATGCATTATACTTCATTGTAAATCTTTTCTGAATGAGAACCAGTGGTCAGTTTAGAATGATCATTTTAACTAGCCGATCAATTTGACATGTACGCACTAAATCATCTTTAACATTTGGTTTAGAGTTCAAAATGACATGAATTCAATGCCCCCGTTAATCTAGCTCAATTTTCATTATTGGGACAAAATTTAAGACTGAAAGAGCAACGGCACAACCTCCAAGGAATCCAATCTATCCCAAACTGCGTGATGGCATGCATTATGCTTCATTTGTAAACCTTTGCTCCATGAGCACCAATGATCAGTTTAGAATAATCATTTTAGCTAGCTGATCAGCTTGACATATCCGCACTTTAAATTGTTTGTAACATTTGATTTAGAGCTCAAAATGACATGATTCGAACGCCACGTTAATCTAGCTCAATTTTCAATTTTGGGACAAACATTAGACACTACAAGAGATACGAAAGGCCTCCAAGTAATCCATTGTATTCAAACAGCGTGATGCTATGCATTATGCTTCATTTATAAACACTTACTCAACGATCACCGAAGATCAGTTTAGAATTATCATATTAACTGGCCGATCAACTTGATATGTCCGCACTAAATCCTTCGTAACCTTTGATTAAGAGTTCGGAATGACAAGAATCCAATGCCCACATTAATCTAGCTAAGTATTCCATATTGTGAAAACATTTAAAACCTAAATACATACGATAAATCCTACAAGTAATCAAATCTATCTCAAATTGTGTGATGCCATGCATTATGCATCATTTGTAAACCTTTACTCAATGAGAACCAAAGATCAGTGTTAGAATGATCATTTTAACAAGCTGATAAACTTGACATATCCACACTAAATTATCTTTAACATTTTATTTAAAGCTAAAAATGAGATGAATCCAACGGCCAAGTTAATCTAGCTCAATTTTCAATATTGTGACAATATTTAAAACTTAAAGAGCTACGACAAAGCATCTAAGTAATGAAATGTTCCCCAAACTTTGATGCCATGCATTATGATTCATTTGTAGTCTTTTGCTCCATGAGCACCAATTATCAATTTAGAATGATCATTTTAGCTAGCTGATCAACTTTACATGTCCACACTAAATCGTTCATAACATTTGATTTAAATCTCAAAATGACATGACTCAAACGTCCACGTTTAACTAGCTCAATTTCCAATATTCTGACAACATTTGACACTAAAAGAGCTACGAAAAAGCCTCCGAGTAATCCAATATAACACAATTTGCATGATACCTTGCATTAGGCTTCATTTTTAAGCCTTTACTCAAGGAGCACCAATGATCAGCTTACAATCATCATTTTAACTGGCCGATCAACATGACATGTCCGCACTAAATTGTCCGTAACTTTTGGTTTAGAGTTTTAAATGACACAAATCCAACGCCCACGTTAAGATCTCAATATTCTATATCGTGACAAAATTTAGGACCGAAATAGCTATGGTAAAGCCTACAAATAATCCAATCTATCCAAGACTGTGTGATGTCATGCATTATACTTCATTTGTAAATCTTTGCTCAATGAGCACTAGTGGTCAGTTTAGAATGATCATTTTAACTAGCCGATCAATTTGACATGTACGCACTAAATCGTCATTAACATTTGGTTTAGAGTTCAAAATGACATGAATCCAAGGCCCCCTTTAATCTAGCACAATTTTCAATATTGGGACAAAATTTAAGACCTAAAGAGCTACGACAAAGCGTTTAAGTAATCCAGTGTTCCCCAAACTGCGTGATGCAATGCATTATGCTTCATTTGTAAACCTTTGCTCCATGAGCACCAATGATCAGTTTAGAATGATCATTTTAGCTACCTGATCAACTTTACATGTCCGCACTAAATCGTTTGTAACATTTGATTCAGAGCTCAAAATGACATGACTCAAACGCCCACATTAAACTAGCTCAATTTGCAATATTCTGACAACATTTGACACTAAGAAAGCTACGAAAAAGCCTCCGAGTAATCCAATATATCCCAATTTGCATGATACCATGCATTAGGCTTCATTTTGAAGCCTTTACTCAAGGAGCACCAATGATCAACCTAGAATCATCATTTTAACTGGCTGATCAACTTGACATGTCCGCACTAAATTGTCCGTAACTTTTGGTTTAGAGTTCTAAATGACACGAATCCAACGCCCATGTTAAGATCTCAATATTCTTTATCGTGACAAAATTTAGGACCGAAATAGCTATGGTAAAGCCTACAAATAATCCTATCTATTCAATACTGTGTGATGTCATACATTATACTTCATTTGTAAATCTTTGCCCAATGAGCACCAGTGGTCAGTTTAGAATGATCATTTTCACTAGCCGATCAACTTGACATGTACACACTAAATCGCCTTTAACATTTGGTTTAGAGCTCAAAATGACATGAATCCAATGCCCACATTAATCTAGCTCAATTTTCAATATTGTGACAATATTTGAGACCTAAAGAGCTACGACAAAGCGTTTAAGTAATCCAATGTTCCCCAAACTGCGTGATGCAATGCATTATGCTTCATTTATAAACCTTTTCTCCATGAGCACCAATGATCAGTTTAGAATGATCATTTGAGCTAGCTGGATCAACTTTACATGTCCGCACTAAATCGTTCGTAACATTTGATTTAGAGCTCAAAATGACATGACTCAAACGAACACATTAAACTAGGTCAATTTCCAATATTCTGACAACATTTGACACTAAAAAGTTACGAAAAAGCCTCCGAGTAATCCAATATATCCCAATTTGCATGATGCCATGCATTAGGCTTCATTTTTAAGCCTTTACTCAAGGAGCACCAATGATCAACTTAGAATCATCATTTTAACTGGCCGATCAACTTGACATATACGCACTAAATTGTCCGTAACTTTTGGTTTAGAGTTTTAAATGACAAGAATCCAACGCCCACGTTAAGATCTCAATATTCTGTATCGTGACAAAATTTAGGACCGAAATAGCTATGGTAAAGCCTACAAATAATCCAATCTATCCAAGACTGTGTGATGTCATGCATTATACTTCATTTGTAAATCTTTTCTCAATGAGAACCAGTGGTCAGTTTAGAATGATCATTTTAACTAGCCGATCAATTTGACATGTACACACTAAATCGTCTTTAACATTTGGTTTAGAGTTCAAAATGACATGAATCCAATGCCCCCGTTAATCTAGCTCAATTTTCATTATTGGGATAAAATTTAAGACTGAAAGAGCTACGGCACAACCTCCAAGGAATCCAATCTATCCCAAACTGCGTGATGCCATTCATTATGCTTCATTTGTAAACCTTTGCTCCATGAGCACCAATGATCAGTTTAGAATAATCATTTTAGCTAGCTGATCAGCTTGACATATCCGCACTTTAAATCATTCGTAACATTTGATTCAGAGCTCAAAATGACATGATTTGAACGCCCACGTTAATCTAGCTCAATTTTCAATATTTGGAAAACATTTGACACTACAAGAGATACGAGAAGGCCTCCAAGTAATCCAGTGTATTCAAACTGCGTGATACTATGCATTATGCTTCATTTATAAACACTTACTCAACGATCACCAAAGATCAGTTTAGAATTATCATTTTAACTGGCCGATCAACTTGATATGTCCGCACTAAATCCTTCGTAACTTTTGATTAAGAGTTCGGAATGACATGAATCCAATGCCCACATTAATCTAGCTAAGTATTCCATATTGTGACAAACTTTAAGACCTAAATACATACGATAAAGCCTACAAGTAATCAAATCTATCTCAAATTGTGTGATGCCATGCATTATGCATCATTTGTAAACCTTTGCTCAATGAGAACCAATGATCAGTGTTAGAATGATCATTTTAACTAGCTGATAAACTTGACATATCCACACTAAATTATCTTTAACATTTTATTTAAAGCTAAAAATGAGATGAATCCAACGGCCAAGTTAATCTAGCTCAATTTTCAATATTGGGACAAAATATAAGACTGAAAGAGCTACGACAAAGAATCTAAGTAATGCAATGTTCCCCAAACTGCGTGATGCCATGCATTATGATTCATTTGCAAACCTTTGCTCCATGAGCACCAATGATCAGTTTAGAATGATCCTTTACCTAGCTGATCAACTTTACATGTCCACACTAAATCGTTCGTAACATTTGATTTAGAGCTCAAAATGATATGACTCAAACGCCCACGTTAAACTAGCTCAATTTCCAATATTCTGACAACATTTGACACTACAAGAGCTACGAAAAAGCCTCAGAGTAATCCAATATATCCCAATTTTCATGATGCCATGCATTAGGCTTCATTTTTAAGCCTTTACTCAAGGAGCACCAACGATCAGCTTAGAATCATCATTTTAACTGGCCGATCAACTTGACATGTCCGCACTAAATTGTCCGTAACTTTTGGTTTAGAGTTTTAAATGACACAAATCCAACACCCACATTAAGATCTCAATATTCTATATCGTGACAAAATTTAGGACCGAAATAGCTATGGTAAAGCCTACAAATAATCCAATCTATCCAAGACTGTGTGATGTCATGCATTATACTTCATTTGTAAATCTTTGCCCAATGAGCACCAGTGGTCAGTCTAGAACGATCATTTTCACTAGCCGATCAACTTGACATGTACACACTAAATCGTCTTTAACATTTGGTTTAGAGCTCAAAATGACATGAATCTAGTGCCCACATTAATCTAGCTCAATTTTCAATATTGTGACAATATTTGAGACCTAAAGAGTTACAACAAAGTGTTTAAGTAATCCAATGTTCCCCAAACTGCCTGATGCAATGCATTATGCTTCATTTATAAACCTTTGCTCCATGAGCACCAATGATCAGTTTAGAATGATCATTTTAGCTAGCTGATCAACTTTAGATGTCCGCACTAAATCGTTCGTAACATTTGATTTAGAGCTCAAAATGACATGACTCAAACGCCCACATTAAACTAGCTCAATTTCCAATATTCTGACAACATTTGACACTAAAAAGTTACAAAAAAGCCTCCAAGTAATCCAATATATCCCAATTTGCATGATGCCATGCATTAGGCTTCATTTTGAAGCTTTTACTCAAGGAGCACCAATGATCAACTTAGAATCATCATTTTAACTGGCCGATCGACTTGACATATCCGCACTAAATTGTCCGTAACTTTTGGTTTAGAGTTTTAAATGACACGAATCCAATGCCCACGTTAAGATCTCAATATTCTATATCGTGACAAAATTTAGGACAGAAATAGCTATGGTAAAGCCTACAAATAATCCAATCTATCCAAGACTGTGTGATGTCATGCATTATACTTCATTTGTAAATCTTTTCTCAATGAGAACCAGTGGTCAGTTTAGAATGATCATTTTAACTAGCCGATCAATTTGACATGTACGCACTAAATCGTCTTTAACATTTGGTTTAGAGTTCAAAATGACATGAATCCAATGCCCCCGTTAATCTAGCTCAATTTTCATTATTGGGACAAAATTTAAGACTGAAAGAGCTATGGCACAACCTCCAAGGAATCCAATCTATCCCAAACTGCGTGATGCCATGCATTATGCTTCATTTGTAAAACTTTGCTCCATGAGCACCAATGATCAGTTTAGAATAATCATTTTAGCTAGCTGATCAGCTTGACATATCCGCACTTTAAATCCTTCGTAACATTCGATTCAGAGCTCAAAATGACATGATTCGAACACCCACGTTAATCTAGCTTAATTTTCAATATTTGGACAACATTTGACACTACAAGAGATACGACAAGGCCTCCATGTAATCCATTGTATTCAAACTGCGTGATGCTATGCATTATGCTTCATTTATAAACACTTACTCAACGATCACCAAAGATCAGTTTAGAATTATCATTTTAACTACACAATCAACTTGATATGTCCGCACTAAATCCTTCGTAACTTTTGATTAAGATTTCGGAATGACATGAATCGAATTCCCACATTAATCTAGCTAAGTATTCCATATTGCGACAAAATTTAAGACCTAAATACATACGATAAAGCCTACAAGTGATCAAATCTATCTCAAATTGTGTGATTCCATGCATTATGCATCATTTGTAAACTTTTGCTCAATGAGAACCAATGATCAGTGTTAGAATGAACATTTTAACTAGCTGATAAACTTGACATATCCACACTAAATTATCTTTAACATTTTATTTAAAGCTAAAAATGAGATGAATCCAACGGCCAAGTTAATCTAGCTCAATTTTCAATATTGTGACAATATTTAACACTTAAAGAGCTACAACAAAGCATCTAAGTAATGCAATGTTCCCCAAACTGCGTGATGCCATGCATTATGATTCATTTGCAAACCTTTGCTCCATGAGCACCAATGATCAGTTTAGAATGATCATTTTAGCTTGCTGATCAACTTTACATGTCCTCACTAAATCGTTCGTAACATTTGATTTAGAGCTCAAAATGACATGACTCAAACGCCCACGTTAAACTAGCTCAATTTTCAATATTCTGACAACATTTGACACTAAAAGAGCTACGAAAAAGCCTCCGAGTAATCCAATATATCCCAATTTGCATGATGCCATGCATTAGGCTTCATTTTTAAGCTTTTACTCAAGGAGCACCAATGATCAGCTTAGAATCATCATTTTAACTGACCGATCAACTTGACATGTCCGCACTAAATTGTCCGTAACTTTTGGTTTAGAGTTTTAAATGACACGAATCCAACACCCACGTTAAGATCTCAATATTCTATACCGTGACAAAATTTAGGAACGAAACAGCTACGGTAAAGCCTACAAATAATCCAATCTATCCAAGACTGTGTGATGTCATGCATTATACTTCTTTTGTAAATCTTTGCTCAATGAGCACCAATGGTCAGTTTAGAATGATCATTTTAACTAGCCGATCAACTTGACATGTACACACTAAATCGTCTTTAACATTTGGTTTAAAGCTAAAAATTACATGAATCCAACGGCCAAGTTTAATCTAGCTCAATTTTCAATATTGTGACAATATTTTACACTTAAAGAGCTACGACAAAGCATCTAAGTAATGCAATGTTCCCCAAACTGCGTGATGCCATGCATTATGATTCATTTGTAAACCTTTGCCCCATGAGCACCAATGATCAGTTTAGAATGATCATTTTAGCTAGCTGGTCACCTTTACATGTCCGCACTAAATCGTTCGTAACATTTGATTTAGAGCTCAAAATGACATGACTCAAACGCCCACGTTAAACTAGCTCAATTTCCAATATTCTGACAACATTTGACACTACAAGAGCTACGAAAAAGCCTCCGAGTAATCCAATATATCCCAATTTTCATGATGCCATGCATTAGGCTTCATTTTGAAGCCTTTACTCAAGGAGAACCAATGATCAACTTAGAATCATCATTTTAACTGGCCAATCAACTTGACATGTCTGACACTAAATTGTCCGTAACTTTTTGTTTAGAGTTTTAAATGACACGAATCCAACGCCCATGTTAAGATCTCAATATTCTATATCGTGATAAAATTTAGGACCGAAATAGCTATGGTAAAGCCTACAAATAATCCAATCTATCCAAGACTGTGTGATGTCATGCATTATACTTCATTTGTAAATCTTTTCTCAATGAGAACCAGTGGTCAGTTTAGAATGATCATTTTAACTAGCCGATCAATTTGACATGTACGCACTAAATCGTCTTTAACATTTGGTTTAGAGTTCAAAATGACATTAATCCAATGTCCCCGTTAATCTAGCTCAATTTTCACTATTGGGACAAAATTTAAGATTGAAAAAGCTACGGCACAACCTCCAAGGAATCCAATCTATCCCAAACTGCGTGATGCCTTGCATTATGCTTCATTTGTAAACCTTTGCTCCGTGAGCACCAATGATCAGTTTAGAATAATCATTTTAGCTAGCTGATCAGCTTGACATATCCGCACTTTAAATCGTTCGTAACATTTGATTTAGAGCTCAAAATGACATGATTCGAATGCCCACGTTAATCTAGCTCAATGTTCAATATTGGGACAACATTTGACACTACAAGAGATACGACAAGGCATCCAAGTAATCCATTGTATTCAAACTGCGTGATGCTATGCATTATGCTTCATTTATAACAATTTACTCAATGATCACCAAAGATCAGTTTAGAGTTATCATTTTAACTGGCCGATCAACTTGATATGTCCGCACTAAATTGTTCATAACTTTTGATTTGGAGTTCCGAATGACACGAATCCAATGCCCACGTTAAGCGATCTCAGTTTTCTATATTGTGATTAAATTTAATAAAAAAAATAGCTAGGAAAAAACCTCCAAGTAATCCAATCTATCCCGAACTGAGTGACGCCATGCATTATGCTTCATATGTGAACATGTGCTCAATGAGAACCAGTGATGAGTTTAGAATGGTCATTGACTAGCTGATAGACTTGATATGTTCACCTTAAATCATCGGTAACTTTTTATTTAGTGTTCAGAATGACACGAATCCAATGCCCACGTTAAGCTTGCTCAGTTTTCTTTATTGTGAGAAATGTTAAGACAGAAATAGCAAGGACAAAGCCTCTATGTAATCGAATCTATCCCAAACTGCGTGATGCCATGCATTAGCTTCATTTGTAAACCTTTGCTCAATGAGAACCAGTGATGAGTTTATAATGATCATTTTAACTAGCTGATCAACTTGGAATGTCCGCACCAAATCATCCGTAACATTTGATTTAGAGCTCAAAATGACGTGAATCCAACTCCCACACCAATCTAGCTCAATTTTCAATATTGTGACAACATTTGAGACTGACAAAGCTACGACAAAGCTTCCAAGTAATCCAATATATCCCAAACTGCATGATGCCATGCATTATGCTCCATTTATAAGCGGCTACTCAAGGAGCACCAATGATCAGTTTAGAATGATCACTTTATCTGACCGATCAACTTGAGATTTCCGCACTAAATCCTCCGTGTCTTTTTATTTAGACTTCAGAACGACACGAATCCAACTCACACGTTAAGCTAGCTCAATTTTCTATATTGTGAAAAGAAATTACGTCAAATACCCAAATTGTACCCGTAACTATTAGTTTACCAGCCAAAAAACATGTTTTGCTAGAGTACCCTATATTTTGTGAAAAAGTCATTTTTACTATTTTAATTAAAAACATAAAAATTAATTAAATTAGAATTAATTGAAAATTAATTAAAAAATTTGGGGGAAAATATATTGAAAACTGAATGGACAGTTCCCAATATTTTCCCTAGTACTACATTTTTCAACTCTCTCTTCTCTCTCTCGTTTTTCTCTTCCCATGATTTCTCTCTTCTCTTGTCATCTATTTTCTTGCCGTTGTTCTCTCTCCCTCTCGCCTTCTTCCTCTCATCATTGTGCCGTGTTTCCTTTTGCATGTCAGGGTAAGTTTATCTCCTCTTATGTTGGGTTTTTCTTTCCTCTTCTAATCTTCTCAGTTTTTTCTCCTTTTTTATTCTTCGTTGTCGCCTTCTAATCAGCTTTACTCGCCGTTATTCTCTGTGACTCCCCGTGACTCGCCGTGACTCACTCAAGGTAAAGTTTTTGTTTAGGGTCTTTTCATTTTCTGTTTTCACGGTTTTGTTTTTTCTCCGATTTCACATGCCTTTTCGTCTTCCACCATAACCCACGAAATTGTGTTGCAAAATTGTGTGCAAAGTCGTATGCAAAATCATGTGTGTAATCGGAAAACACAGTTGTTGTTTGTGTTTTTGTCGGATTTTTAGTACGTTTTTACTGAAATACCGTATAAATTTTTTTGGAAATGTATGACACATTTATCAGGTAGTTTCGCAGATTTATGACTTACAGTGGCAGATCTATGATTTTATTGTCGAAGATTTATGTTAATATAGTGATAGACTTATTAATTCTATTGGTTTTAGTGGCAGATTTAGGTCGAGAAAATCTTACATATATGACTGACTTATAGTAATTTGATGGCAAACATATATTATGTTTATAGATAATTATGGGAATTTTACAGATTCATAGTTAAAGCAGCATAATTTTTAAATATTTATTGCAGATTTAGGTCGAGGAGAACACACATTTATGACTGACTTATAGTCATTGCACAATAGACTTAGAGTCCAGTGTCTTTTCGTATTCCGTTTTCATAGTTTTGATTTCTTTTCCGATTTTGCATACGTTTTGGTCTTCCATCATAACCCGCGAAATCGTGCTCGAAATCATGTGCAAAATTGTTTCCGCACTTGTTATTTGTGTTTTTGTTGGATTTTTAGTGCGTTTTTACTGAAATATCGTATCAAATTTTTAGAAAAGTATGACAGATTTGTCAGCTAGTTTACGCAGATTTATGATTTACAATGGTAGATGTATGATTTTATTGTGACAGATTTATAAATTTTATTGGTGTTCGTGGCAGATTTAGTTCGAGGAAATCTTACACATAGGGCTGACTTATAGTTATTTGGTGGCAGACATATATTATGTTTAGATATAAATTTGGCAGACTCATAGTTAAATAGCAGCATACATTGTTAAAATATGTATGGCAGATTTTGGTCGAACACAAATTAGCGACTGACTTAAAGTCATTGAACAAATGGCAGACTTATGGTCATATTGTCTTCGTCGCATACTTAAATTCACAAGATATTTAGATATGGCTAACTTATTAGTTACATAGCGATAGACTTATATAATCCTTCATATGTGGCAGACTTATATATCCTTCATATTTCGCAGATATATGTATTTAACAAACAATATGAATTTTATTGCTTTTCAGAATTTCGAAGATGACTGAAGAAATGTCAAAAAAGTATCCAAGAAGACTCTATGAAGAAGGGAAAGCCCCTATTCAAGACAAAAGCATGAACCACAACTATTTATAGGGTAATCTTGCTTTGGTTAGGGAAGCAATAGGAACCGATGTGTGGAATGCGTTGAGCGAGTCAACTGTTGGAGTTATTGTCAAGCTGGTTGACAATAACTATGTCTTGTCTGGTAAGTCTGTTCATTATTTTCTAACGCATCAGTTAGCAGTAAAGAAGTACCATGAGATATGGTCGTTGGTTGGGGGCCAGCCTATAAGATTTTCCTTACATGAGTTTGTAGAGATCACTAGCTTAAAAAATGATCCTGTCCCGAAAGAAGAATTAAACATTGAGTATAGGGAATTCTGGAAGTTAATAGACGTTGGTGAAGGGGCTGTCCCGACTTATGATGAATTTGTTTTAGCATTGCGAAGATGTAGAACTTGGAGTTTTGAACAGAGAAGAATGGTGGGATGGTTGTTTGTTCTTTCTGTTGGTATATATGGTTTGCACCATAATTCTAGAATTCTGGTTGAAGCTGCCAAGCGGGTTGTTGATGTCGAAGCTTTTGAAAGTTACCCATGAGGTCGTATCGGGTTCATAGAGTTGGTAGACTCTATAAGGTTGTCACATATGGCAACAATTCTTACACTGTTCATGGTTGTGTTCATGTGCTGCTCATTTGGATTAACGAGTCCGCCATTTGGAGAGTGTTTTGGCAACAAGATAGAAGGCGCTGAGGTACCCTTGCTCACGTGGGGCGGATCAAAACCAAGAACATGCTTCGAGGATGTGATCCAAAAGGAAGTAGAGACTTATGGAGAGGTACATTTTATTTTTTGGCAGACTTACTTATTTTATTGGGGGCAGATTTAGTGTGAGGAGATCCCATATATACAGCTGACTTATGATCAGTTAGTGACAGACTTAGTTATTAAGTTCATGAGAATAAATAGTTGTTGTGGCAGATTTAGGTTAATATATTTGCTGATTTACGAATTTATTTATTTGACTAACTTATGCTCATTTGACGACAGACTTAGGTATTAAATTCATGAGATTAAATAGTCGTTGTGGCAGATTTAGGTTAATATATTTGGCTGATCTACAAATTTACTTTTACTACGGCAGAATTATAGTGAATATACGACTCACTTATGGTAATTTATAAGTTGACTGCTAATGTTGATCACTTAATTTCAGGTTCGAGTTAGAAACCTCATACTGAAGACTGAAGAGGAGAATTTCTCCGAGTGGGATGACGATGTGATCGATCAAGAGCTAGATAATCTGGTCGATGACTTGTTGAATAACTGCTCAATAACATCAAATTGGAATGCTGTGAATAAGCAGAAGAAATGGAGACATCGTAACAACGACCAGGCTGATGATTTGGTTTTGGAGGACAAAACCAAAAATGCAAAGGAGAAGGACAGAATCACACCGGTTAGTTTCTTTTTTAATCATTTTGAGAACTTCAATTCAATATGTTGCTGACTAAATTTCATAAAAGATTATAGCTTTTTTCAGAAGAAAGAGATGAGGGGGAGGCAAAGGGGAAATCCTTCGATGTCGATGTTGGAGTTTTTGGTGTAATACTTTTAGTCGAAAAACTTTATCAAAAATTTGACACCATGGAGAAGAACATTGGTGAAAAAATATTTGAGTGTGTTAACTCTCTCGAGAATAGGCTAGGTACGAAGATTGCTACTCTTGAGAGTGAGGTTAAAGATCTCAGAGGTTTTATTCAAATTGCTCCTCCGAAGGAAAAATCAAGGTCAAACGCCAAAGTTGAAGATAAGGGGAATAGAAATGCTCAGGTATGTCATTGAATAAATGTGATGGAAGACTTAGTTATACGTGAAATAAAGGTTTTGACATACTTTTATTATCGTGTGGCAGACGTTTGGTTATGAAGTTGAGACAGACATCTTTAAACTTTGTGAGATACTTTTTGCTATTTATGGAAGAATAAGATGTTGAATATGGTAGACATATTGATTAGTTATGACGGACTTATTTCAATGTTGTGGCTGACATATTGCTATATTAGGCCAGACCTATAGTTTAGTTAAATAATGTGGCAGACTTAATGTTGAATAAAATAACAGCATTTGTTCTTATTTTGTACCAATATATTCAAGAACTCTTTATTTATTAGAAATTGTGCTTACTATGCTTTTGCAAAACCGTTGTACTCTTCTTTTGCAGTATCTTTCAGCTTGCATGACTATGCTCCGTAGAAGGCAAATGCAGAATCTATCACTGTTCAAATCAG
>JAENJI010000014.1:6145091-6203200 GCA_018901935.1 Pugionium cornutum | reverse complement strand
CAAAAAACCAATATGAAGCCATATAGATCAATAAAAGAAACATATACAACAGGAATACTATAACGCAACTTGATTCAAGAGATAACAAGACTCCAAATGCAACTAAACACAATGAACTGAAAGATACACAAGAACTTGAAAACGAAAGACTCGATGCTAAACAAACACCTATTGGGTGCAAAATATATACGATCTATAAAATCATGGTGATCAAGTATAATGTGACATCATAAGCGGAGGAATCAAAAGACAGCAATAAGTAAAACAAAATGGATCAATCAACATATTTTCATAACAAAAAAATGAAAAACGTAAACGTAAGACTACGTAACACATGTTCATAGAGAAAAGAGAAACAGGAGGTTAGATACATAGTGATAACATAGAATAAAAAATGGGGTTAATAAGAATTCGTCTCAAAATTGATAGAAATATTTACATCTTCATCCCGAAGGAACTTTAACATTTTAGGTATTACAATATCGTAGAAATGGAAAAATAAGTTCAAAGTTTTAGAATTTTCTGAATTACATTCTTTACTCATATTGGATTGACTCAAAAAAACACATCAAGTTTTTAGAAATTTTGATCAAATAAATCATGAAGGACTAATTTGACTGATTACAAGAGCGCCAAAAAATGTTTTTTCGGATATCACCATGATCAGCTAACAATGATCATTTTAACTAGTTGGTTAACTTGACACGTCAACACTAAATCGCCCATAACTTTTGATTTAGAGCTCAGAATGACATGAATCCAACGCCCACATTAAACTAACTTAATTTTCTATATTATGACCAGCTTTGAGACTAAAATAGATAAGGAAAAGTCTCCGTATTAACATATCTTTCACAAACTGCGTAATACCATGAATTCTTCTTTATTGATTGACCTTCACCCAAACGACCGGAGTTTCTAATCTCATATGTGAGTGTTATATTTTTCACCACAAAATGAAACTTACTCCATTTTTAGTTATATATCCAAAGTTTAACAATTATTGGAAAAGTGTCCATCCATTACAATCTATTCCAAAACGAATTTTCTTCACCCTTCAAGTTGTGTCTTCAACTCATGTGGGTTAAGCCGCCATAAAAACCAATATGAAGCCATATAGATCAATAAAAGAAACATATACAATAGGAATACTATAACGCAACTTGATTCAATAGATAACAAGACTCAAAATGCAACTAAACACAATGAACTGAAAGATACACAAGAACTTGAAAACGAAAGACTCGATGCTAAACAAACACCTATTGGGTGCAAAATATATACGATCTATAAAATTATGGTGATCAAGTATAAAGTGACATCATAAGCGGAGGAATCGAAAGACACCAATAACTAAAACAAAATGGATCAATCAACATATTTTTATAACAAAAAAATGAGAAACGTAAACGTAAGACTACGTAACACATGTTCATAGAGAAAAGAGAAACAGGAGGTTAGATACATAGTGATAACATAGAATAAAAAATGGGGTTAATAAGAATTCGTCTCTAAATTGATAGAAATATTTACATCTTCATCCCGAAGGAACTTTAACATTTTAGGTATTACAATATCGTAGAAATAGAAAAATAAGTTCAAAGTATTAGAATTTTCTGAATTACATTCTTTAGTCATATTGGATTGACTCAAAAAAAAACACATCAAGTTTTTAGTAATTTTGATCAAATAAATCATGAAGGAGTAATTTGACTGATTACAAGAGCGCCAATAAATGTTTTTCGGATATTCACCGTGATCGGCTAACAATGATCATTTTAACTAGTTGGTTAACTTGACACGCCACACTAAATCGCCCATAACTTTTGATTTAGAGCTCAGAATGACATGAATCCAACGCCCACATTAAGCTAACTTAATTTTCTATATTATGACCAGTTTTGAGACTAAAATAGATAAGGAAAAGTCTCCGTATTAACATATCTTTCACAAACTGTGTAATACCATGAATTCTTCTTTATTGATTGACCTTCACCCAAACGACGAGTTTCTAATCTCATATGTGAGTGTTATATTGTTCACCATAAAATGAAACTTACTCCATTTTCAGTTATGTATCCAAAGTTTAACAATTATTGGAAAAGTGTCCATCCATTACAATCTATTCCAAAACGAATTTTCTTCTCCTTCAAGTTGTGTCTTCAACTCATGTGGGTTAAGCCGTAAAAACCAATATGAAGCCATATAGATCAATAAAAGAAACATATACAATAGGAATACTATAATGCAACTTGATTCAAGAGATAACAAGACTCAAATGCAACAAAACACAATGAATTGAAAGATACACAAGAACTTGAAAACGAAATATTCGATGCTAATCAAACACCTATGGATGCAAAATATACACGATCTATAAAATTATGGTGATCAAGTATAATGTGACATCATAAACGGAGGAATCTAAAGACACCAATAACTTAAACAACATGGATCAATCAACATATTTTCATAACAAAAAATGAGAAACCTAAACGTAAGACTACGTAACACATGTTCACAAAGAAAAGAGAAACATGAGGTTCGATACATAGTGATAACATAGAATAAAGAATGGGGTTAATAAGAATTCGTCTCTAAATGGATAGAAACATTGAAATCTTTATCCCAAGTAACATTAACATTTTAGGTATTACAATAACTAAACGGAAAAATGAGTTCAAATTTTTAAAACTTTCTGAATTACATTCTTTACTCATATTGGATTGACTCAAACAAACACATCAATAGAAATTTTGATCAAACAAATCATGAAGAACTAATTTGACTGATCACAAGAGCGCCAAGAAAGATATCACCGTGATCGCTAACAATGATCATTTTAACTAGTTGGTCAACTTGACACGCCACACTAAATCGCCCATAACTTTTGATTTAGAGCTCAGAATGACATGAATCCAACGCCCACATTAAGCTAACTTAATTTTCTATATTATGACCAGTTTTGAGACTAAAATAGATAAGGAAAAGTCTCCGTATTAACATATCTTTCACAAACTGTGTAATACCATGAATTCTTCTATTGATTGACCTTCACCCAAACGAGAGTTTCTAATCTCATATGTGAGTGTTATATTTTCACCATAAAATGAAACTTACTCCATTTTCAGTTATGTATCCAAAGTTTAACAATTATTGGAAAAGTGGAATTCAACAACTCTAAGACCAGCCCACATATACAATTACTATCTTGATTCAAGAGATAACAAGACTCAAATGCAACAAAACACAATGAATTATACACAAGAACTTTCGATGCTAACAAAATATATGAATTATGGTGATCAAGTATAATGTGACATCGAATAAGACTAAACAACATGGATCAATCAACATACCTAAACGTAAGACTACGTAACACATGTTCACAAAAAAAGAGAAACATGAGGTTAGATACATAGTGATAACATAGAATAAAAAATGGGGTTAATAAGAATTCGCTCTAAATTGATAGAAATATTTACATCTTCATCCCAAGGAACATTAACATTTTAGGTATTACAATAACGATAAACAAAAAATAAGTTCAAATTTTAAATTTTCTGAATTACATTCTCTACTCATATTGGATTGACTCAAAAAAAACACATCAAGTTTTTAGAAATTTTGATCTCATGAAGGACTAATTTGACTGATTACAAGAGCGCCAATATTTCTTTATGATATCACCATGATCGGCTAACAATGATCATTTTAACTAGTTGGTCAACTTGACACGTACACTAAATCGCCCATAACTTAGAGCTCAGAATGACATGAATCCAACACCCACATTAAACTAACTTAATTTTCTATATTATGACTCAGTTTTGAGACTAAAATAGATAAGGAAAATCCGTATTAACATATCTTTCACAAACTAATACCATGGATTGACCTTCACCCAAACGACCGGAGTTTCTAATCTCATATGTGAGTGTTATATTGTTCACCATAAAATGAAACTTACTCCATTTTCAGTTATGTATCCAAAGTTTAACAATTATTGGAAAAGTGTCCATCCATTACAATCTATTCCAAAACGAATTTTCTTCTCCCTTCAAGTTGTGTCTTCAACTCATGTGGGTTAAGCTCAAAAAACCAATATGAAGCCATATAGATCAATAAAAGAAACATATACAATAGGAATACTATAATGCAACTTGATTCAAGAGATAACAAGACTCAAATGCAACAAAACACAATGAATTGAAAGATACACAAGAACTTGAAAACGAAATATGATGCTAATCAAACACCTATTGGATGCAAAATATATACGATCTATAAAATTATGGTGATCAAGTATAATGTGACATCATAAACGGAGGAATCTAAAGACACCAATAACTAAACAAAATGGATCAATCAACATATTTTCATAACAAAAAAATGAAAACCTAAACGTAAGACTACGTAACACATGTTCATAAAGAAAAGAGAAACATGAGGTTAGATACATAGTGATAACATAGAATAAAGAATGGGGTTAATAAGAATTCGTCTCTAAATGGATAGAAATATTGAAATCTTCATCCCAAGGAACATTAACATTTTAGGTATTACAATATCGTAGAAACAGAAAAATAAGTTCAAATTTTAAAACTTTCTGAATTACATTCTTTACTCATATTGGATTGACTCAAAACAAACACATCAATTTTTAGAAATTTTGATCAAACAAATCATGAAGGACTAATTTGACTGATTACAAGAGCGCCAATAAATTTTTTTTGATATCACCATGATCGCTAACAATGATCATTTTAACTAGTTGGTTAACTTGACACGCCAACACTAAATCGCCCATAACTTTTGATTTAGAGCTCAGAATGACATGAATCCAACGCCCACATTAAGCTAACTTAATTTTCTATATTATGACCAGTTTTGAGACTAAAATAGATAAGGAAAAGTCTCCGTATTAACATATCTTTCACAAACTGTGTAATACCATGAATTCTTCTTTATTGATGGACCTTCACCCAAACGACCGGAGTTTCTAATCTCATATGTGAGTGTTATATTGTTCACCATAAAATGAAACTTACTCCATTTTAGTTATATATCCAAAGTTTAACAATTATTGGAAAAGTGTCCATCCATTACAATCTATTCCAAAACGAATTTTCTTCCCTTCAAGTTGTGTCTTCAACTCATGTGGGTTAAGCCGCAAAAACCAATATGAAGCCATATAGATCAATAAAAGAAACATATACAATAGGAATACTATAATGCAACTTGATTCAAGAGATAACATGACTCAAAATGCAACTAAACACAATGAACTGAAAGATACACAAGAACTTGAAAAGGAAAGACTCGATGCTAATCAAACACCTATTGGGTGCAAAATATATACGATCTATAAACTTATGGTAAACAAGTATAATGTGACATCATAAACGGAGGAATCGAAAGACACCAATAACTCAAACAAAATGGATCAATCAACATATTTTCATAACAAAAAAAATGAAAAACGTAAACGTAAGACTACGTAACACATGTTCAGAAAGAAAAGAGAAACATGAGGTTAGATACATAGTGATAACATAGAATAAAAAATGGGGTTAATAAGAATTCGTCCCTAAATTGATAGAAATATTTACATCTTCATCCCGAAGGAACTTTAACATTTTAGGTATTACAATATCGTAGAAACAGAGAAATAAGTTCAAAGTTTTAGAATTTTCTGAATTACATTCTTTACTCATATTGGATTGACTCAAAAAAACACATCAAGTTTTTAGAAATTTTGATCAAATAAATCATGAAGGACTAATTTGACTGATTACAAGAGCGCCAATAAATGTTTTTTCGGATATCACCATGATCGGCTAAAAATGATCATTTTAACTAGTTCGTTACCTTGACACGTCAACACTAAATCGGCCATAACTTTTGATTTGGAGCTCAGAATGACATGAATCCAACGCCCACATTAAACTAACTTAATTTTCTATATTATGACCAGCTTTGAGACTAAAATAGATAAGGAAAAGTCTCCGTATTTACATATCTTTCACAAACTGCGTAATACCATGAATTCTTCTTTATTGATTGACCTTCACCCAAACGACCGGAGTTTCTAATCTCATATGTGAGTGTTATAGTTTTCACCACAAAATGAAACTTACTCCATCTTCAGTTATGTATCCAAAGTTTAAAAATTATTGGAAAAGTGTCCATCCATTACAATCTATTCCAAAACGAATTTTCTTCTCCCTTCGAGTTGTGTCTTCAACTCATGTGGGTTAAGCCACTCGCAAAAACCAATATGAAGCCATATAGATCAATAAAAGAAACATATACAATAGGAATACTATAATGCAACTTGATTCAAGAGATAACAAGACTCCAAATGCAACAAAACACAACGAATTGAAAGATACACAAGAACTTGAAAAAGAAATATTTGATGCTAATCAAACACCTACTGGATGCAACATATTTACGATCTATAAAATTATGGTGATCAAGTATAATGTGACATCATAAACGGAGGAATCGAAAGACACCAATAACTAAAACAAAATGGATCAATCAACATATTTTCATAACAAAAAATGAAAACGTAACGTAAGACTACGTAACACATGTTCATAAAGAAAAGAGAAATATGAGGTTAGATACATAGTGATAACATAGAATAAAAATGGGGTTAATAAGAATTCGTCCCTAAATTGATAGAAATATTTACATCTTCATCCCGAAGGAACTTTCACATTTTAGGTATTACAATATCGTAGAAACGGAAAAATAAATTCAAAGTTTTAGAATTTTCTGAATTACATTCCTTACTCATATTGGATTGACTCAAAAAAAAACACATCAAGTTTTTAGAAATTTTGATCAAATAAATCATGAAGGACTAATTTGACTGATTACAAGAGCGCCAATAAATTTTTTTTGGATATCACCTTGATCGGCTAACAATGATCATTTTAACTAGTTAGTTACCTTGACACGTCAACACTAAATCGCCCATAACTTTTGATTTAGAGCTCAGAATGACATTAATCCAACGCCCACATTAAACTAACTTAATTTTCTATATTATGACCAGCTTTGAGACTAAAATAGATAAGGAAAAGTCTCCGTATTAACATATCTTTCACAAACTGCGTAATACCATGAATTCTTCTTTATTGATTGACCTTCACCCAAACGACCGGAGTTTCTAATCTCATATGTGAGTGTTATATTTTTCACCACAAAATGAAACTTACTCCATTTTTAGTTATATATCCAAAGTTTAACAATTATTGGAAAAGTGTCCATCCATTACAATCTATTCCAAAACGAATTTTCTTCACCCTTCAAGTTGTGTCTTCAACTCATGTGGGTTAAGCTCGCAAAAGAAAAACCAATATGAAGCCATATAGATCAATAAAAGAAACATATACAATAGGAATACTATAACGCAACTTGATTCGATAGATAACAAGACTCAAAATGCAACTAAACACAATGAACTGAAAGATACACAAGAACTTGAAAACGAAAGACTCGATGCTAAACAAACACCTATTGGGTGCAAAATATATACGATCTATAAAATTATGGTGATCAAGTATAATGTGACATCATAAGCGTAGGAATCGCAAGACACCAATAACTAAAACAAAATGGATCAATCAACATACTTTCATAACAAAAAAATGAAAAACGTAAACGTAAGACTACGTGACACATGCTCATAGAGAAAAGAGAAATAGGAGGTTAGATACATAGTGATAACATAGAATAAAAATGGGGTTAATAAGAATTCGTCTCTAAATTGATAGAAATATTTACATCTTCATCCCGAAGGAACTTTAACATTTTAGGTATTACAATATCGTAGAAACGGAAAAATAAGTTCAAAGTTTTAGAATTTTCTGAATTACATTCCTTACTCATATTGGATTGACTCAAAAAAAAAACACATCAAGTTTTTAGAAATTTTGATCAAATAAATAATGAAGGACTAATTTGACTGATTACAAGAGCGCCAATAAATGTTTTTCGGATATCACCTTGATCGGGTAACAATTGATCATTTTAACTAGTTGGTCAACTTGACACGCCCACACTAAATCGCCCATAACTTTTGATTTAGAGCTCAGAATGACATGTATCCAACGCCAACATTAAGCTAACTTAATTTTCTATATTATGACAAGTTTTGAGACTAAAACCGATAAGGAAAAGTCTCCGTATTAACATATCTTTCACAAACTGTGTAATACCATGAATTCTTCTTTATTGATTGACCTTCACCCAAACGACCGGAGTTTCTAATCTCATATGTGAGTGTTATATTTTTCACCACAAAATGAAACTTACTCCATTTTTAGTTATATATCCAAAGTTTAACAATTATTGGAAAAGTGTCCATCCATTACAATCTATTCCAAAACGAATTTTCTTCACCCTTCAAGTTGTATCTTCAACTCATGTGGGTTAAGCCGCTCGAAAAACCAATATGAAGCCATATAGATCAATAAAAGAAACATATACAATAGGAATACTATAACGCAACTTGATTCAATAGATAACAAGACTCAAAATGCAACTAAACACAATGAACTGAAAGATACACAAGAACTTGAAAACGAAAGACTTGATGCTAAACAAACACCTATTGGGTAAAATATATACGATCTATAAAATTATGGTGATCAAGTATAATGTGACATCATAAGCGGAGGAATCGAAAGACACCAATAACTAAAACAAAATGGATCAATCAACATATTTTCATAACAAAAAATGAAAACGAAACGTAAGACTACGTAATACATGCTCATAGAGAAAAGAGAAACAGGAGGTTAGATACATCGTGATAACATAGAATAAAAAATGGGGTTAATAAGAATTCGTCTCTAAATTGATAGAAATATTTACATCTTCATCCCGAAGGAACTTTAACATTTTAGGTATTACAATATCGTAGAAACGGAAAAATAAGTTCAAAGTTTTAGAGTTTTCTGAATTACATTCTTTACTCATATTGAATTGACTCAGAAAGAACATATCAAGTTTTTAGAAACTTTGATCAAATAAATCATGAAGGACTAATTTGACTGATTACAAGAGCGCCAATAAATGTTTTTTCGGATATCACCACGATCGGCTAACAATGATCATTTTAACTAGTTGGTTAACTTGATACGTCAACACTAAATCGCCCATAACTTTTGATTTAGAGCTCAGAATGACATGAATCCAACGCCCACATTAAACTAACTTAATTTTCTATATTATGACCAGTTTTGAGACTAAAATAGATAAGGAAAAGTCTCCGTATTAACATATCTTTCACAAACTGCGTAATACCATGAATTCTTCTTTATTGATTGACCTTCACCCAAACGACCGGAGTTTCTAATCTCATATGTGAGTGTTATATTTTCACCACAAAATGAAACTTACTCCATTTTTAGTTATATATCCAAAGTTTAACAATTATTGGAAAAGTGTCCATCCATTACAATCTATTCCAAAACGAATTTTCTTCACCCTTCAAGTTGTGTCTTCAACTCATGTGGGTTAAGCCCCTCGCAAAAACAAATATGAAGCCATATAGATCAATAAAAGAAACATATACAATAGGAATACTATAACGCAACTTGATTCAATAGATAACAAGACTCAAATGCAACTAAACACAATGAACTGAAAGATACACAAGAACTTGAAAACGAAAGACTGATGCTAAACAAACACCTATTGGGTGCAAAATATATACGATCTATAAAATTATGGTGATCAAGTATAATGTGACATCATAAGCGAGGAATCGAAGACACCAATAACTAAAACAAAATGGATCAATCAACATATTTTCATAACAAAAAATGAAAACGAAACGTAAGACTACGTAACACATGCTCATAGAGAAAAGAGAAACAGGAGGTTAGATACATAGTGATAACATAGAATAAAAATGGGGTTAATAAGAATTCGTCTCTAAATTGATAGAAATATTTACATCTTCATCCCAAGGAACTTTAACATTTTAGGTATTACAATATCGTAGAAACGGAAAATAAGTTCAAAGTTTTAGAATTTTCTGAATTACATTCTTTAGTCATATTGGATTGACTCAAAAAAACATCAAGTTTTTAGAAATTTTGATCAAATAAATCATGAAGGACTAATTTGACTGATTACAAGAGCGCCAATAAATGTTTTTTCGGATATCACCATGATCGCTAACAATGATCATTTTAACTAGTTGGTTAACTTGACACGTCAACACTAAATCGCCATAACTTTTGATTTAGAGCTAAGAATGACATGAATCCAACACCCACATTAAGCTAACATAATTTTCTATATTATGACAAGTTTTGATACTAAAATAGATAAGGAAAACTCTCCGAATTAACATATCTTTCACAAACTTTGTAATACCATGAATTCTGCGCTATCGATAAACCTTCACCCAAACGACCGGAGTTTCTAATCTCATATGTGAGTGTTATATTGTTCACCATAAAATGAAACTTACTCCATCTTCAGTTATGTATCCAAAGTTTAAAAATTATTGGAAAAGTGTCCATCCATTACAATCTATTCCAAAACGAATTTTCTTCTCCCTTCAAGTTGTGTCTTCAACTCATGTGGGTTAAGCCGCTCGCAAAAACCAATATGAAGCCGTATAGATCAATAAAAGAAACATATACAATAGGAATACTATAATGCAACTTGATTCAAGAGATAACAAGACTCCAAATGCAACAAAACACAACGAATTGAAAGATACACAAGAACTTGAAAACGAAAGACTCGATGCTAATCAAACACCTACTGGGTGCAAAATATATACGATCTATAAAATTATGGTGATCAAGTATAATGTGACATCATAAGGAGGAATCGAAGACACCAATAACTAAAACAAAATGGATCAATCAACATATTTTCATAAAAAAAATGAAAACGAACGTAAGACTACGAATACATGTTCATAGAGAAAAGAGAAACAGGAGGTTAGATACATAGTGATAACATAGAATAAAAAATGGGGTTAATAAGAATTCGTCTCTAAATTGATAGAAATATTTACATCTTCATCCCGAAGGAACTTTAACATTTTAGGTATTACAATATCGTAGAAACGGAAAAATAAGTTCAAAGTATTAGAATTTTCTGAATTACATTCTTTAGTCATATTGGATTGACTCAAAAAACACATCAAGTTTTAGAAATTTTGATCAAATAAATCATGAAGGACTAATTTGACTGATTACAAGAGCGCCAATAAATGTTTTTTCGGATATCACCACGATCGGCTAACAATGTTCATTTTAACTAGTTGGTCATCTTGACACGTCCACACTAAATCGCCCATAACTTTTGATTTAGAGATCAGAATGACATGAATCCAACGCCCACATTAAGCTAACTTTATTTTCTATATAATCACCAGGTTTGAGACTAAAATAGATAAGGAAAAGTCTCCGTATTAACATATCTTTCACAAACTGCGTAATACCATGAATTCTTCTTTATTGATTGACCTTCACCCAGACGACCGGAGTTTCTAATCTCATATGTGAGTGTTATATTTTTCACCACAAAATGAAACTTACTCCATTTTTAGTTATATATCCAAAGTTTAACAATTATTGGAAAAGTGTCCATCCATTACAATCTATTCCAAAACGAATTTTCTTCACCCTTCAAGTTGTGTCTTCAACTCATGTGGGTTAAGCCGCTCGCAAAAACCAATATGAAGCCATATAGATCAATAAAAGAAACATATACAAATAGGAATACTATAATGCAACTTGATTCAATAGATAACAAGACTCAAATGCAACAAAACACAATGAACTGAAAGATACACAAGAACTTGAAAACAAAAGACTTGATGCTAAACAAACACCTATTGGGTGCAAAATATGTACGATCTATAAAATTATGGTGATCAAGTATAATGTGACATCATAAGCGTAGGAATCGCAAGACACCAATAACTAAAACAAAATGGATCAATCAACATATTTTCATAACAAACAAATGAAAAACGTAAACGTAAGACTACGTAACACATGCTCATAGAGAAAAGAGAAACAGGAGGTTAGATACATCGTGATAACATAGAATAAAAAATGGGGTTAATAAGAATTCGTCTCTAAATTGATAGAAATATTTACATCTTCATCCCGAAGGAACTTTAACATTTTAGGTATTACAATATCGTAGAAACGGAAAAATAAGTTCAAAGTTTTAGAATTTTCTGAATTACATTCTTTACTCATATTGGATTGACTCAAAAAAAAACACATCAAGTTTTTAGAAATTTTGATCAAATAAATCATGAAGGACTAATTTGACTGATTACAAGAGCGCCAATAAATGTTTTTCGGATATCACCATGATCGCTAACAATGATCATTTTAACTAGTTGGTTAACTTGACACGTCAACACTAAATCGCCCATAACTTTTGATTTAGAGCTCAGAATGACATGAATCCAACGCCCACATTAAACTAACTTAATTTTCTATATTATGACCAGCTTTGAGACTAAAATAGATAAGGAAAAGTCTCCGTATTAACATATCTTTCACAAACTGTGTAATACCATGAATTCTTCTTTATTGATTGACCTTCACCCAAACGACCGGAGTTTCTAATCTCATATGTGAGTGTTATATTTTCACCACAAAATGAAACTTACTCCATTTTTAGTTATATATCCAAAGTTTAACAATTATTGGAAAAGTGTCCATCCATTACAATCTATTCCAAAACGAATTTTCTTCACCCTTCAAGTTGTGTCTTCAACTCATGTGGGTTAAGCCGCTCGCAAAAACCAATATGAAGCCATATAGATCAATAAAAGAAACATATACAATAGGAATACTATAACGCAACTTGATTCGATAGATAACAAGACTCAAAATGCAACAAAACACAATGAACTGAAAGATACACAAGAACTAGAAAACGAAAGACTTGATGCTAAACAAACACCTATTGGGTGCAAAATATATACGATCTATAAAATTATGGTGATCAAGTATAATGTGACATCATAAGCGTAGGAATCACAAGACACCAATAACTAAAACAAAATGGATCAAGCAACATATTTTCATAATAAAAAAATGAGAAACCTAAACGTAAGACTACGTAACACATGTTCACAAAGAAAAGAGAAACATGAGGTTAGATACATAGTGATAACATAGAATAAAAATGGGTTAATAAGAATTAGTCTCTAAATTGATAGAAATATTTACATCTTATCCCGAAGTAACATTAACATTTTAGGTATTACAATACGTAGAAACAGAAAAATAAGTTCAAATTTTTAAAACTTTCTGAATTACATTCTCTACTCATATTGGATTGACTCAAAAAAACACATCATATTTTAGAAATTTTGATCAAATAAATCATGAAGGACTAATTTGACTGATTACAAGAGCCAAGAAATTTTTTTGATATCACCGTGATCGGCTAACAATGATCATTTTAACTAGTTGGTCAACTTGACACGCCCACACTAAATCGCCCATAACTTTTGATTTAGAGCTCAGAATGACATGAATCCAACACCCACATTAAGCTAACTTAATTTTCTATATTATGACAAGTTTTGAGACTAAAATAGATAAGGAAAAGTCTCCGTATTAACATATCTTTCACAAACTGTGTAATACCATGAATTCTTCTTTATTGATTGACCTTCACCCAAACGACGAGTTTCTAATCTCATATGTGAGTGTTATATTTTTCACCACAAAATGAAACTTACTCCTTTTTAGTTATATATCCATAGTTTAACAATTATTGGAAAAGTGTCCATCCATTACAATCTATTCCAAAACGAATTTTCTTCTCCCTTCAAGTTGTGTCTTCAACTCATGTGGGTTAAGCGCAAAAAACCAATATGAAACCATATAGATCAATAAAAGAAACATATACAATAGGAATACTATAACACAACTTGATTCAATAGATAACATGACTCAAAATGCAACTAAACACAATGAACTGAAAGATACACAAGAACTTGAAAAGGAAAGACTCGATGCTAAACAAACACCTATTGGGTGCAAAATATATACGATCTATAAAATTATGGTAAACAAGTATAATGTGACATCATAAACGGAGGAATCGAAAGACACCAATAACTCAAACAAAATGGATCAATCAACATATTTTCATAACAAAAAAAATGAAAAACGTAAACGTAAGACTACGTAACACATGTTCAGAAAGAAAAGAGAAACATGAGGTTAGATACATAGTGATAACATAGAATAAAAAATGGGGTTAATAAGAATTCGTCCCTAAATTGATAGAAATATTTACATCTTCATCCCGAAGGAACTTTAACATTTTAGGTATTACAATATCGTAGAAACGGAAAAATAAGTTCAAAGTTTTAGAATTTTCTGAATTACATTCTTTACTCATATTGGGTTGTCTCAAAAAAAACACATCAAGTTTTTAGAAATTTTGATCAAATAAATCATGAAGGACTAATTTGACTGATTACAAGAGCGCGAATAAATGTTTTTTTGGATATCACCATGATCGGCTAACAATGATCATTTTAACTAGTTGGTTAACTTGACACGTCAAACACTAAATCGCCCATAACTTTTGATTTAGAGCTCAGAATGACATGAATCCAACGCCCACATTAAGCTAGCTCAATTTTCTATATTATGACCAGTTTTGAGACTAAAATAGATAAGGAAAAGTCTCCGTATTAACATATCTTTCACAAACTGTGTAATACCTTCACCCAAACGACCGGAGTTTCTAATCTCATATGTGAGTGTTATATTGTTCACCATAAAATGAAACTTACTCCATTTTAGTTATATATCCAAAGTTTAACAATTATTGGAAAAGTGTCCATCCATTACAATCTATTCCAAAACGAATTTTCTTCCCTTCAAGTTGTGTCTTCAACTCATGTGGGTTAAGCCGCAAAAACCAATATGAAGCCATATAGATCAATAAAAGAAACATATACAATAGGAATACTATAATGCAACTTGATTCAAGAGATAACAAGACTCAAATGCAACTAAACACAATGAATTGAAAGATACACAAGAACTTGAAAACGAAAGACTCGATGCTAATCAAACACCTATTGGATGCAAAATATATACGATCTATAAAATTATGGTGATCAAGTATAATGTGACATCATAAACGGAGGAATCTAAAGACACCAATAACTAAACAAAATGGATCAATCAACATATTTTCATAACAAAAAAATGAAAACCTAAACGTAAGACTACGTAACACATGTTCACAAAGAAAAGAGAAACATGAGGTTAGATACATAGTGATAACATAGAATAAAGAATGGGGTTAATAAGAATTCGCCTCTAAATGGATAGAAACATTGAAATCTTATCCCAAGGAACATTAACATTTTAGGTATTACAATACGTATAAACAGAAAAATAAGTTCAAATTTTTAAAACTTTCTGAATTACATTCTTTACTCATATTGGATTGACTCAAAACAAACACATCACCTTTTTAGAAATTTTGATCAAACAAATCATGAAGGACTAATTTGACTGATCACAAGAGCGCCAAGAAATTTGGTTTTTGATATCACCGTGATCGGCTAACAATGATCATTTTAACTAGTTGGTCAACTTGACACGTCCACACTAAATCGCCCATAACTTTTGATTTAGAGCTCAGAATGACATGAATCCAACGCCCACATTAAGCTAACTTAATTTTCTATATTATGACCAGTTTTGAGACTAAATAGATAAGGAAAAGTCTCCGTATTAACATATCTTTCACAAACTGTGTAATACCATGAATTCTTCTTTATTGATTGACCTTCACCCAAACGACCGGAGTTTCTAATCTCATATGTGAGTGTTATATTTTCACCACAAAATGAAACTTACTCCATCTTCAGTTATATATCCAAAGTTTAACAATTATTGGAAAAGTGTCCATCCATTACAATCTATTCCAAAACGAATTTTCTTCTCCTTCAAGTTGTGTCTTCAACTCATGTGGGTTAAGCTCAAAAACCAATATGAAGCCATATAGATCAATAAAAGAAACATATACAATAGGAATACTATAACGCAACTTGATTCGATAGATAACAAGACTCAAAATGCAACTAAACACAATGAACTGAAAGATACACAAGAACTAGAAAACGAAAGACTCGATGCTAAACAAACACCTATTGGGTGCAAAATATATACGATCTATAAAATTATGGTGATCAAGTATAATGTGACATCATAAGCGTAGGAATCGCAAGACACCAATAACTAAAACAAAATGGATCAAGCAACATATTTTCATAACAAAAAAATGAAAAACGTGAACGTAAGACTACGTAACACATGCTCATAGAAAAAGAGAAACAGGAGGTTAGATACATAGTGATAACATAGAATAAAAAATGGGGTTAATAAGAATTCGTCTCTAAATTGATAGAAATATTTACATCTTCATCCCGAAGGAACTTTAACATTTTAGGTATTGCAATATCGTAGAAACGGAAAAATAAGTTCAAAGTATTAGAATTTTCTGAATTACATTCTTTAGTCATATTGGATTGACTCAAAAAAAAACACATCAAGTTTTTAGTAATTTTGATCAAATAAATCATGAAGGAGTAATTTGACTGATTACAAGAGCGCCAATAAATGTTTTTCGGATATCACCACGATCGGCTAACAATGATCATTTTAACTAGTTGGTTAACTTGACACGTCAACACTAAATCGCCCATAACTTTTGATTTAGAGCTCAGAATGACATGAATCCAACGCCCACATTAAACTAACTTAATTTTCTATATTATGACCAGCTCTGAGACTAAAATAGATAAGGAAAAGTCTCCGTATTAACATATCTTTCACAAACTGCGTAATACCATGAATTCTTCTTTATTGATTGACCTTCACCCAAACGACTGGAGTTTCTAATCTCATATGTGAGTGTTATATTTTTCACCACAAAATGAAACTTACTCCTTTTTTAGTTATATATCCAAAGTTTAACAATTATTGGAAAAGTGTCCATCCATTACAATCTATTCCAAAACGAATTTTCTTCTCCCTTCAAGTTGTGTCTTCAACTCATGTGGGTTAAGCCGCTCCCAAAAACCAATATGAAACCATATAGATCAATAAAAGAAACATATACAATAGGAATACTATAACGCAGTTTGATTCAATAGATAACAAGACTCAAAATGCAACTAAACACAATGAACTGAAAGATACACAAGAACTTGAAAACGAAAGACTCGATGCTAATCAAACACCTATTGGGTGCAAAATATATACGATCTATAAAATTATGGTAATCAAGTATAATGTGACATCATAAACGGAGGAATCGAAAGGCACCAATAACTAAAACAAAATGGATCAATCAACATATTTTCATAACAAAAAAATGAAAAACGTAAACGTAAGACTACGTAACACATGTTCATAAAGAAAAGAGAAACATGAGGTTAGATACATAGTGATAACATAGAATAAAAAATGGGGTTAATAAGAATTCGTCCCTAAATTGATAGAAATATTTACATCTTCATCCCGAAGGAACTTTAACATTTTAGGTATTACAATATCGTAGAAACGGAAAAATAAGTTCAAAGTTTTAGAATTTTCTGAATTACATTCCTTACTCATATTGGATTGACTCAAAAAAAAAACACATCAAGTTTTTAGAAATTTTGATCAAATAAATAATGAAGGACTAATTTGACTGATTACAAGAGCGCCAATAAATGTTTTTCGGATATCACCTTGATCGGTTAACAATGATCATTTTAACTAGTTAGTTACCTTGACACGTCAACACTAAATCGCCCATAACTTTTGATTTAGAGCTCAGAATGACATGAATCCAACGCCCACATTAAACTAACATAATTTTCTATATTATGACCAGCTTTGAGACTAAAATAGAATAAGGAAAAGTCTCCGTATTAACATATCTTTCACAAACTGTGTAATACCATGAATTCTTCTTTATTGATGGACCTTCACCCAAACGACCGGAGTTTCTAATCTCATATGTGAGTGTTATATTGTTCACCATAAAATGAAACTTACTCCATTTTAGTTATATATCCAAAGTTTAACAATTATTGGAAAAGTGTCCATCCATTACAATCTATTCCAAAACGAATTTTCTTCCCTTCAAGTTGTGTCTTCAACTCATGTGGGTTAAGCCGCTCGCGAAAACCAATATGAAGCCGTATAGATCAATAAAAGAAACATATACAATAGGAATACTATAATGCAAATTGATTCAAGAGATAACAAGACTCCAAATGCAACAAAACACAACGAATTGAAAGATACACAAGAACTTGAAAACTAAATATTCGATTCTAATCAAACACCTACTGGATACAAAATATACACGATCTATAAAATTATGGTGATCAAGTATAATGTGACATCATAAACGGAGGAATCTAAAGACACCAATAACTTAAACAACATGGATCAAGCAACATATTTTCATAACAAAAAAATGAGAAACGAACGTAAGACTACGTAACACATGCTCATAGAGAAAGAGAAACAGGAGGTTAGATACATAGTGATAACATAGAATAAAAATGGGGTTAATAAGAATTCGTCTCTAAATTGATAGAAATATTTACATCTTCATCCCGAAGGAACTTTAACATTTTAGGTATTACAATATCGTAGAAACGGAAAAATAAGTTCAAAGTTTTAGAATTTTCTGAATTACATTCTTTACTCATATTGGATTGACTCAAAAAAACACATCAAGTTTTTAGAAATTTTGATCAAATAAATCATGAAGGACTAATTTGACTGATTACAAGAGCGCCAATAAATGTTTTTTCGGATATCACCATGATCGGCTAACAATGATCATTTTAACTAGTTGGTTAACTTGACACGTCAACACTAAATCGCCCATAACTTTTGATTTAGAGCTCAGAATGACATGAATCCAACGCCCACATTAAACTAACTTAATTTTCTATATTATGACCAGCTTTGAGCCTAAAGTAGATAAGGAAAAGTCTCCGTATTAACATATCTTTCACAAACTGCGTAATACCATGAATTCTTCTTTATTGATTGACCTTCACCCAAACGACCGGAGTTTCTAATCTCATATGTGAGTGTTATAGTTTTCACCACAAAATGAAACTTACTCCTTTTTTAGTTATATATCCAAAGTTTAACAATTATTGGAAAAGTGTCCATCCATTACAATCTATTCCAAAACGAATTTTCTTTCCCTTCAAGTTGTGTCTTCAACTCATGTGGGTTAAGCCGCTCGCAAAAACCAATATGAAGCCATATAGATCAACAAAAGAAACATATACAATAGGAATACTATAACGCAACTTGATTCAATAGATAACAAGACTCAAATGCAACTAAACACAATGAACTGAAAGATACACAAGAACTTGAAAACGAAAGACTCGATGCTAAACAAACACCTATTGGGTGCAAAATATATACGATCTATAAAATTATGGTGATCAAGTATAATGTGACATCATAAGCGAGGAATCGAAGACACCAATAACTAAAACAAAATGGATCAATCAACATATTTTCATAACAAAAAATGAAAACGAACGTAAGACTACGTAATACATGCTCATAGAAAAGAGAAACAGGAGGTTAGATACATAGTGATAACATAGAATAAAAATGGGGTTAATAAGAATTCGTCCCTAAATTGATAGAAATATTTACATCTTCATCCCGAAGGAACTTTAACATTTTAGGTATTACAATATCGTAGAAACGGAAAAATAAGTTCAAAGTTTTAGAATTTTCTGAATTACATTCTTTACTCATATTGGATTGACTCAAAAAAAACACATCAAGTTTTAAGAAATTTTGATCAAATAAATCATGAAGGACTAATTTGACTGATTACAAGAGCGCCAATAAATGTTTTTTCGGATATCACCATGATCGGCTAACAATGATCATTTTAACTAGTTGGTTAACTTGACACGTCAACACTAAATCGCCATAACTTTTGATTTAGAGCTCAGAATGACATGAATCCAACGCCCACATTAAGCTAACTTAATTTTCTATATAATCACCAGTTTTGAGACTAAAATAGATAAGGAAAAGTCTCCGTCTTAACATATCTTTCACAAACAGTGTAATACCATGAATTCTGCTTTATTGATGGACCTTCACCCAAACGACCGGAGTTTCTAATCTCATATGTGAGTGTTATAGTTTTCACCACAAAATGAAACTTACTCCTTTTTTAGTTATATATCCAAAGTTTAACAATTATTGGAAAAGTGTCCATCCATTACAATCTATTCCAAAACGAATTTTCTTCTCCCTTCAAGTTGTGTCTTCAACTCATGTGGGTTAAGCCGCTCGCAAAAACCAATATGAAGCCGTATAGATCAATAAAAGAAACATATACAATAGGAATACTATAATGCAACTTGATTCAAGAGATAACAAGACTCCAAATGCAACAAAACACAACGAATTGAAAGATACACAAGAACTTGAAAACGAAATATTCGTTGCTAATCAAACACCTACTGGATGCAAAATATACACGATCTATAAAATTATGGTGATCAAGTATAATGTGACATCATAACGGAGGAATCTAAAGACACCAATAACTTAAACAACATGGATCAAGCAATATATATATTTTCATAACAAAAAAATGAGAAACCTAAACGTAAGACTACGTAACACATGTTCAGAAAGAAAAGAGAAACATGAGGTTCGATACGTAGTGATAACATAGAATAAAAATGGGGTTAATAAGAATTCGTCTCTAAATTGATAGAAATATTTACATCTTCATCCCGAAGGAACTTTAACATTTTAGGTATTACAATATCGTAGAAACGGAAAAATAAGTTCAATAATGGTTATTTTGTGACTAATTTGCGACCACAACCATGGTCGCTATTTTTGTGACTAATTTGCCACTGAATTTCCGTAACAAATTTTGCTACTGTTTTGCGACAACGGTTGTGGTTGCTAAATTTGTAGTCGCAAAACAGTCGCAATTTTTTGTGACTGATTTGCCACTACGGTAGAACCGCAGTTGCAAATCAGTCACTGTTTTTTGTGATTGTTTTGCGACTGCAGGAGAACCGTAGTCATAAGCAGTCACAAAAATTGTGACTGTTTTGCGACTACGGGAGAACGCATGTAAATCATCACAAAATTTGTGACTGTTTTTGCGACTCTGAGGAGAACCGTAGTCGCAAATCAGTCACAAAAATTTGTGACTGATTTGCGACTGCACATAGCTCGCAGTCGCAAATCAGTAGCAATATTTTGTGACTGATTTGCGACCACATGTATGAAGGAGTCGCAAATCGGTGGTAAAAATTGCGACTGATTTAGGACTAATTTGCGACTACACCGTAATTAGATTTAAAAAAAATAGTATATTTTTTTATTATTATTGAAATAATTTCATATATTTGGAAAAAATATAATATTAATATTTTTTAAATTATTTTTAAAAAATGTAAAATAATATTTATAAATTTAAATTTCAATAATAGATTTGGAAATTAATTTCAATAATAAAATTAATTATTTGAAATTCGAAATATTAATAAAATAATTTAGATTAATTATTAATATAATTGGTTTAAAATATTATTGTAATATTTTTATAATATTTATTATAATATTTATTAATTTTTATTAATGAATTAAAAATATTATAATTTGAAATGAAAAATATGTAAACTAAATATTGAATAAAAAGATATACAAATTTAAAATTATAACATTTATTATTGAAAATTTTTTATTACATAAAAAAAAATCTAATTGTCCGGTGGCGGAAATTGGAAATCTGATTGCAAAAATGGGGTGGTGGGCGGAGCCGTCGATGGTTCCCCTGTGCAATCGTTATCCCGCATAAAGGAGGTGAATGCGGGATCCGTCCGTTGGATATATCCGAGGAGCATCTCCAAGCTCGAGATCTTCTTCTGGTTTTCTCTTTTCAGCTCTTCAATCTTTTCACATTTTTCCATCATCTGCGCGTTTTGTGCTTTAATCAACGCGTTTTGTTCTTGAAGCATAACGTACTCGGGTGAATGGGTTTGTACCCCACTACTTCTACCCGTAGACTGTACGCGGCTGAGGCTACCGAGTCTATAAAGACGGCCTCGTTCATCAGGAACAGATGACTAGAAAATTACAAAAACGTAAATTAAATAATAAATGTAATTATTATTTAATTAGAAAAATATGTTAAAAGAAGAAAGTTTGAAATTTTTTTTTTACTTGTAAGAAGATCTCATTCTTCTGTGCTTGAGTCAACTCAATTGGACGGGAGGTTCCATCGGATGTTTCTGTTGGATCGACCTCCACGATCGCCATCTTCTCTTGGATGTTTCGTTCGTATGTTTCACAGATTTGTTTTGCTTTCAAATCTACATACGAACCATCCGGTCTTGTGTGAGTCTTTATAAAGACCTCACCTATTGAGACTGGTCGTCCCAAATTATGTTCCTTCATAGATATTAAAATATTATTTAATTGTGAGATATATTAATTAAAAAAAATTTATTTACTTACCATTTCCTGCTGGACCTGAATGTAGGATTTTTGGCCCGATAAATGTTTATGCGGGCCAAGACCATCCCGAGCGGAGTTGCGGTTATGAGAGGATTTCGTACTCCTCTCGGTAGATGTTTCTGTTGCCCAATATGCTGTCATAATATTGTACAAACTTGGGGAAATCCATCTGGGACGTTTTCCGGTTGTATGAACCGTGCTCACCATCCCTTTCATCCGCCTTACACAGACGGCCTCGAACTCTTTTCGTACCACCGGGGTGATCAGAGGATCCCAGGTGTACGATTGCTTGAAATTGAGTTAAAAAATATTAGTATATATTTTTTATATTTTATAAAATATTTACACAATTTAAAAAACAATACTTACCGCAAATTCTATGAAATATTTCTCCTGCCTCTCAGGAGGTACGACGGTCCAACTGTAGTACGGACCGTCAAATTTATTTTTCAAAATTTTTGCGATTTGACGAGTAATAGCCCCGTTATCGCGGTCAAACCTAATATTTCAATTATACAGAGAAATTTTAAATTTATATTAATATAATTACAATTATAATAAATATTTATTAAAAAAATTAATTATTTAGAAAACTTCTTACCACAATGTATTAGGAGCCGCTTGTGGAGACAGCACTGTCAAATACTACTCGCGGCCCGGAGTTTGTAACAAACTATCAAGAGTGATAATTTGTTCATCCATTTCCGTTTCACAGTCGGGAATTTCTTCCTTCTTATATTCATCCGATTCCTGAAACCGTGGAAGTGTTTGGGTTTCAGGAACGAAGTGAGGGATAAAGGTATATAGGGGAGAGAGGCGGGATGCCGCTCTATTAGTAGATGGTGAAGGGTTTGAGGAGGCCGAAGAGGTTCCTCGGCCGGAAGACGATCCGATAGATCGTCTTCCACGACCTCTTAACGATCTACCGCTACTTGCCATTTTTCGTAAAGTATTTGTGTTTAGAAAGTGTTTAGAGAGGATTTTGATTATGAAGTTTTGGGAGATTTGTGAAAAATGAGGGAAACCTTCGTGTATTTATAGTTTTTTTTGCGATGACGGATGTGGTCGCAAATCAGTGGCAAAATTAAAGTAGATTTGCGACTACCAATTAATTTGGGGGAAGTTGAATTTCCGAAAACTTTCAAACTCCCACCCAATTAAATGGTGATCGCAAATCAATCGCACATTTGCGACTGATTTGCGACTACCAATTAATTTGGGAGGAGTTGAATTTCTGAAAACTTTCAAACTTCCACCCAATTAAATAGTGGTTGCAAATCAGTCGCACATTTGCGACTGATTTGCGACCACCTGTTCATTTATCGAAAACTATAAATGTGGTCGAAAATCAGTCGCAAATTTGCAATTGATTTGCGACCAAATTTACATATATTGAATTTAATTTATGATTGATTTGTGACCACGATTAATTTTTGTGACTGAAATACCACTACATTGCCAATGCAGTGGCAAAGTGGTGGCAAATCAGTCACAAATAATATCCTAAACCCTAAATTTTGAGATTTTGATGAATACATATAATTATATAAGATTGATTAATTGATTATAAGTTATACAAATTTCAATTACTATGAAAACAATAACATTTCCCAAATTTTCAAATAACTTACCTAAAATACTTAACAAATTTACTTAACCTTATACTTCTTATATACATTCCAAATGTTATCTAAATATGAAATCATTACAAATATGGTTTTCAATATATGTTATCACTTCTAATGGTTAGTAGTCTTATAGAATAGAAATACAAGTTTTAAATGTGGAAAATACTTAGGGGAAATGTGAATTTACCATATGTGGTCGCAAATCAGTCGCAAATGTGCGAGTGATTTGCGACTGCACATAACATTTTTAGAATGTAGTCGCAAATCAGTCGCAAATTAGCGACTGATATGCGACTACATCAAATTTTTGTGACTGAAATGCGACCACATTGCCAATGCAGTTGCAAAGTGGTGGCAAATCAGTCACAAATAATACCCTAAACCCTAAATTTTGAGATTTTGAGGAATGCATATAATTATATAAGATTGATTAATTGATTATAAGTTATAAAAATTTCAATTACTATGAAAACAATAACATTTCCCAAATTTTCAAATAACTTACCTAAAATCCTTAACAAATTTACTTAACCTTATACTTCTTATATACATTCCAAATGTTATCTAAATATGAAATCATTACAAATATTGTTTTGAATATATGTTATCACTTCTAATGGTTAGTAGTCTTATAGAATAGAAATGCAAGTTTTAAATGTGGAAAATACTTAGGGAAATGTAAATTTACCATCTATGGTCGCAAATCAGTCGCAAATTTGCGACTGATTTCACATCAATTTTTATGTGGTCGCAAATACATTTTACGAAGTTCGAAATGCAAATGACCACATTGCCAATACAGTTGCAAAGTGGTGGCAAATCAGTCACAAATAATACCCTAAACCCTAAATTTTGAGATTTTGATGAATGCATATAATTATATAAGATTGATTAATTGATTATAAGTTATAAAAATTTCAATTACTATGAAAACAATAACATTTCCCAAATTTTCAAATAACTTACCTAAAATCCTTAACAAATTTACTTAACCTTATACTTCTTATATACATTCCAAATGTTATCTAAATATGAAATCATTACAAATATGGTTTTCAATACATGTTATCACTTCTAATGGTTAGTAGTCTTATAGAATAGAAATACAAGTTTTAAATGTGGAAAATACTTAGGGGAAATGTGAATTTACCATATGTGGTCGCAAATCAAATTTTTAGAATGTGGTCGCAAATCAGTCGCTAATTTGCGACTGATATGCGACTACATCAAATTTTTGTGACTGAAATGCGACCACATTGCCAATGCAGTTGCAAGGTGGTGGCAAATCAGTCTCAATTACTTAAAAAATCTATATTTATATGGATATTGGTAATACATTAAATTATATAAAAATCATATGTACAAAATACATAGCATAACTATATTTATTACATTTCTTCGTTCTCGTCATCATCTGAAGATGAAATATTACATTGAAATTCATCTTCTAGTTCCGCATCTCCGACATCGAAATCAATTTCTTCAGTATGGTTAACTGTATCGACCAACCGATCTACCTCTATCTCTTGAACATGCATTACGTCTTCATCATTTTCTTGTTGCAAAAGGCCAATCTCATCTTTGTTTTTGTATTTCCCCAAAATGTTAGATCTTGGATTAACTTTCAAAACATTGAGCCATGTTTGTTTTGATGATGATTTTGTGTGTGGATAGGGAATATAACAAACTTGATCTGCTTGAGATGCTGATACATCGTACGTATTGAAATATAAATTAGTTATAAATTTGTAAGAAAAAATATATAGTAAATTATTACCAAATACGTACGTACCGAGAATAAATGGTTCGTATTTGTAGAATTTCCCCGATGATAAGACATCAACAACACCATTTTCCGACTTCCGAGTACCTCTCGAGGGTGTAGGATCGTACCATTCACATTTAAAAAGCGTGATCTTCAAATTTAGGAGTCCGACATACTCAAGTTGAATGATATCTGTTAAAATACCATAGAAATCAGCTTCATCAGATGCATCTGAGTAATTATCCCCCTTCACACAATTACCGTAGTTACATATCTTTCTTCTATGTCCATGTTTCTTCGTGTGAAACATATAACCTCTTGTAAAATACATCGGCCAAGTGGATGCTTTATTCATCGGACCTTGAACTAATTCTTGAGCCCATATAGGAAAGACACGTGAATCTGTGGAACTACATGAATTGACCTTAATTTGATCATATATCAAAAATTAAACTTAATTAGTATTTCCAAAGTAATAAATAAAATATAATATATATGTCAAATAATTAATTAAACATACATAATCCCTAACCCATATGTGGAACTCTTACTCTCTTTTAGATGAAATGTCATCTTCCGAAAGATATGGATACGTACATCGAATATGATCTTCAAACATGCTACAACAGTAAATATTGCAAATTATTATATATTTCTTAATACAATGAAATGAAATGTAATAAATATAATTAATTGTTTTCATATACCTCTCTAGTGGCCGAAAATATTCACAATTCCGTAATACATATGCATGTGCATATTTCTATTCTTTTTCGAAGAGCCATATTTCTTTACAGTTACCACTTGGACGACCCATGTGCGTAAATATATCCGGTACTCCGGGATCTGGATATACAGGCACGTCACCTTCATCGAATCTTGTAGACCTGTACATATATGGTTTATATATATTACTTACATACATATATTATATAATAAAATAATTAATTCATAAACGTCATAACATGGTTACCTGTTTTTCGTGCGTATGTGTTCAGCAAAGTAATGTTCTGAGAAGTAAGATATCTCATCATTCACATATGATTCAACAATCGACCCTGCAGCATATCGTTTGTTCTTCGCCTTGCTTTTAAGTTTTTTAAAAAACCTTTCAAATGGATACATCCACCTATATTGCACAGGTCCACCAAGTTCAGCTTCGTATGGTAGATGTACAGGAAGATGCTCCATGATGTCGAAAAATAAAGGCGGAAAGATCTTTTCCAAATTGCACAAAATTATGACTATATTTTCCTTCAGAATTTGCACACGGTTTTGTTGTAATGATCTGGAGCATAAATCACGGAAAAATCCTCCAATCCCTATATATATATATATATATATATATATATATTAGTTACCATCGACAATTAATTAGTTAAGGCAATTATTATTAATTTACGTATTTTTAATTAAAAATATAGTTATTACTATATTTACTTGATAATGCTAGATGAACGTTCCGTGGTAAAAGTTCTGCAAATATGAAAGGGAGAAGTCTTTCCATAAAAACATGGCAGTCATGACTTTTCATGCCCGAAAACTTTAGTCCATCCATATCCACACAATTTGCTAAATCTGCCGCATAGCCGTCCGGAAATTTGACATCATTTTTTATATACATTCCAATAACCGTTCTTTCGCTTTTTGGGTCAATCGAAATATAGCGAATGGAGCGTTACCCCGACCATCCACGTGCAACTCTTTACGAGAGCAAAACTTCGCAATATCCAACCTTGACTTCACTGTATCTTTTGATTTCTCTTTCACATTCATAATAGTATTAATGATGTTATCGAAGAAATTCTTCTCTATATGCATCACATCAAGATTATGTAGAAGGTTAAGATCTGTCCAGTACGGCAACCCCCAAAATATACTTTCTTTGTGCCAATTATGCCAGCTGCCATAACCTTCTTCTTTACTTTCATGACCATTTCCGCCGCACTCAGATGTTCTTAAAGGATTGACAGTTTTTATTCGCTCGTACAAAACTTGTTCACCTGTCAATGATTGTGGAGGACAGTCATTCAAAGCGTGCTTCCCTTTTAAAAAATTTGTTTTATTTTTCCGTAACGGGTGACCATTAGGAAGAAACCTTCGATGACAATCAAACCAACACGTCTTTCTCCCATTTGGTAATTGAAATGCCTTCGTATCATCCAAACAAATTGGACAGGCCAGCCTTCCATGCGTTGTCCATCCTGATAACATTCCATAAGCGGGAAAGTCGCTTATCGTCCAAAGTAACACAGCTTTTAGATTGAAATTTTGGTTCAGCGATACATCGTATGCATCAACTCTGATAGACCATAATTCTTTCAACTCATCAATCAAAGGTCGTAGGAATATGTCCAGACTAGCACGCGGATGATTTGGCCCCGAATTCAAAATAGTTAGAAACAAATACTCTTTCTTCATACACATCTCCGGTGGCAAATTATATGGAGTGATAATCACCGGCCATAATGAATGATTACGAGACATCCCAAATGGGTTGAACCCATCAGTACATAAGCCAAGATAAACATTTCGAGATTCAGCAGCAAATCTAGGATGTAAATATTGAAAATTTTTCCATTCTGCAGCATCAGATGGATGACTCATTTCTCCGTCTTCTGCTTCATGCTCTGCGTGCCACCTCATTGCCTCTGCGGTTTTCTCGATTTGATACATTCTTTTAAGTCTATCACCTATAGGTAAATACCACATACGACTGAAAGGTATTCTCGTCCTGCCCTCTCTTGGCTTATACCGGGGGGAATCGCAAAATTTGCATTTTTCCCATTTCTCATCTTCTTTCCAAAATATCATACAATTTTTAACACACACGTCAATTGTATAAAACGGGAGGCCTAAATTTCGCATCAATTTTTCGGTTTCATAATATGAACCCGTCGCCTGATTCTCGTCGGGTAAATATTCTGTAAATAGCTCCGCCCAAGAATCCATACATTTTTCTGGTAAATTAAAATAAGATTTGATGTTCATAAACCGAGCAGCTAAAGATAATTGTGAGTGCCCTTCATGACAACCATCATACAATGGATTTTTTGCAGCTTCTAACATGTTGTAAAACTTTTCTGCTTCTTCATTAGGCTGTTCTTCTCCATAATTATAATTATAATTTTCTTCGTTCTGATTATAGTTCTGATGCTGATCATCAGTCGTTGTCTCACGAAATGCATCCGTCACCATTTCAACATATCTATTACCGGATATACCAACTGTTTCATCACTACTACAATCACGTCCCTGATTTCTTGGTACATCACCCCGACTAGTACTACTCGTCCCTAACTGAATATTCAGCTCTTCTCCATGTTTATACCAAATATAATAATTTGGCATAAACCCTCGACTATATAGATGACTCCATATTTTTCGTCCCGGAATAAATTTATCATTTTTGCAATTAATACACGGACAGAAAAACTTACCTCCACTACTTTGAGCTATAGGTTGACTACTTGCAAAATTCATGAACTGCTCCATGCCTTGTGCAAATTCTGCCGAGATATTTCTTGTTTCATTATCAATTATTCTGTACATCCAATCTCTCGAATTGTTATAATTTCCCCACATGTTTTACAAAACTTTTTACTTTTGATTTCGCAAATGAGAGAATGGGATGGTGCATATATATACAACATTTTGCGACTACTTTGCGACTACTTTGCCACTGATTTGCCACTACTTTGCGACTACAGCTATGTAGTCGCTTAAATGTCATTATACCTAACACGCACATGTTTTTTATGGTGGCACTTTGCCACCACTTTGTGACTGCACAGCCACTACATACCGTAGTCGCAAATTGGTCGCATTTTTAGCGACCAATAAGAGACTACCACCTGATTTTCCATATGTAGTAGCTAATCAGTCGCTATTTTGAGACTGATTAGCGACTACCAGGGTCAGTCTCATGGCAGTCGCATCTCAGTCGCTAATTGGTTGCATATTGCGACTGATTTGCGACCACACTTATTGGTCACATATTTGCGACCAATTTGCGACTACTATTCCGTAGTCGCAAATTAGTCGCTAAACCATGGCAAATGTGGTCGCAAAAATTGCGACCACGTATGTAGTCGCAAATTGTAGTCGCAAATTGGCAGTTTTCTTGTACTGCATACATTATGTTTCATTTATAAGCCTTTACTCAATAAACACCAATAATCAGTTATGAATGATCACTTTAACTTGTCGATCAACTTGACATATCCGCATTAAATCGTCCGTAGCTTATGATTTAGAGCTCAAACTGACACGAATCCAATGCCCACGTTAAGCTAGCTCAATTTTCTATATTGTGACAAAATTTGAGATAGAAATAGATACGAAAAAATGTTATAGTAATCCAATATAGCCAAAATTGTGCGATGCCATACATTATGCTTTATTTATAAGCCTTTAATCAATGAGCACCAATGATCAGTTTAGAATAATCACTTTAACTAAGCGATGAACTTGACATGTACGCACTAAATCGTCCGTAACTTTTGATTTAGAGCTAAGAATAACACGAATCCAATGATCATAGTAAGCTAGCTCAATTTTCTATATTGTGACAAAATTTGAGACAGAAACAAATACGAAAAACTATTGAACTAATCCAGTCTAGCCAAAATTGCACGATCCCATGCATTATGTTTCATTTATATGCCTTTACTCAATGAGCACCAATGATCAATTTAGAATGATCACTTTAACTGGCCAATCAACTTAACATATCCGCACTAAATCGTCCATAACTTTTGATTTATAGCTCTGAATTACACGAATCCAATGCCCAAGTTAAATTTGCTAAATTTTCTATATTGTGACAAAATTTGAGAAAGCAACAGATACGAAAATGCGTTCAAATAATCCAGTGTAGCCAAAACTGCGTGATGTCATGCATTATGCTTCATTTACAAGCCTTTACTCAATGAGCACCAATGATTAGTTTAGAATGATCACTTTAACTGGCCGATCAACTTGACATGTCCGCACTAAATTGTCCGTAACTTTTGATTTAGAGCTCAGAATAACAGAAATCCAATGCCCATGTAAAGCTTGGTCAATCTTATATACTGTGACAAAATTTTTGACAGAACTACATATGACAAAGCGTCCAAGTTATCAAATCTATCCCAAACTGCGTGATGCCATGCTTTATGCTTGATTTTTAAGAGTTTACGTAATGGGCACCAATGATCACTTTGGAATGATCACTTTAACTAGGTGATCAACTTGACATGTCCGCACTAATAGTACGTAACTTTTGATTTAGAGCTCAGAATAACAGAACTCCAATGCCCATGTAAAGCTAGTTCAACTTTCTATATTGTGACAAAATTTGAGACATAAAAAGATACGGAAAACCGTTCATGTAATCCAATCTAGCCAAAACTGTGTGATGTCATGCATTATGCTTCATTTATAAGTATTTAATTTATCAACACCAATGATCAGTTAAGAATTATAATTTTAACATGCCGATAAACTTGACACGTCCGCACTAAATCGTCCATAACTTATGATCTAGAGCTCATACATACACTAATCCAATGGCCACGTTAAGCTAGCTCAATTTTCTATATTGTGACAAAATTTGAGACATAAATAGATACGACAAAGCGTTCGAGTAATTCAATCTATCCCGAACCTTGATGTCATGCATATATTTCATTTATAAGTCTCAAAAATAGTTAAGAATGATCTTTTTAATGGAACAAAATCGATTTTGAGATTTTGAGAATGACACAAATAATGCTCACTAATTTTCTATGTGACACAATTTGATGATAACATAAAAAAAATCCAATTATTCCAATCTATCCTTATTGCATTATGCTTCATTTATAAGCTTTTACTCTAGGGCACCAATGATCAGTTAAGAATGATCATTTTAACTTGCCTATAAACTTGATATGTATGCAATAAAGAGATCCGAATGAAATCGATAAGGTGGCTTTTTATATTTTGATAAATTTAAGTCTTCCAATCAATCTATCTCAAGCATTATGCTTCAGTTATAAGCCTTTACTCCATGAGCCCCAATGATCATTTTAACTTGCCGATTAACTTGATATTTCCACACTAAATCGTCCATCAATTTTGATTTAGAGGTCAGAATAACACGAATCCAATGCCCCCATTAAGCTAGCTCAATTTTTTTAATATTTTTACAAAATTATAGACCAATATAGACAATAATCAATCTATCCCAAAACACTTATGCTTCATTTATAAACCTTTACACAATGATATATAGAATGTATATTAAAATTGACATATATAAATCGTATAACTGATTTATAGTTAGTAATGATAATTTAATGCTCAATTTTCTACATTGTAAATTTGATGCCCAATTAGCTACGAGCATCCAAGTAATCTCATGATGCATCAAAAAATCTTGAGATTTTGATGAATTGTAACAATTATATGATTGAATTGATTATTATAGAGGAGAAATGTGAAGAATTGAATCTGAAAACTCAAAGAGAAGTATGAGAAAATGAGAAATGACTTAGACTTATGGAGAAGAATCTCCTAAGAGTTTTTTATACATTGAGTCTTTACAGCCCTTTTATAGAGGATTTACAATGTGAACACAAAAGAAAAGGAATTCAAACTTGTGGATGAGTTTGAATAGAGGAGGAGCCTGTCAACAACCAATGAGAAGAGAGGAGACAGCATGGGCATGACTGTTTGGTGTGGTTGCCAAGACTGTGTGCAGCATGGGCATGACTGTTTGGTGTGGTTGCCAAGACTGTGTGCAGCATGGGCATGACTTTTCACCTTGATTCTTCTCCCAAGGTAGCTATTTAACCATTTCAACCATGTGGTTAATAATAACCCATCCTTTTTCATTTCCTTGTTATTCAAACTGAATTTTCGTGCTCACACTTGCCTTGTAGGTCAAGATAGGTCTTATTTGATTTTCCTATATCAATACTCCCCCTCAAGCTAAAGACTTTGGAATCACCCTAAAGTCTTAAGCTTGGGAACCCAAGGCAACACCTCATTAAAAACCTTATTAAGGAAAACCACTTGGGACAAAACCTTAATAAGGGAAAAGAGTGTGTTGCTCTTGGATTAGGAGACCTTTGATCATGGGTGTGATAAATCAACAAGCCCAAGTTTGCTAAAGATGTTCTTGCAAACTTTGAGACTTGCTGCCTTTGTGAAGATGTCAGCTAGTTGGTCTTCACTCCTTGTATAACATGGCAGAATGGTTCCATCTTGAACTTTCTCCCTAACCTTATGGCAGACAATCTCTATGTGCTTGGTCCTCTCGTGAAACACTGAGTTTGAAGCTATGTGAATGGCTGCCTGATTATCACAATGGAAGGTAATTGGCCCTGGTTGTGCAATACCGAAATCTTTCAAGAGTGCTTTGAGCCAAGTTACTTCATTTGTCAGCTTCCTCATAGCCCTATATTCTGCTTCAGCACTAGAACATGATACAACCTTCTGCTTCTTAGTCTTCCAAGTGACTAAGTTCCCACCAATGAAGGTGCAATACCCAGTGGTTGATTTCCTATCCACCCTATCACCAGCCCAATCCCCATCACAATACCCGACAATCTCAGTGTTCCCATTCTTGCCCATCCATATACCTTGACCAGGAGATCCTTTGATGTATCTAAGGATCCTTTCTACCATGCTCCAATGATATACAGTAGGCTTTTGCATATGTTGACTTACTTGATTCACAGCAAAAACACAAGTCTGGTCGTGTGAGGGTGAGGTAGATCAGCTTCCCAACTAGTCTCCTATACTGAGAAACATCCTTAAATAACTCATCAGCTTTCTCCCCTTTCCGTTGACCTTGTAGCCATCTTCAAGAGGAGTTTTGGCCGGTTTAGCCCCAAGCTTTCCCGTGTCTGTCAACAGATCAAGAGCATACTTTCTTTGGGATAGAAAGAGCCCTTCTTGAGACCGACACACTTCAATACCCATGAAGTACTTCAACTCTCCAAGATCCTTGATGTCAAATGATCTGTTTAAGAAGGCCTTTGTGGACTGAATTCCTTCCTTATCATCTCCTGTGATGATAAGGTCATCCTCATAAACCAAGACCGCCACGATTCCTTTGGAGTTTTGACGAGTGAACAAAGTATGATCTGAATGGGATTTCCTAAACCCATTATCAGTAAGTGTGGAGCTTAATTTGTGATACCAGGCCCTTGGTGACTGCTTCAACCCATATATTGCCTTCCTAAGTCTTAGAACCTGTCCCTCTTTGCAAAAATCTTCAAGGCCTGGTGGTGGAGTCATATACACTTCCTCTTCAAGTTCTCCTTGTAAGAATGCGTTCTTGACATCCATTTGCCATAAATCCCAAGTCAGATTCGTAGCTAGTGAAAGAGCAACCCTTACAGTGTGTAGCTTAGCCACCGGTGCAAATGTATCAGTATAGTCCTCTCCATATGTCTGAGTGAAACCTCTTGCAACTAGACGTGCCTTGTACCTTTCTATGTCCCCATTGCTCTTATACTTGATGGTGAACACCCACTTGGAGCTCACAGCCTTCTTGCCTTTGGGAAGTTCTTGTATATTCCATGTATGATTCCTTTCCATAGCTCCCTTCTCATCTCTTACTGCATCTAACCATTCTTTCTTGCTCTCAGCTTCTTCATAAGTCCTTGGAATCTGACTTTGTTCAATCTTTCCAAGGAATGCATGATGACTAGATGGCAAGAGGTCAAGGGAACAAACAGCTTATATGGGATGAGCCACGGCCTGGTTGTTGTAGAATACCCTAGTGTTCCTAAGTCTAGTACTCCTCCTTAAATGCTGAACAGGTGGTGCAGCCTCCTCTACAACCGTTTCCTCTTCCATTTGGTGAATAGGTTCCTCTATACCCACTTTCAAGTCGTCTTGTTCTTGATTTTGGGCCATAGCTTCTTCTTGGATTGGAGTTGGTTCTTGAGTTACCACCCTTGTTCATTCTCTTGGGTATCTTGTGAACTACTTAAGGTTCTTGTTTCTTCGTGTCTTGAATCCTTTGGCAGATCATTTCCCAAATGATTCAAGAGAAACCTCAAACTCTTAGCCAAATCAGAAGGTGACCTTGAGAGATCCTTCAATCCTTCCCAATCTTTTTGATCATAATAGCTTTGTTCTTCTATGAACTTGACATCTCTAGACACATATGTCCTGTTGTTGCTCGGATCATAGCACTTATAACCCTTTTGTGTTGTTGAATATCCAAGGAACATACACTTGATGCTCTTTGCCTCCAACTTGTTTCTTAGATCACCTGGAACATACACAAAGCACACACACCCAAATATACGTAAATGATCAATGGAAGGTTTAGTTTTATTGAGTACCTCAAATGGGGATATATCTTGCAAGACTTTGGTTGGAATCCGATTGATGAGGTAGCAAGCAACCAAGACTGCATCTCCCCAAAAACTTTTAGGAACATTGGTATGAAACATCATGGATCTTGCTAATTCCATTAAGTGTCGGTTCTTCCTTTCAGCAACTCCATTTTGTTGTGGTGTGTGTGGACAGCTAGTTTGATGTAGTATTCCATGTTTGTTTAGATGAGCTTTGAATCTTTGACTTGTGTATTCCCCTCCATTATCTGATCTTAACACTTTGATCTTGGCATTGAATTGATTAGTAACATAATTATGAAAGTTTATAAATGCCTCATAAACCCTATCTTTAGATGGAAGTAATGTAACCCATGTATATTTTGTTTTCTCATCTATAAAGGTCACAAAGTATTTATTCCTATCTCTAGACATGTAAGGTGAGGTCCAAACATCGGAATGTACTAAATCAAAGCAATGCTCATAAATTGTAGGCGATTTAGGGAAAACAACACGACAATGTTTGCCAAGGATACAAGCCTCACAAACTGAGTGATCATAAGCGACATTAGGAATTATTAAGCTTAAAGCACGAGCTTGAGGATGTCCTAATCTAGCATGCCATAAGACATCTTTATTAGCAAAAACACAGGATTTGAAAGCTAAGGAATCCAAATTGCTTGGAGGGTCTTCAAGAACATAGAGCTCATCTTGAGTTACACCACCTCCAAGTATCTTACCACTCTTAATATCCTGAAAGTAAACATTGTTAGGCCCAAATGTAACATTGCAATTGAGGTCTTTAGTAGCCTTTTGACAGAAACTAGATTAGACTTAAATTTAGGTACAAAGAATGCATTAGTTTCTTTGTCAAATAGTCTTAATTTTCCGGTTCCTTCAATTGGAATACCCTTACCATCAGCTATAGTTACTTGTCCTAGACATGGTTCAATGTTCTTTAACAACCTAGCATTGCTAATCATATGGTGAGAAGCACCTGAATCCACTACCAACTTATGATCTGGTTTATCAAGCGATTTATGGGAGTAGAGTGTGATACGGGAGAGTTTTGAGGCATAGGCCTTGATGAGATCCTCCAAGTCACTCTTCTTAACATACTCCATGGATACATTCATAGCTAGCTCCCCTCCTTGGTTGGATGAACTTGCCGGTTCAGTCGCAACCATTTGAGAGATGTTAGCCTTTGAATCCTTGAACCGGTTTGGCTTGAGATGAGGATGAAGTATCCAGCACTTGTCCTTGATGTGGCCATTCCTCTTACAATGCTCACATCACACTCTTCCTATCCTCTTGCTTAAACACGCTTTTGTTGGCCATGACTAGTTCTCCTTTACCACCAAACAAACCAATGTTGCCTTGCTCCTTTTGAATCCGTGAGCACACCTCTTTGAAATCAGGGAGTTTTGGCTCTCTCAGGATGGACTTAATCACATCCTTAAAGGCTGGATTTAGGTTGAGAAGGAGCCCAAATATCTTGTCTTGTTCCTTCCTTTCATTAAGCACCTTTGGATCCATAGAACTTTGTCTCAACATGTCAAGCTCGGACCATGTTGACTGGAACTTGCCCAGGAATTTTGTGAACTCCATATCCTCTTGGTGTAGATCATTGAGAGCCTTCTTAACCTCATACACACGGCTGAGGTTTGAAACATCCCCATACACCCTCTTGAGAGTGTCCCAAAGAGACTTGGCAGTTTCACAATGTGAATAAGCTTCAAGAATCGATGGGTCCAATGAATTTTGGAGGAATCCAAGGACTGATTGATCTTCTTGGAACCACCTAGCTTCTTCTTTTCTTGTTGCCTCATCCTTCTTCTCCTTTGGATCATCTATAGATGGAGTATTATCCTCCAAGATGTGATTCCAAAGTCCTTTGCCACAAATGGCTGTCTTGATGGTTCTTGACCATAATGTGTAGTTCAAGCCTTTGAGAACTACTGCTATCACCGTAGGTTTCAGGCTGGAACTAATTTGAACTGTATCCTCCATTGTTAGGCTTTGAAGAGCTCAAAGGAAGCAGCTTTTATGGTTGAATGAAACCGTGAGTTTTTAGTCTAAAGACTGAGAGATTTTGACAGAATTTTAGATTAGAAACTGAGAGATTTGAGTAGAAAAGATAAGAGAATGATCTTATGCTCTGATACCATGTAAGAATATTGAGATTATAGAGGAGAAATGTGAAGAATTGAATCTGAAAACTCAAAGAGAAGTATGAGAAAATGAGAAATGACTTAGACTTATGGAGAAGAATCTCCTAAGAGTTTTTATTATACATTGAGTCTTTACAGCCCTTTTATAGAGGATTTACAATGTGAACACAAAGGAAAACGAATTCAAACTTGTGGATGAGTTTGAATAGAGGAGGAGCCTGTCAACAACCAATGAGAAGAGAGGAGACAGCATGGGCATGACTGTTTGGTGTGGTTGCCAAGGCTGTGTGCAGCATGGGCATGACTGTTTGGTGTGGTTGCCAAGACTGTGTGCAGCATGGGCATGACTTTTTCACCTTGATTCTTCTCCCAAGGTAGCTATTTAACCATTTCAACCATGTGGTTAATAATAACCCATCCTTTTTCATTTCCCTTGTTATTCAAACTGAATTTTCGTGCTCACACTTGCCTTGTAGGTCAAGATAGGTCTTATTTGATTTTCCTATGTCAATCGTCCGTAACTTTTTTTAGAGGTCCGAATGAATCCAATGCCCACGATATGGTGGCTCAATTTTTTTATATTTTGATAGATTTTAAGACAAAAATTGGTTCAACAAGTCCTCCAAGTAATCCAATCTATCCCGAACTGCGTGATGTCATGCATGATGCTTCATTTATAAGCCTTTACTCCATGACACCCAATGATCACTAAAGAATGATCATTTTAACTTGCCAATTAACTTTACATTTCCGCACTAAATCGTCCATAACTTTTGATTTAAAGGTCAGAATAAGACAAATCCAATGCCCCGATTAAGCTAGCTTAATGTTCTATATTTTGACAAAATTACAGACCGAAATAGAGATAAAAAAGCGTCCAAGTAATCCAATCTATCCCAAACTGCGTGATGACATGCATTATGCTTCATTTATAAGCCTTTACTCAATGATCACCAATGATCAGATTAGAATGATCACTTTAACTGGTTGATCCATTTGACATGTCCGCACTAAATTGTCTATAACTTATGATTTAGAGCTCAGAATGACACGAATCCAATGCTTTGACAAGTCCTCCAAGTAATCAAAACTATCCAAAACTACGTGATGTCATGCATTATGTTTCATTTATAAGCCTTTACTGAATGAGCACCAATGATCAGTTTAGAGTAGTCAATTTAACTGGGAGATCAACTTGACATGTATGCACTAAAACGTCCATAACTTTTGATTTATAGCTCATAATGACACTAATCTAATGTGCATGTTAAGCTAGCTCAATTTTCTATGTTGTGACCAAATTTGAGGCAGAAATAATTACAAAAAGTGTCCAAGTAATCCAATCTAGCGAAATCTGCGTGATCCCTTGCATTATGCTTCATTTATAAGTGTTTACTCAGTGACTACCAATGATCAGTTAAGAATGATCACTTTTAACTTGCCGATTAAATTGACATGTCCGCATTAAATCGTCCATAACTTTTGATTTAGAGCTTAAAATGACACGAATTCAATGCCCACATGAACCTAGCTCAATTTTCTATATTAAGACAAAATTGGAGACAGAAATACATACGAAAAAGCGTTCAAGGAATCCAATCTAGCAAAAACTGCGTGACGCCATGCATTATGCTTTATTTATGAGCACCAACGATCAGTTTTGAATGATCACTTTAACTGGCAGATCAAATTGACATACCCGCACTAAATCGTCCATAACTTTTGATTTAGAGTTCAAAATGATACGAATCCGAGGCCCACGTTAAGCTGGCTCAAATTTCTATATTGTGAAATAATTTGATACCCAAATAGATACGACAAATCATCCAAGTAATCAAAACTGCGTGATGTTATGCATTATGCTTCTTTTATAAGCCTTTACTCCATGAGCACCAATGATTTAGTGCTTAGAATAACACAAATCCAATGCTCACGTTAATCTTGCTCAATTTTCTAAATTGTGACAAAATTTGATACAAAAATAGATACGAAAAAGCATCCAATTATTCCAATCTATCCCAAATTGGGTGATGCCATGCATTATGCTTCATTTATAAGCCGTTACTCTATGGGCACCAATGATCAGTTAAGAATGATCATTTTAACTGGCCGATAAACTTGATATGTATGCAATAACTCGTCCGTAACGTTTTTTAGAGGTCCGAATGAATCCCATGCCCACGATAAGGTGGCTCAATTTTATTATGTTTTGATAAATTTCAAGCCAAAAATTGGTTCAACAAGTCCTCCAACTAATCCAATCTATCCCGAACTACGTGATAACATGCATTATGCTTCATTTATAAGCCTTTACTCCATGAGCCCCAATGATCAGTAAAGAATGATCATTTTAACTTGCCAATTAACTTGACATTTCCCCACTAAATCGTCCATAACTTTAGATTTTGAGGTCAGAATAAAACGAATCCAATGCCCCCATTAAGCTAGCTCAATTTTCTATATTTTGCAAAATTATAGACCGAAATAGAGATGAAAAAGCATCCAAGTAATCCAATCTATCCCAAATTGCATGATGCCATGCATTATGCTTCATTTATAAGCCTTTAGTTAATGAGCACCAATGATCATATTAGAATGATCACTTTAACTGGTTGATCAACTTGACATGTCTGCACTAAATCGTGTGTAACTTATGATTTAGAGTTTAGAATGACACGGATCCAATGCTTTGACAAGTCCTCCAAGTAATCAAATCTATCCAAAACTACGTGATATCATGCATTACGCTTCATTTATAGGCCTTTACTGAATGAGCACCAATGATCAGTTTAGAATGATCAATTAAACTAGGAGATCAACTTGACATGTATGCACTAAAACGTCCATAACGTTTGATTTATAGCTCATAATGACACTAATCCAATGTCTATCTTAAGCCAGCTCAATTTTCTATATTGTGACCAAATTTGAGATAGAAATAATTACAAAAAGTGTCCAAGTAATCCAATCTAGCGAAAACTTCGTGATGCCATTCATTATGCTTCATTTATAAATGTTTACTCAATGAGTACCAATGAACAGTTTAGAATGATCGCTTTAACTGGTCGATAAACTTGACATGTCCGCATTAAATCGTCCATAACTTTTGATTTAGAGTTTAGAATGACACGAATTCAATAACCACATGAACCTAGCTCAATTTTCTATTTTAAGACAAAATTTGAGGCAGAAATACATATAAAAAAGCGTTCAAGTAATCCAATCTAGCCAAAACTGTGTGATGCCATGCATTATGCTTCATTTATGAGCACCAACGATCAGTTTCGAATGATCACTTTAACTGGCCGATCAAACTGACATATCAGCACTAAATCGTTCATAACTTTTGATTTAGAGTTCAGAATGATACAAATCCAAGGCCCACGTTAAGCTGGTTCAATTTTCTATAATGTGAAAAAAATTGATACCCAAATATATATGACAAAGCATCCAAGTAATCAATACTGCGTGATGTCATGCATTATGCGTCATTTATAAGCCTTTACTCCATGAACACCAATGATCAGAAAAAATGATCATTTTAACTTGCCGATCAATTTGACATGTCCGCACCAAATCGTCCATAACTTTGTATTTAGAGCTCAGAATAACACGAATGCAATACCCACAATAAACTAGCTAAATTTTGTATATTTTGTCAAAATAATAGATAGAAATAGAGACGATAAAGCGTCCAAGTACTCCAATCAATCACAAACTGCGTGATGCCATGCATTATGCTTCATTTATATTCCTTTACTCAATGAGCACCAGTGATCAGTTTAGAATGATCACTTTAATTGGCCGATCAACTAGACATGTACACACTAAATCGTCAGTAACTTATGATTTTGAGGTTAGAATGACACGAATCCAATGCCCACGATAATGTGGTTCAATTTTCTATATTGTGAAAAAAATTGATACCCAAATAGATACGACAAAGCATGCAAGTAATCAATACTGCGTGATGTCATGCATTATGCTTCATTTATAAGCCTTTACTCCATGAACACCAATGATGAGTAAAAAATGATCATTTTAACTTGCCGATCAACTTGACATGTCCGCACCAAATCGTCCGTAACTTTTGATTTCGAGCCCGAAATAACATGAATCCAATACCCACATTAAGCTAGCTCAATTTTATATATTTTGTCAAAATAATAGACAGAAATAGAGACGATAAAGCGTCCAAGTACTCCAATCTATCATAAACTTCGTGATGCCATGCATTATGCTTCATTTATAATCTTTTACTCAATGATCTCCAATTATCAGTTTAGAATAATCACTTTAATTGGCCGATCAGCTAGACATGTACACACTAAATCATCTGTAACTTATGATTTGAGGTCTGAATGACACGAATCCAATGCCCACGATAATGTGGCTCAATTTTCTATATTGTGACAAAATTTGAGACAGAAATAGATACGACAAAGCATCCAAGTTATCCACTCTATCCCGAACTGTGTAATGCTATGCATTATGCTTCATTTATAGGCCTTTACTCAATAAGCACCAATGATCAGTTTAGAATGATCATTTTAACAGGCCGATCAACTTGACATGTCTCCACTAAATCGTCATTAAGTTTTGATTTATATAATGACACGAATCCAATGCCCACGTTAAGCTAGCTGAATTTTCTATATTGTGATAAACTTTAAGACTAAAATTGCTTGGAAAAGTCCTCGGACTAATCAAATCTATCCAAAACTATGTGATGTCATGCATTATGCTTAATTTATAAGCCTTTATTCAATGAGCACGGATGATCAGTTTAGAATGATCATTTTAATTGGCCGATCAACTTGACATGTTTGCACTAAATCATCCAAAACTTTTGATTTATTGCTCCAAATGACAGGAATCTAGTGCCCACATTAAGCTAGCTTTATTTTCTATATTTTGACAAAATTTGAGATAGAAATAGATACAAAAAATGTCCATGTAATCCAATCTATCACCAATTGCGTGATGCCATGCATTATGCTTCATTTATAAACCTTTACTCAGTGAGCACCAATGATCTGTTTAGAATGATCAGTTTAACTGGCTGATCAACTTGACATTTCCGCACTAAATCATTTGTAACTTATGATTTAGAGCTCAGAATGACACGAATCCAATGCCCACGTTAAGCTAGCTCAATTTTGTATAATGTGACATAATGTGAGATAGAAATAGATACGACAAAGCGTCAAAGTAATCCAATCTTTCCCGAACTGTGTGATGCCATGCATTATGTTTCATTTATAAGGTTTTACTCAATGAGCACCAATAATCAGTTAAGAATGATCATTTTAACTGTTTGATGAACTTGACATATCCACACTAAATGGTCCATAATTTTTTATTTAGAGCTCCGAATGACACGAATCCAATGCCCACATTAAGCTTGCTTAATTTTCTAGATTGTGACCAAATTAGAGACAGAAATAGATACGACAAAGCATCCAAGTATTCCAATCTACCCGAACTGGGTGATGCCATGCATTATGTTTCATTTATAAGACTTTACTCGGTGAACACCAATGAGAAGTTAAGAATGATCGTTTTAACTATACGAACAAATTAACATGTTTGTAACTTTTGATTTAGAGATCAGAATGACACGAATCCAATGCCCACGTTAAGCAGGCTCAATTTTCCATATTGTGATAAAATTTGAGACAAAAATAGATATGAAAAGTGTCCAAGTAATCCAATCTAGCCAAAATTGTGTGATGCCATGCATTATGCTTCATTTATAAGCCTTTACTCAATGAGTACTATTGATCAGTTTAGAATCATCATTTTAACTGGCTGATCAACTTGACATGTCCGCACTAAATCATCTGTAACTTAAGATTTAGAGCTCAGACTAACACGAATCCAATACCCATGTTAAGATAGCTCAATTTTCTATATTGTGACAAAATTTGAGACAAAAAGATACTAAAAAGCGTCCAGGTAATCCAATCTATCCGGAACTGCATGATGGCATTAATTATGCTTCATTTATACGCCTTTACTCTATGGGAACCAATGATTAGTTAAGAATGATCATTTTAATAGGCCGATCAACTTCACATGTCCACACTAAATCGTCTGTAATTTTTGATTTAGAGCTCAGAATGACACGAATCCAATGCCATGTGAAGCTTCTCAATTTTCTATATTGTGATAAAATTTGAGACAGAAATAGATAAGAAAAAGAGTCCAAGTAATCCAATCTAGCCAAAACTGCGTGATGCCATGCATTATGCTTAATTAGCCCTTACTTAATGAACACTAATGATCAGTTTAGAATATTCATATTGACTTTTGACATGACATGTCCGCACTAAATTGGATGTAACTTTTGATTTAGACCTCGGAATGACATTAATCCAATGCCCACGTTAAGCTAGCTCAATTTTCTATATTTTGACAAAATTTGAGATAGAAATAGTGACGACAAAGCATCCGAATAATCCAATCTATCCCAAACTTAGTGATGCCATGCTTTAGGCTTCTTTCATAAGAGTTTACTTAATCTGCACCAAAGATCAGTTTATAATTATCAATGTAACAGGCCAATCAACTTGACATGTCCGCACTAAACCTTCCTAACTTATGATTTAGAGCTCATAATGACACGAATCCAATTCCCACGTTAAGCTAGCTTAATTTTCTATATTTTGAAAAAATTATAGATAGAAAATGAGGTGAAAAAGCTTCCAAGTAATCCAATCTATCTCAAAATGTTTGATGCCATGTATTATGTTTCATTTATAAGCCTTTACTCAATAAGCACCAATGATTAGTTAAGAATGATCACTTTAACTTGTCTATCAACTTGACATGTATGCACCAAATCATCCGTAATTTTTTATTTAGAGACAGAATGACACGAATCCAATTCCCACATTAAGCTAACTCAATTTTCTGAATTATGACAAAATTTAAGACAAAAATAGATACGACAAAGCGTTCAAGTAATCCAATCTATCCTGAACTGCATGATGGCATGCATTATGTTACATTTATAAGACTTTACTTAATGAGCACCAATGATTAGTTTAGAGTGATCACTTTAACTGCCCGATCATCTTAATGAGCACAAATTTAATGATGATTGTCCACAACTTTAGATTTAGATCTCAGAATGACACGCCAATTCACACGTTAACTAACTCAATTTTTTATATTGTGACAAAATTTGAGACAGAAATAGATAAACTTGACATGTGCGCACAAAATCATTTGTAACTTTTGATTTAGAGCTACGAATGACACGAATCCAATGCCCACATTAATCTAGCTCCAATTTGTATGTTGTGACTAAATTTGAGACAGAAATACATATGACAAAGCGTCCAAGTAATCCAATCTATTCTGAATTCCGTGATGCCATGCATTATGTTTCATTTATAAGCCTTTACTTAATGTGCACCAATGATCAGTTTAGAATGATTACTTTAACAGGCCGATCAACTTGACATGTCCGCACTAAAACGTCCGTAACTTTTGATTTAGAGCTTAGAATGACAGGAATCCAATGCCCACATTAACGTAGCTCAATTCTATATATTTTGACAAAATTATAGATACAAATTGGGAAAACAAAGCGTCCAAATAATCCAATCTATCCCGAACTGCGCGATGATATGAATTGTACTTCATTTAAAAGCCTTTACTCATTAAGCACCAATGATCAGTTTAGAATGATCATTTTAACTGGTCGATCAACTTGATATGTTTGCACAAGATCATCCATAACTTTTGATTTGTAGCTCATAACGAATCCAATGCCCACGATAAGCTATATTATTATGCTGTATTGTGACAATATTTGGGACAAAAATCGATATGACAAAGCATCCAAGTAATCCAATCTATCGCAAAATGCTTGATGCCATGCATTATGCTTCATTTATAAGCCTTTTCTCAATGAGCACCAATAATCGGAAGAATGATCATTTTAACTGGCCGATCAACTTGACATGTCCGCACAAAATCGTTCGCAACTTTTGATTTAGATCTAGGAATGTCAAGAATTCAATGCCAACTTAAAGCTAGTTCAATTTTTATAGAGAGACAAAATTAGGGAAAAAAATAGATACGATAAAGCGTCTAGGTAATCCAATCTATCAAAAACTGCATGATGCTCTGCATTTTGCATCATTTCTAAGCATTTACTTAATAGGACCAATGATCAGTTTATAATGATCATTTTTACTGGCCGATTAACTTCACAAGTCCGCACTAAATCATCAGTAACTATTGATTTAGAGTTCAGAATGACACGAACCGAATGTCCACTTTAAGCTAGCTCAATTTGAAATATTGTGACAAAATTTGAGACAGAAATAGGTACAAAAAAGCGTCCAACTAATCCAATCTATCCCGAACTCCGTGATTCCATGCATTATGCTTCATTTATAAGCATTTACTTAATGAGCAACAATGATCAGTTTAGAATTATCACTTTAACAAGCCGATCAACTTGATATCACTGTACTAAATTGTCGGTAAATTTTTATTTAGAGCTCCAAAGCCCAAAATAAGCTAGGTCAAATTTCTTTATTTTGACAAAGTTATAGACAAAAATAGAGACGACAAAGCCTCCAAGTAATCCAATCTATCCCAAACTGCGTGCTGTCATGAATTATGATTCATTTGCACCAATGATCACCAATGATCAGTTAAGAATGATCATTTTAACTCGTTGATAAACTTGACATGTGCACACTAAATCATCTGTAAATTTTGGCTTTGAGCTCCGAAATGACACGAATCAAATGCCCACGTTAAGCTAACTCAATTTTGAATATTGTGACTAAATTTGATTTAGAGCTCAGAATGACACGAATCCAACGCCCACATTAAGCTAGGTTAATTTTCTATATTTTGACAAAATTATAGATAGAAATAGAGACGACAAAGCATCCAAGTAATCTAATCTATCCCAAACTTCGTGATGTCAAGTAATATGCTTCATTTGTAAGCTTTTAATCAATGAGCACCAATGATCAGTTAAGAATGATCATTTTAACTCGCCGATAAACTTGACATGTCCGCACTAAATCATTTGTAACTTTTGATTTAGTGCTCTGAATGACACGAATCTAATGGCCACGTTAAGCTTGCTCAATTTTGTATATTGTGACTAAATTTAAGACAGATATAGATATGGAAAAGCGTTCAAATAATCCAATATGTTCCAAACTATGTGATGTCGTGCATTATGCTTCATTTATAAGCCGTTACTTAATGAGCACCAATAATCAGTTTAGAATGATCACTTTAACTGATCGATAAACTTGACATGTTCGCATTAAATCATGCGTAACTTTTGATTTAGAGCTCATAATGACACGAATCCAATGCCCACGTAAAGCTAGTTCAATTTCTTATATTGAGACAAAATTTGAGATAGAAATAGATACGACAAAGCGTCTAAGTAATCCGATCTATGTAAAATAGTGTGATGCTCTGCATTTTGCATCATTAATAAGTCTTTACTCAAAGAGCACCAATGATCAGTTTACAATGATCATTTCAACTGGCTGATAAACTCGATAAGTATGCACTAAATTGTTCACAACTTTTTATTTATAACTCATGATGATGCGAATCCAATCTGCACGTTAAGGTAGCTCAATTTTCTATATTGTGACAAAATTTGAGACAGAAATAGTTACGACAAAGCATCCAGGTCATCAAATCTATCCCAAACTTCGCGATGTCATGCATTATGCTTCATTTATAAGCCTTTACTGAATGAGCACCAATGATCAGTTAAGAATGATCATCTTAACTGGCAGATCAACTTGACATGTCTGCACTAAATCATACATAATTTTTGATTTATAGCTCATAATGACCCGAATCCAATGCTCACGTTAATCTAGCTCAATTTTCTATATTGTGACAAGATTAAAGACAAAAATAGATACGACCAAGCATCCAAGTAATCCAATATATCCGAAAATACGTGATGTCATGCATTATGCTTAATTTATAAGCTTTTACTCAATAAGCGTCAATGATAAGTTAAGAATTATCATTTTAACAACCAAGTTAAGGTAGCTCAATTTTCTATATTGTGAAAAACTTTGAGATAGAAATAGATATGAGACAGATTCCAAGTACTCAAATCTATCCTAAACTGCGTAAAACCATGCATTATGCTTCATTTATAAGCCTTTCCTCAATGAGCACCAATGATCAGTTAAAAATGATCATTTTATCAAGCCGATCAACTTGACATGTCCGCACAAAATCGTCAGTAACTTTTGATTTGGGGCTCGGAATGACACGAATCCAATGCCGACATTAAGCTTGCTCAAGTTTTTATACAGAAATAAATTTAGAGCTCAGAATGACACGAATCCAAAGCCCACATTAAACTAGGTTAATTTTCTATATTTTGACAAAATTATAGATAGAAATAGAGACGACAAAGCGTCCAAGTAATCTAATCTATCCCAAACTGCGTGATGTCATGTAATATGCTTCATTTGTAAGCTTTTAATCAAAGAGCACCAATGATCAGTTAAGAATGATCATTTTCACTCGCTGATAAACTTGACATGTCCGCACTAAATCATTTGTAACTTTTGATTTAGTGCTCTGAATGACACGAATCCAATGCCTACGTTAAGCTAGCTCAACTTTGTAAATTGTGACCAAATTTAAGACAGATATAGATATAGAAAAGCGTTCAAGTAATCCAATATGTTCCAAACTATGTGATGTAGTGCATTATGCTTATTTTATAAGCCGTTACTTAATGAGCACCAATAATCACTTTAGAATGATCACTTTAACTGACCGATAACCTTGACATGTCCATATTAAATCATGCGTAACTTTTGATTTAGAGCTCAGAATGACACGAGTCCAATGCCCACGTAAAACTAGTTCAATGTTTTATATTGAGACAAAATTTGAGATAGAAATAGAAACGACAAAGCGACTAAGTAATCCGATCTATGAAAAACCGTTTGATGCTCTGCATTTTACATCATTAATAAGGCTTTGCTCAAAGAGCACCAATGATAAGTTTACAATGATCATTTTAACTGGCTGATAAACTTGATATGTCTGCACTAAATTGTCCATAAGTTTTGATTTATAGCTCATAACGACGTCAATCCAATCTGCACGTTAAGGTAGCTCAATTTTCTATATTGTGACAAAATTTGAGACAGAAATAGTTACGACAAAGCGTCCAGGTCATCAAATCTATCCCGAACTTCGTGATGTCATCTATTATGCTTCATTTATAAGCCTTTACTAAATGAGCACCAGTGATCAGTTAAGAATTATCATTTTAACTGGCAGATCAACTTGATATTTCTGCACTTAATCATCCATAATTTTTTATTTATAGCTCATAATGACACTAATCCAATGCTCACGTTAAGCTAGCTCAATTTTCTATATTGTGACAAAATTAAAGATAAAAATAGATGTGACCAAGCATCCAAATAATCCAATATATCCCAAAATACGTGATGCCATGCATTATGATTAATTTATAAGCTTTTACTCAATGAACGTCAATGTTAGTTAAGAATGATCATTTTAACAGCCAAATTAAGGTAGCTCAGTTTTCTATATTGTGAAAAACTTTGAGATAGAAATAGATATGACAAAGATTCCAAGTAATCAAATCTCTCCCAAACTGCATGATACCATGCATTATGCTTCATTTATAAGCGTTTACTCAATGAGCACCAATGATCAGTTAAAATGATCATATTTTCAAGCCGATCAACTTGACATGTCCGCACTTAATTGTCAGTAACTTTTGATTTGGTGCTCAGAATGACACGAACGTATGCCCAAATCATCTAAGTAATCCAATCTATCCAAAAATTTATAAACCTTTTCTCAATGAGCACCAATGATCAGTTTAGAATGATCATTTTAACTAGCCGATCAACTTGAAATTTCCGCACTAAATCTTCTGAAACTCTTGATTTAGAGCTCAGAATGACATGAATCCAATGCCCACGTTAAGCTACCTCAAATTTGTATATTGTGCTAAAATTTGAGACAGAAATAGATACAACAAAGCGTCCAAGTAATCCAATCTATCCTGAACTGTGTGATGCCATGCATTACGCTTCATTTATATGCCTTTATTTAATGAACACCAATGATCAGTTTAGAATGATCACTTTAACTGGCCGATCAACTTGACATCTTCGCAATAAATTGTCCGTAACTTTTGACTTAGCGCTTAGAATGGCATTAATCCAATGCCCACGTTAAGCTAGCTTTATTTTCTATATTTTGACAAAATTATGGACAGAAATAGAGACGACAAAGCGTACAAGTAATCCAATCTATCCCAAACTGCGTGATACCATGCATTATGCTTCATTTGTAAGCTTTTAATCAATGAGCACCAATTAATAGTTAAGAGTGATCATTTTAAATGGCCAATCAAATTGATATGTCCGCACCAAATCGACCATAAGTTTTGATTTGGAGCTCCAACAACACGAATCCAATGACCACGTTAAGCGAGCTCAATTATTAATATTGTGACAATATTTAAGACAAAGATAAATACCAAAAAGCTTCCAAGTAATCCAATCTATCCCGAGCTGTGTGATGCTCTACATTATACTTCATTTATAAGCATTTACTTAATGAGCACCAATGATTACTTTAGAATGATCATTTTAACTGGCCGATCAACTTGACATTTCCAAACTAAATCATCTTTAACATTTGATTTAGAGCTCAGAATGACACGAATCCAAAGCCCACATTAAGGTAGGCTAATTTTCTATATTTTGACGAAATTATAGATAGAAATAGAGACAACAACGCATCCAAGTAATCTAATCTATCCCAAACTGTGTGATGTCATGTAATATGCTTCATTTGTAAGCTTTTAATCATTGAGCACCAATGATCAGTTAAGAATGATCATTTTAACTCGCCGATAAACTTGACATGTATGCACTAAATCATTTGTAACTTTTGATTTAGTGCTCTGAATGACATGAATTCAATGCCCACCTTAAGCTAGCTCAATTTTGTAAATTGTGACCAAATTTAAGAAAGATATAAATATGGAAAAGCGTTCAAGTAATCCAATATGTTCCAAACTATGTGATGTCGTGCATTATGCTTCATTTATAAGCCGTTACTTAATGAGCACCAATAATCATTTAAGAATTATCATTTTAACTGGCAAATCAACTTGACATTTCAGCACTAAATTATCCATTATTTTTTATTTATAGCTCATAATGACACGAATCCAATGCTCACGTTAAGCTAGCTCAATTTGCTATATTGTGACAAAATTAAAGATAAAAAGTGATACGACAAAGCGACTAAGTAATCCGATCTATGAAAAACCGTTTGATGCTATGCATTTTGCATCATTAATAAGGCTTTGCTCAAAGAGCACCAATGATAAGTTTACAATGATCATTTTAACTCGCCGATAAACTTGATATGTCTCCACTAAATTGTCCATAACTTTTGATTTATAGCTCATAATGACATGAATCCAATCTGCACGTTAAGGTTGCTCAATTTTCTATATTGTGACAAAATTTGTGACAGAAATAGTTACGACAAAGCGTCCAGGTCATCAAATCTATCCCAAACTTCGTGATGTCATGCATTATGCTTCATATATAAGCCTTTACTGAATGATCACCAATGATCAGTTAAGAATGATCATTTTAACTGGCAGATCAACTTGACATTTCTGCACTAAATCATCCATAATTTTTTATTTATAGCTCATAATGACACGAATCCAATGCTCACGTTAAGCTAGCTCAATTTTCTATATTGTGACAAAATTAAACACAAAATAGATACGATCAAACATCCAAGTAATCCAATATATCCCGAAATACGTGATGCCATGCATTATGTTTAATTTATAAGCTTTTACTCAATGAGCGTCAATGATAAGCTAAGAATGATCATTTTAACAGCTCAAATTGTTGTATTGTGAAAAACTTTGAGATAGAAATAGATATGAGATAGATTCCATGTAATCAAATCTATCCCAAACTGCGTGATACCGTGCATTATACATCATTTATGCTTAAGCCTTTACTCAATGAGCACCAATGATCAGTTAAAATGATAACTTTATCAAGCCGATCAACTTGACATGTCCACACTAAATCGTCTGTAACTTTTGATTTGGGGCTCGGAATGACACGAATCCAATGCCCACATTAAGCTAGCTCAATTTTCTATATAGAAACAAAATTTGAGACAAAAATAAATACGACAAAGCATCTAAGTAATCCAATCTATCTAAAACTTTATAAACCTTTTCTCAATGAGCACCAATGATCAGTTTAGAATGATCATTTTAACTAGCCGATCAATTTGAAATTTCCGCACTAAATCGTTTGTAACTCTTGATTTAAAGCTCAAAATGACATGAATCCAATGCCCACGTTAAGCTACCTCAAATTTGTATGTTGTGCTAAAATTAGAGATAGAAATAGATAAGACAAAGCATCCAAGTAATCCAATCTTTCCTGAACTGTGTGATGCCATGCGTTCCACTTCATTTATAAGCCTTTATTTAATGAACACCAATGATCAGTTTAGAATGATCAGTTTAACTAGCCAATCAACTTGACATCTTCGCAATCAATTGTCCGTATCTTTTGATTTAGAGCTCCAAATGACACAAATCCAATGCCCACGTTAAGCTATCTCTATTTTCTATATTTTGACAAAATTATGGACAGAAATAGAGACGACAAAACGTACAAGTAATCCAATCTATCCCAAACTGTGTGATGCCATGCATTATGCTTCATTTGTAAGCTTTTAATCAATGAGCACCAATGATTAGTTAAGAATGATTATTTTAACTGGTTGATCAACTTGACATGTCAGTACTAAATCGACCGTAACTTTTGATTTAGTGCTCCAAACGACACGAACCCAATGCCCACGTTAAGCTAGCTCAATTTTCTATATTGTGACAATATTTAAGACAAAAATAAATACGAAAATGCGTCCAAGTAATCCAATCTATCCTGAGCTGCGTGATGCTCTGCATTATGCTTCATTTATAAGCATTTACTTAATGAGCACCAATGCTTACTTTAGAATGATCACTTTAACTAGCCGATCAACTTGACATTTCCGCACTAAATCATCCGTAACATTTGATTTAGAGCTCAGAATGACACGAATCCAAAGCCCACATTAAGGTAAGTTAATTTTCTATATTTTGACAAAATTATAGATAGAAATAGAGACAACAACGCATCCAAGTAATCTAATCTATCCCAAACTGCGTGATGTAATGTAATATGCTTCATTTGTAAGCTTTTAATTAATGAGCACCAATGATCAGTCAAGAATGATCATTTTAACTCGCCGATAAATTTGACATGTTCGCACTAAATCATTTGTAACTTTTGATTTAGTGCTATGAACGACACGAATCCAATGCCCATGTTAAGCTAGCTCAGTTTCGTATATTGTGACTAAATTTAAGACAGATATAGATATGAAAAAGCGTTCAAGTAATCCAATATGTTCCAAACTATGTGATGTCGTGCATTATGATTCATTTATAAGCCGTTACTTAATGAGCAATAATCAGTTTAGAATGATCACTTTAACTGACCGATAAACTTGACATGTCCGCATTAAATCATGCGTAACTTTTGTTTTAGAGCTCCGAATGACACGAATCCAATGCCCACGTAAAGCTAGTTCAATTTTTTATATTGAATCAAAATTTGAGATTGAAATAGATATGACAAAGCGTCTAAGTAATCCAATCTATCTAAAACTTTATAAACCTTTTCTCAATGAGCACCAATGATCAGTTTAGAATGATCATTTTAACTAGCCGATCAATTTGAATTTCAGCACTAAATCGTTTGTAACTCTTGATTTAAAGCTCAGAATGACATGAATCCAATGCCCACGTTAAGCTACCTCAAATTTGTATGTTGTGCTAAAATTTGAGACAGAAATAGATAAGACAAAGCATCCAAGTAATCCAAGCTATCCTGAACTGTGTGATGCCATGCATTCCGCTTCATTTATAAGCCTTTATTTAATGAACACCAATGATCAGTTTAACTAGCCGATCAACTTGACATCTTCGTAATAAATTGTCCGTATCTTTTGATTTAGAGATCCGAATGACACGAATCCAATGCCCACGTTAAGCTATCTCTATTTTCTATATTTTGACAAAATTATGGACAGAAATAGAGACGACAAAGCGTACAAGTAATCCAATCTATCCCAAACTGTGTGATGCCATGCATTATGCTTCATTTGTAAGCTTTTAATCAATGAGCACCAATGATTAGTTAAGAATGATCATTTTAACTAGTCGATCAACTTGACATGTCCGTACTAAATCGACCATAACTTTTGATTTAGAGCTCCAAACGACACGAACCCAATGTCCACGTTAAGCTAGCTCAATTTTCTATATTGTGACAATATTTAAGACAAAAATAGATACGAAAATGCGTCCAAGTAATCCAATCTATCCGGAGCTGCGTGATGCTCTACATTATGCTTCATTTATAAGCATTTACTTAATGAGCACCAATGATTACTTTGGAATGATCACTTTAACTGGCCGATCAACTTGACATTTCCGCACTTAATCATCCGTAACATTTGATTTAGAGTTCAGAATGACACGAATCCAAAGCCCACATTAAGGTAGGTTAATTTTCTATATTTTGACAAAATTATAGATAAAAATAGAGACAACAACGCAATCAAGTAATCTAATCTATCCGGAACTACGTGATGTCGTGTAATATGCTTCATTTGTAAGCTTTTAATCGTTGAGCACCAATGATCAGTTAAGAATGATCATTTTAACTCGCCGATAAACTTGACATGTATGCACTAAATCATTTGTAAGTTTTGATTTAGTGCTCTGAACGACACGAATCCAAAGCCCACGTTAAGCTAGCTCAATTTTGTAAATTGTGACCAAATTTAAGACAAATATAGATATGAAAAAGCATTCAAGTAATCCAATATGTTCCAAACTATGTGATGTAGTGCATTATGCTTTATTTATAAGCCGTTACTTCATGAGCACCAATAATCAGTTCAGAATGATCAGTTTAACTAGCCGATCAACTTGAAATCTTCGCAATAAATTGTCCGTATCTTTTGATTTAGAGCTCTGAATGACACGAATCCAATGCCCATGTTAAGCTATCTCTAATTTCTATATTTTTACAAAATTATGGACAGAAATAGAGACGACAAAGCGTACAAGTAATCCAATCTATCCCAAACTGTGTGATGCCATGCATTATGCTTCATTTGTAAGCCTTTAATCAATGAGCACCAATGATTCGTTAAGAATGATCATTTTAACTGGTTGATCAACTTGACATGTCCGTACTAAATCGACCGTAACTTTTGATTTAGAGCTCCAAACGACACGAACCCAATGCCCACGTTAAGCTAGCTCAATTTTCTATATTGTGACAATATTTAAGACAAAAATAAATACGAAAACGCATCTAAGTAATCCAATCTATCCGGAGCTGCGTGATGCTCTGCATTATGCTTCATTTATAAGCATTTACTTAATGAGCACCAATGATTACTTTAGAATGATCACTTTAACTGGCCGATCAACTTGACATTTCCGCACTAAATCATCCGTAACATTTGATTTAGAGCTCAGAATGACATGAATCCAAAGCCCACACCAAGGTAGGTTAATTTTCTATATTTTGACAAAATTATAGATAGAAATAGAGACAACAACGCATCCAAGTAATCTAATCTATCCCAAACTGCGTGATGTAATGTAATATGCTTCATTTGTAAGCTTTTAATTAATGAGCACCAATGATCAGTCAAGAATGATCATTTTAACTCGCCGATAAATTTGACATGTTCGCACTAAATCATTTGTAACTTTTGATTTAGTGCTATGAACGACACGAATCCAATGCCCATGTTAAGCTAGCTCAGTTTCGTATATTGTGACTAAATTTAAGACAGATATAGATATGAAAAAGCGTTCAAGTAATCCAATATGTTCCAAACTATGTGATGTCGTGCATTATGCTTCATTTATAAGCCGTTACTTAATGAGCAATAATCAGTATAGAATGATCACTTTAACTGACCGATAAATTTGACATGTCCGCATTAAATCATGCGTAACTTTTATTTTAGAGCTCCGAATGACACGAATCCAATGCCCACGTAAAGCTAGTTCAATTTTTTATACTGAGTCAAAATTTGAGATTGAAATAGATATGACAAAGCGTCTAAGTAATCCGATCTATTAAAAACTGTGTGATGCTCTGCATTTTGCATCATTAATAAGCTTTTACTCAAATAGCACCAATGATCAGTTTACAATTATCATTTTAACTGGCCGATAAACTTTATATGTATGAACTAAATTGTTCATAACTTTTGATTTAGAGCTCATAATGACGTGAATCCAATCTGCCTGTTAAGGTAGCTCCATTTTCTATATTGTAACAAAATTTGAGACCGAAATAGTTACGACAAAGCGTCCAAGTCATCAAATCTATCCCAAATTTCATGATGTCATGCATTATGCTTCTTTATAAGCATTTACTCAATGAGCACCAATGAACAGTTAAGAGTGATCATTTAAACTGGCAGATCAACTTGACATGTCTGCACTAAATCATCCATAATTTGTGATTTATAACTCATAATGACACGAAACCAATGCTCACCTTAAGCTAGCTCAATTTTCAATATTATGACAAAATGAAAGACAAAATATATCCCGAAATACGTGATGCCATGCATTATGTTTAATTTATAAGCTTTTATTCAATGAACGTCAATGATAAGTTAAGAATGATCATTTTAACAGCCAAGTTAAAGTAGCTCAATTTTCTATATTGTGAAAAACTTTGAGATAGAAATAGATATGAGAAAGATTCCAAGTAATCAAATCTATCCCAAACTGCGTGATACCATGCATTATGCGTCATTTATAAGCCTTTACTCAATGAGCACCAATGATCAGTTAAAAATGACCATTTTATCAAGCTGATCAACTTGACATGTCCACACTAAATCGTCTATAACTTTTGATTTGGGGCTCGGAATGACACGAATCCAATGCCCACATTAAGCTAGCTGAATTTATATATAGAAACAAAATTTGAGACGGAAATAGATACGACAAAGCATCTAAGTAATCCAATCTATCCAAAACTTTATAAACCTTTTCTCTATGAGCACCAATGATCAGTTTAGAATATTCATTTTAACTAGCCGATCAACTTGAAATTTCCGCACTAAATCATCTGTAACTTTTGATTTAAAGCTCAGAATGACATGAATCCAATGCCCACGTTAAGCTACCTCAAATTTGTATATTGTTGTAAAATTTGAGACAGAAATAGATACGACAAAGCATCCAAGCAATCCAATCTATCTTGAACTGTTTGATTCCATGCATTACACTTCGTTTATAAGCCTTTATTTAATGAACATCAATGATCAGATTAGAATGATCAGTTTACCTAGACGATAAGCTTGACATCTTCGCAATAAATTGTCCGTATCTTTTGATTTAGCGCTCCGAATGACACGAATCCAATGCCCACGTTAAGATGTTTTGACAAAATTATTGACTGAAATAGAGACGACAAAGCGTACAAGTAATCCAATCTATCCCAAACTGTGTGATGCCATGCATTATGCTTCATTTGTAAGCTTTTAATCAATGATCACCAATGATTAGTTAAGAATGATCATTTTAACTGGCCGGTCAACTTGACATGTCCGTACTAAATCGACCGTAACCTTTGATTTAGATCTCCAAACGACAAGAACCCAATGCCCACGTTAAGCTAGCTCAATTTTCTATATTGTGACAATATTTAAGACAAAAATAAATACGAAAATGCGTCCAAGTAATCCAATCTATCCTGAGCTGCGTGATGCTCTGCATTATGCTTCATTTATAAGCATTTACTTAATGAGCACCAATGCTTACTTTAGAATGATCACTTTAACTAGCCGATCAACTTGACATTTCCGCACTAAATCATCCGTAACATTTGATTTAGAGCTCAGAATGACACGAATCCAAAGCCCATATTAAGGTAGGTTAATTTTCTATATTTTGACAAAATTATAGATAGAAATAGAGACAACAACGCAATCAAGTAATCTAATCTATCCCAAACTCCGTGATGTCATGTAATATGCTTCATTTGTAAGCTTTTAATCATTTAGCACCAATGATCAGTTAGGAATGATCATTTTAACTCGCCGATAAACTTGACATGTATGCACTAAATCATTTGTAACTTTTGATTTAGTGCTCTGAATGACACGAATCCAATGCCCACGTTAAGCTAGCTCAATTTCGTATATTGTGACTAAATTTAAGACAAATATAGATATGAAAAAGCATTCAAGTAATCCAATATGTTCCAAACAACGTGATGTCGTGCATTATGGTTCATTTATAAGCCGTTACTTAATGAGCGATAATCAGTTTAGAATGATCACTTGAACTGACCGATAAACTTGACATGTCCGCATTAAATCATGCGTAACTTTTGTTTTAGAGCTCCGAATGTCACGAATCCAATGCCCACGTAAAGCTAGTTCAATTTTTTATAGAGTCAAAA
>JAENJI010000014.1:6114984-6144591 GCA_018901935.1 Pugionium cornutum | reverse complement strand
AGGATGAAGGAAGGTGATGAGTGGAAGACTGCTTTCAAGACAAAGCAAGGGCTCTACGAGTGGACAGTCATGCCATTCGGCTTGACTAATGCCCCAAGCACCTTCATGCCTTATGAACCAAGTTCTTAGGGCGTACATCAGTAAGTTTGTAGTTGTTTACTTTGATGATATATTAGTTTATAGTAAGTGCCTACGGGAACACCTCACACATCTTGAGATGGTACTTAAAACCCTTCAACAAGAAGAGCTTTATGCCAATCTCAAGAAGTGCATCTTTTGTACTGATAAACTTGTCTTTTTAGGTTTTGTTGTAAGTTCACAGGGCCTACAGGTTGATGATGAGAAGATTCGAGCCATACAAGAATGGCCAACACCAGGCAACATCACCCAAGTAAGGAGCTTCCACGGACTGGCCAGCTTCTATAGGAGATTCGAGCCCAACTTCAGCAGTATTGCCTCACCACTGACGGCAGTAGTGAAGAAGAACGTGGGATTCAGCTGGGAGAAGCTCAGGAGAAGGCATTCCAGGCCTTGAAGGACAACCTTACACATGCACCAGTGCTAGTCCTGCCCGACTTCAACAAGACGTTTGAAGTGGAGTGTGATGCCTCTGGAATAGGCATAGGAGCAGTGCTAACCCAAGGAGGAAGGCCAGTAGCATACTTCAGTGAGAAGCTAGGTGGTGCTTCACTCAACTACCCCACCAACGACAAGGAGCTCTATGCCTATGTCCGAGCATTGGAGACTTGGCAGCGTTACTTGTTGTACAAGGAGTTTGTGATCCACACTGATCATGAGACTCTCAAACACCTCAGGGCAAACCAATCTCAAGAGGAGACATGCCAGGTGGATGGAGTTCATAGAGACCTTCCGGTACGTCATCAAGTACATGAAGGGCAAAGACAGTGTGATAGCCGATGCACTATCAAGGAGGTTTGCTTTGATATCCACCATGGAGGCAAAGATCCTAGGATTCGAGCACATCAAGGACCTATACAAGGATGATCCTGACCTTGCTGAGAGGTACAATGAGTGCAGCACAGGGATTCATGGCAAATTTTACAACCATGAGGGATTCTTGTTCCGAGAAAGAAGGCTGTGCATACCACAAGGGTCACTAAGGGAGCTTATCATCCGAGAAGCCCATGGAGGAGGACTCATGGGCCACTTTGGTGTCGACAAGACTCTAGCAGTGGTCAAGGAGCACTTCTACTTGCCACACATTAAGAGGACAGTAGAAGCTCATTGTGCAAGATGCGTCACTTGCAAGAAGGCAAAGTCCGAGTGCAACCTCACGGGTTGTATCTCCACTGCCCATACCCACACATCCATGGGTGGACATCTCAATGGACTTTGTTCTAGGTCTGCCCAAGATCAACCACAAAGATGCAATCTTTGTAGTGGTGGACAGATTCTCCAAGATGGCACACTTCATTCCATGTGCCAATGTCAATGATGCCACACAACTGAGCTGTTCTTCAGGGAGATAGTATGGCTTCATGGAGTGCCAAGGACCATCGTATCAGACAGGGACACCAAGTTCCTCAGCCATTTCTGGAGGACCCTTTGGAGAAAGCTAGGCACGAAGCTACTCTTCTCTACCACCTGCCATCCTCAAACCGATGGCCAAACTGAAGTTGTCAACAGGACACTATCAACTCTTCTCAGAACTACACTAGGGAAGAACCTAAAGACTTGGGTGGAGTGCCTGCCATTCATAGAGTTAAACCAAAGCCGTGCACTCAGCAACCAAGAAGACACCATTTGAAGTATCTGCTTCAACCTCTCACCCCATTGGAGCAAACACCACTACCAGCTGAGATGACCAACCTCAGGAGCATCCAAGGCAGAGTTCATAAGGAGATTACACCAGAGGGTAGCACAAAACTTGGAGAAGAGGACCGGACAGTACGTGACTCATGCCAACAAGGGAAGAAAGGAGGTGATCTTTCAACCAGGCGATTGGGTGTGGCTACACCTCGGCAGGAGAGGTTCCCAAACCTAAGGAGTTCCAAGCTAGCACCAAGAGGAGATGGACCATTCAGAGTGCTCGAGAGGATCAACAACAACGCCTACCAGATCGAGCTGCCAGGTGAGTTTAATGTGTCCAATACGTTCAATGTTACTGACTTGGCCCCTTTCCATGCAGATGATCCAGTTTTGAGGACAAAACCTACTGAAGAGGGAGAGAATGATGAGGACATCAGGTCGTACATCCAGCCAGGAGACCAGACTGGCCGACCAGGAAGCTTGCCCGAGACAGCAGGACCATCTGGCGCGCCTGCCGGACCAGACAGTACCGCCGGACCCTCGACCTATAGGACCAGACGGGTCAACATTGCCGGCGGAGAGGCCCAAGCTTCCGGCACACTTGGTGGGGACGTGGATGACACCGCCGGTCCCTCTGATGACACCGCCGACTCCGGGATCAACTTGGCCGGTCCTGAAGTCATTCCGGCCAGTACCGCGCACAATCCAGCGGTACAGCCGATCCAGCCGAGTATACGCGCACTTCCACTTCTACACAAGAGGACTCGGACCAAATGAGCTACCAGCTCCAGGACATGCACCTAGAAGAAGTATCTACACCAGTGGTACCTCCAGGAGCAATGACAAGAAGCAGATCAAGGGCACTCTTCCACAAATTCAGCTTATGGGTGACAAGCTCCTAGAAGATCAGCTAAGGACAATGGGCCAGAAAGCAAAGTAGAGTCCAATGGCTCCTCAACAACACAAGTGACATCAGAGACTTGGGCTTTAGTGGCAAGAGATGTCAGGGCCCAAAGATTTTTTAACCCTACTCCAAGTCGAAGACTAGGAGCAAGGCGCGTGCATGCCACAAGGACGGCCACCTTCCATTTCTTGGCCATGAGGTAAGTTAAGGTAAGTTTCAATTCGAATATATGCCTCTTTCTGTTTTGCAGGGTAGGATCTAGAATATTTACTTTTTTGAGTCAAAGACATTTTAGGAATAGGTCCTTTTTCGATTATACACTTTTGTATCTTTTCCTTTGTGCACTTTTGTAACTTTCCTTTTCTTATTTGTCGACCCTAGAAGGTCAAGCTGTCGAGCATATTAATAAGGCTCCTTCCAGCATTGTAGTTCGACAACCTTTTGATATTAATAAAGATCGAATTTTCTTTCAACAAGTTATTCTCTCAAGAGACTTGTGCGCTTAGAACCTAGTTGAGACCAGCCCTCCTAGCTCTAAGTTTGTGATTTATCACGAGGTTCATCACCCCTCGTGTGGTTCACTTCACCCTTCCATCTTTTACCAACCAGAAAACCCCCATCCCGAAGCCTAAGGTTGAGTTTCTCACCTAATCTTCTACAAACAGCCCACGCGCATACATCCTTGAATCAAGGCTTGTATCATGTATGCACTAAACCGTCTGTAAGTTTTGATTTAGAGCTCACATTGACACGAATCCAATGCCCACGTTAAACTAGCGTGATAAAATTTGAGACCAAAACAGATACAAAAATGCGTTCAAGTAATCCAATCTAGCCAAAACTGCGTGGTGCCATGCATTATGCTTCATTTATAAGCCTTTACTCAATGAGCACCAATGATTAGTTTAGAATGATCACTATAACTGGCCGATCAACTTGACATGTCCGCACAAAATCTTACATAACTTTCGAGTTCGAGCTCAGAATGACACGAACCAATACCCACGTTAGGCTAGCTCAATCTTTTATACTGTGACAAAATTTTCGATAGAACTAGATATGACAAAGCATCCAAGTTATCCAATCTATCATACACTGCATGATGCCATGCTCTATGTTTCATTTATAAGCGTTTACTTAATGAGCATCAATGATCACTTTAGAATGATCATTTTAACTACGCGATCAACTTTACATACCCGCACTAAATCATCCGTAACTTCTGATTTATAGATCAGAATAACAGGAATCCAATGCCAATGTTAAGCTAGCTAAATTTTTAATTGTGACAAAATCTGAGACATAAATAGATACGAAAAACCGTTCAAGTAATCCAATCTAGCCAAAACTGCATAATGCCATGTATTATGTTTCATTTATAAGCGTTTACTTTATCAGCACAAATGATTAGTTAAGAATGATTATTTTAACATGCCGATCAACTTGACATGTACGCACTAGATTGTCTGTAACTTATATGATTTAGAACTCAGACTGACACGAATCCAATGCCCACCTTAAGCTAGATCAATTTTCTATAATGTGACAAAATTTGAGACATAAATAGATACGACAAAGCGTCCAAATAATCAAATCTATCTTGAACTGCGTGATGCCATGCATTATGTTTCATTTATAAGCCTTTATTCATTGAGCACCAATAATCAGTTAAGAATGATCACTTTAACTTGCCTATCAACTTGACATATCCGCATTAAATCGCCCGTAACTTATGATTTAGAGCTCAAACTGACACGAATCAAATGCCCACGTTAAGCTAGCTCAATGTTCTATATTGTGACAATATCTGAGACAGAAATAGATACGAAAAACCATTGAAGTAATCCAATCTAGCCAAAACTGCGTGATCCCATGCATTATGCTTCATTGATAAGCCTTTACTCAATGAGCACCAATGATCAGTTTATAATGATCATTTTGACTGGCCAATCAACTTGTTATATCCGCACTAAATCGTCTGTTACTTTTGATTTAGAGCTCGGAATGACACGAATCCAATGCCCACGTTAAGGTATTTAAATTTTTATATTGTCACAAAAAATTTCGACAAAAACAGATTTGAAAATGCGTTCAAATAATCCCATTTATCCCAAACTACGTTATGCAATGCTTTATGCTTCATTTATAAGCATTTACTTAATTAGCACCAATGATCACTTTAGAATGATCACTTTAACTACGCTTTCAACTTGAAATCTCCGCACTAAATCGTCCATAACTTTTGGTTTAGATCTCAGTATAACTGGAATCCAATTTCCATGTTAAGCTAGCTCAATTTTCTAAATTGTGACAAAATTTGAGGCATAAATAGATACGAAAAACCGTTCAAGTAATCCAATCTAGCCAATACTACGAGATGCCATGCATTATGCTTCATTTATAAGCGTTTACTTTATCAGCACCAATGATCAGTTTAGAATGATCACTTTAATTGGCATAGAAACTTTACTTGTTTGCCCTAAATCGTCTGTGCCTTATGCTTTAGAGTTCAGAATGACACGAATCCAATGCCTACGTAAATCTAGCTCAATTTTCTATATTTTGAAAAATTATAGTCAAAAATAGAGACAACAAAGCGTCCAACTAATCCAATCTATCTCAAATTGCGTGATGCCATGCATTATGCTTCATTTATAAGCTTTTAACCAATGAGCACCAACTATCAGTTAAGAATGATCATTTTAACTTTCCGATAAACTTGACATTTCTGCACTAAATGGTCTGTCATTTTTTATTTCGACCTGAGACTGACACGAATCAAATGCCCACGTCAAGCTAGCTCAATGTTTTATATTGTGACAAAATTTGAGACCGAAATAGATACGACAAAGCGTCCAAGTAGTCCAATCTATCCCGTACTGAGTGATGCCATGCATTATGCTTCATTTATAAGCTTTTAATCAATGAGCACCAACTATCAGTTAAGAATGATCATTTTAACAATCTGATCAACTTGATTTTCTGCACTAAATGGTCCGTAATTTTTGATTTAGAGCAGAGAAAGACATGAATCCAACGCCTACGTTAAACTAGCTCAATTTTTTTTATTGTGAAAAAAATTGAGACATAAATAGATACGACAAACTGTTCAAGTAATCCAATCTATCCCAAACTGCGTGATGCCATGAATTATGTTTCATTTATAAGCCTTTACTCAATGAACACCAATGATTAGTTCCGAATAATCATTTTAACTAGCCGATCAACTTGACAAGTCTACAACATATCGTCCCCGTAACTTTTGATTTAGAGCTCAAAATGACATGATTCTGATGCCCATGATAAGCTAACTCAATTTTTCTATAATGTGACAAAATTTAAGACAAAAATAGATACGAAAAAGCGTCTAAGTAATCCAATCTATTCCAAACTGCGTTATTGCATTCATTATACTACATTTATAAGCCCTTACTTAATGAGCACCAATAATCAGTTTAGAATGATAGCTTTAACTGGTCGATCAACTTGACATTTACACACTAAATCGCCCATAACTTTTGATTTATAGCTCAAAATGACACGAATCCAGTTCCCACGTTAATCTATCACAATTTTCTATATTGTGACAAACTGTGAAACAGAAATAGATACGAAAGACCGATCAAGAAATTCAATCTAGCTGAAACTGTGTGATGCCATGCATTATGATTCATTAATAAGCCTTTACTCAATGAGCACCAATGATCTTTTTAGAATAATCATATTAACTGGATTATTAACTTGACATGTCCACACAAAATCGTATCTAAATTTTGATTTAGACCTCGGAATGACACGAATCCAATGCCCATGTTAAGCTAGATCAATTTTCTATATTTTGACAAAACTTGAGATATAAGTAGAGACGACAAAGCGTCCAAGTAATCCAATCTATCCCGAACTTCGCAATGCCATGCTTTATGCTTTAGTTATAAGCGTTTACTTTATCAGCACCAATGGTCAGTTTAGAATGAGCACTTTAACTGGCCTAGAAACTTTACATTTCCGCACTAAATCGTCCGTAACTTATGGTTTGGAGCTAAGAATGACACAATTCCAATGCCCATGTTAAACTAGCTCAATTTTCAATATTTTGACAAAATTATAGACAGAAATAGAGATGACAAAGTGTCCAAATAATGAAATCTATTCCAAAGTGTCCAATGCCCATGTATTATGCTTCATTTATAAGGTTTTAATCAATGAGCACCACTAATCAGTTAATAATGATCATTTTAACTGGCCGATCAATCTGACATGTCTGCACTAAATCATCCGTAACTTATGATTTAGAGCTCAAACTGACACGAATCCAATGCCCACCTTAAGCTAGCTCAATTTTCTATATTGTGGCAAAATTTGAGACAAAAAGATACAAAAAGTGTCCAAGTAATCCAATCTATCCCGAACTTCGTGATGGCATTCACTATACTTCATTTATAAGCCTTTACTCTAAGGGCACCAATGATCAGTTAAGAATGATAATTTCAATAGGCCGATCAACTTCAAATGTCCGCACTAAATCATACATAACTTTTGATTTAGAGCTCACAATGATACGAATCCAATGTCCACGTTAAGCTGGCTCAATTTTCTATATTGTGATAAAATTTGAGGCAGAAATAGATACGAAAAAGCGTTCAAGTAATCCAATCTAGCCAAAACTGCGTGATTCCATGCATTATGCTTAATTTATTATCCCTTACCAAAGAGCACTAATGATCATTTTAGTATATTCATATTAACTGGCCTATCAACATGACATGTCGGCACTAAATTGTATGTTACTTTTGATTTATACCTCGAAATGACATGAATCCAATGCTCACGTTAAGAGCTCAATTTTCTATATTTTGACAAAATTTGAGATAGAAATAGAGACGACAAAGCATCCAAGTAATCCAGTCTATCCCAAACTTCGTGATTCCATGCTTTATGCTTCTTTCATAAGAGTTTACTTAATCTACACCAATGATTAGTTTAGAATGATCAATTTAACAGGTCGATCAACTTTACATGTCCGTACTAAACCGTCCGTAACTTATGATTTAGAGCTCATAATGACAGGAAACCAATGCCACGTTAAGCCTGCTCAACTTTCTATATTTTGAAAAAATTGTAGACAGAAATTGAGGAGACAAAGCGTCCAAGTAATCCAATCTGTCCCGAACTTTGTGATGACATGCATTATGTGTGATTTATAAGCCTTTACTCAATAAGCACCAATGATCAGTTAAGAATGATCCTTTTAACTAGCCGATCAACTTGACATGTCTGCACTAAATCGTCTGTAACTTTTGATTTAGAGTTCAGAATGACACGAATCCAATTCCCACGTTAAGCTAACTCAATTTTCTGAATTATGACAAAATTAAAAACAAAAATAAATACGACAAAGGGTCCAAATAATCCAATCTATCCCGAATTGCATGATGGCATGCATTATGCTACATTTATAACCCTTTACTTAATGAGCACCAATGATCAGTTTAGAATGATCACTTTAACTGGCCGATCAATTTGACTTGTCCGCATTAAATCGTCCATAACTTTTTATGTAGAGCTCATAACTTATGATTTAGTGCTCTGAATGAAATGAATCCAATGCTCACGTTAAGCTAGCTCAGTTTTCTATATTTTTAATTAAATTATAGACAAAATAGATACGACAAAGGGTTCAAGTGATCCAATCTATCTAGAAATGTGTGATACCATGCATTATGTTTCATTTATAAGGCTTTACTCAATAATCCTCAATGATCAGTTAAGAATAATCATTTTAACTTTCCGATCAACTTGACATATCTGCACTAAATCGTCTGTAACTTTTGATTTAGAGCTCGGAATGACACGAATCCAATGCCCACGTTAAGCTAACTCAATTATTTGTATTGTGAAAAATTTTGAGACAAAAATAGATACGACAAAGTGTCCAAATAATCCAATCTATCCTGAACTGCGTGAATCTATGGATTATGCTTCATTTCTAAGCTTTTACTCAGTGAGCACCAACAATCAGTTTAGAATGTTCATTTGAACAGGGGGATCAACTTGTCATGTATGCACTAAATCGTCCATAATGTTTGATTTCTAGCTCATAATAACATGAATTCAATGCCCACGTTAAGATAGGTCAATATTCTATATTGTGACAAAATTTGATACCAAAAAAGATTTAGAGCTCAGACTGACACGAATCCAATGTCCACATTAAGATATCTTAATTTTCTATATTGTAACAAAATTTGATACTGAAATAGATACGACAAAGCGTCCAAGTAATCCAATCTATCCCAAACTACGTGATGTCATGCATTATGTTTCATTTATAAGCCTTTACTCAATGAGTACCAATAATCAGTTAAGAATGATCATTTTAACTAGCAGATGAACTTGACATATCTGCACAAAATCATTTGTAACATATGATTTAGAGCTCATAATGACACGAATCTAATGAATTTTCCAATTGTTACCAAATTTGAGAAATAGATTTATGCTTCATTTACAAGCTTTTACTCTATGGTCACCAATGATCAGTTAAGAATGATCATTTTAACTGGCCGATCAACTTGACATGCCTGCACTAAATCGTCCGTAAGTTTTGATTTGGAGATGAGAATGACATGAATCCAATGCCCACGTTAAGTTTGCCAAATTTTCTATGTTGTGACAAAATTTGGGACATAATTAGATTCGAAAAGCGTCCAAGTAATCTTATCTAGCCAAAACTACGTGATGCTATGCATTATGCTTTATTTATGAGCCTTTACTCAGTGATCACTAATGATCAGTTTAGAATAATCATATTAATTGGCCTATCAATTCAACATTTTCGGACTAAATTGTAAGTAACTTTTGATTTAGACCTCGGAATGACACGAATCCAATGCCCACATTAAACTAGCTCAATTTGCTATATTTTGACAAAATTTGAGATAGAAATAGAGACGACAAAGCATCCAAGTAATCAAATCTATCCCAAACTTCGTGATGCCATGCTTTATGCTTCATTTATAAGCTTTTAATCTATGAGCATCAATGATCAGCTAAGAATGATCATTTTAACACGCCGATCAACTTGAAATGTCCGCACTATATCATTCATAATTTATGATTTAGAGCTCAGACTAACACGAATCCAATGCCCATGTTAAGCTAGCGCAAATTTCTATATTATGACAAATTTTGAGACAAAAATAGATACGACAAATCGTCCAAGTAATCCAATCTATCCCGTAGAGCGTGATGCCTTGCATTATGCTTCATTTATAAGCCTTTACTCTATGGGCACCAATTATCAGTTAAGAATGATCATTTTAACTGGCCGGTCAACTTGAGATGTCCGCACTAAATCGTCCGTAACTTTTGAATGACACAAATCCAAGGCCCACGGAAAGCTAGCTCAATTTTCTGTATTGTGATAAAACTTAAGGCAAAAATATATACGAAAAGGCATCCAAGTAATCCAAACTGTCCCGAACTTCATAATGCCATGCTATATTTTGACAAAATTACAGATAGAATAAAAGACGACAAAGCGTCCAAGTAATCACATCTATCCTTAACTTCGTAATGCCATGCTTTATGCTTCATTTATAAGCGTTTACTTTATCACCACCAATGATCAGTTTAGAATGTTCACTTTAACTGGCCTAAAAACTTTACATGTCCGCACTAAATCGTCCGTAACTTATGGTTTAGAGCTAAGAATGACACGAATCAATTGCTCACGTTAAACTAGCTCAACTTTCTATATTTTGACAAAATTATAGACAGAAATAGAGACGACAAAGTGTCCAAATAATCCAATCTATTTCAGAGTGATTATGCCATGCATTATGCTTCATTTATAAGCTTTTAATCAATGAGCGCCAATGATTATTTAAGAATGATCATTTTAACTGGCCGATCAACTTGACATTTATGCAAATAATTATCCGTAATTTATGATTTTGAGCTCAGACTGACACGAATCCAATGTCCACGTTAAGCTAGCTCAATTTTCAATATTGTGACAAAATTTGAGACCGAAATAGATACGAAATAGCATCCAAGTAATCCAATCTAGCCAAAACTGCGTGATGCCATGCATTATACTTAATTTATAATCTCTTATTCAATGAGGACTATTGATCAGTTTAGAATAGTCATATTAAGTGGTCTATAACCATGACATGTCCGCACTAACTTGTATGTAACTTTTGAGTTCAATGCCCAAATTAAGCTAGCTCAATTTTCTATATTTTGACAAATTTTGAGATAGAAATTGAGAGGACAAAGCATCCAAGTAATCCATTCTATCCCAAACTTCATGATGCCATGCTTTATGTTTCTTTTATAAGCGTTTACTTAATCTACACCAATGATCAGTTTAGAATGATCACTTTAACTGGCCGATCAACTTGACATGCCCGCAGTAAATCGTCCGTAACTTATGATTTAGAGCTCAGAATGACACGAATCCTATGCCCATGTTAAGCTAGCTCAAATTTCTATATTTGAAAAACATTATAGACCAAAATAGAGGCAAGAAAGCGACCAAATATTCCAATCTATCCCAACTTGCGTGATGCCATGCATTATGCTTCATTTATAAGCTTTTAATCAATGAGCACCGATTATCAGTTAAGAGTGATCATTTTAACTGCCTGATCAACTTGACATGTCCACACTAAATCATCCGTAACTTATGATTTGGAGCTCAGAATGACACGAATCGAATGCACACGTTTAGCTAGCTCAATTTTCTATACTTTGACAAAAATTGAGACAGAAATATATACGAAAAAGCGTTCAAGTAATCCAATCTATCCCAAACTGTGTGATGCCATGCATTATGTTTCATTTTTAAGCCTTTACTTAATAAGCACCAATGATCAGTTAAGAATGATCATTTAACACCAATGACATGATATGTCCGTCATTTTAACTTATGATTTGGAGCTCAAAATGACACGAATCGAATGCCCACGTTTAGCTAGCTGAATTTTCTGTACTTTGACAAAAATTGAGACAGAAAAATAGATACGACAAAGCGTCCAAGTAATCCAATCTATCCCAAACTGTGTGATGCCATGCATTATGTTTCATTTTTAAGCCTTTACTTAATATGCACCAATGATCAGTTAAGAATGATCATTTTAACTTGCCAATCAACTTGACATTTCAGCACTAAATTGTCCGTAACTTTTGATTTAGAGCTCAAAATGACACGAATCCCAATGCCCATGTTCAGCTAACTCAATTTTCTGTATTGTTACAAAATTTAAAGCAAAAATAGATACCACAAAGCATCCAAGTAATCCAATCTGTCCAGAACTGCATGATGGCATGCAGTTTTCTACATTTATAAGCCTTTACTTAATGAGCACCAATGATCAGTTTAGAATGATCACTTTAACTGGCCGATCAACTTGACATGCCCACACTAAATCGTCCATAACTTTTGATTTACAGCTCAGAATGACACGAATCCAATTCTCACATTAAACTACCTCAATTTTCTATATTTTGACAAAATTTGATACAAAATAGATACGAAGTAGTGTCCAAGTAATGCAATCTAGCAAAACTGCGTGATGTCATACATTATGCTTCATTTGTAAGCCTTTACTCAATTAGTACCAATGATCAAGTTAGAATGATCACTTTAACTGGTTGATAAACTTGACATGTCCGCACTAAATCGTCCTTAAGTTTTGATTTAGTGCTCAGATTGACACGAATCCAATGCCCACGTTAATCTAGCTCAATTTTCTATATTTTTGACAAAAAATTTGAGAAAAATAGATAAAAAAGTAAGTAATCCAATCTATCCCAAACTGTGTGATGCCATGCATTATGTTTCATTTTAAGCCTTTACTTAATAAGCACCAATGATCAGTTAGAATGATCATTTTAACTCAATCAACTTGACATGTCAGTAAATTGTCTAAGTTTTGATTTAGAGCTCAAATCACTGACATGACTAAATCATCCGTAACTTATGATTTAGCTCAATAATGCCCACGTTTAGCTAGCTGAATTTTCTGTACTTTGACAAAAATTGAGACAGAAAAATAGATACGACAAAGCGTCCAAGTAATCCAATCTATCCCAAACTGTGTGATGCCATGCATTATGTTTCATTTTTAAGCCTTTACTTAATATGCACCAATGATCAGTTAAGAATGATCATTTTAACTTGCCAATCAACTTGACATTTCAGCACTAAATTGTCCGTAACTTTTGATTTAGAGCTCAAAATGACACGAATCCCAATGCCCATGTTCAGCTAACTCAATTTTCTGTATTGTTACAAAATTTAAAGCAAAAATAGATACCACAAAGCATCCAAGTAATCCAATCTGTCCAGAACTGCATGATGGCATGCAGTTTTCTACATTTATAAGCCTTTACTTAATGAGCACCAATGATCAGTTTAGAATGATCACTTTAACTGGCCGATCAACTTGACATGCCCACACTAAATCGTCCATAACTTTTGATTTACAGCTCAGAATGACACGAATCCAATTCTCACATTAAACTACCTCAATTTTCTATATTTTGACAAAATTTGATACAAAATAGATACGAAGTAGTGTCCAAGTAATGCAATCTAGCAAAACTGCGTGATGTCATACATTATGCTTCATTTGTAAGCCTTTACTCAATTAGTACCAATGATCAAGTTAGAATGATCACTTTAACTGGTTGATAAACTTGACATGTCCGCACTAAATCGTCCTTAAGTTTTGATTTAGTGCTCAGATTGACACGAATCCAATGCCCACGTTAATCTAGCTCAATTTTCTATATTTTTGACAAAATTAGAGATAGAATAAAAGATAACAAAGCATCCAAGTAATCACATCTATCCTTAACTTCGTAATGCCATGCTTTACGCTTCATTTATAAGCGTTTACTTTATCAGCACCAATGATCAGTTTAGAATGATCACTTTAACTGTCCTAGAAACTTTACATTTCCGCATTAAATCGTTCGTAACTTATGATTTAGAGATAAGAATGACATGAATCCAATGCCCACGTTAAGCTAGCTCAATTTTCTATATTTTGACAAAATTATAGTCTCAAATAGAGACGACAAAGTGTCCAAATAATCCAATCTATTCTAACGTGCGTGATGCCATGCATTATACTTCATTTATAAGCTTTAAATCAATGAGCACCAATGATCAGTTAAGAATGATCATTCTATCATGCCGATCAACTTGATATGTCTACACTAAATCATCCGTAATTTATGATTTAGAGCTCATACTGACACGAATCCAATGCCCACGTTAAGCTAGCTCAATTTTCTATGTTGTGACAATATTTGAGATAGAAATACATATGACAAAGTGTCCAAGTAATACAATCTATCCCGTACTGTGTGATGCCATGCATTATGCTTCATTTATAAGACTTTACTCTATGGGCACCAATGATCAGTTAAGAATGATCATTTTAACTGGCCGATCAACTTGACAAATCCGTACTAAATCTTCCGTAACTTTTGATTTAGTGCTCAGAATGACACGAATTCAATACCCACGTAAAGCAACTCAATTTTCTATATTGTGAAAAAGTTTAAGACAGAAATCGATTCAAAAAACTGTCCAAGTAATCCAATCTATCCAAAACTATGGGATGCCATGCATTATGCTTAATTTATAAGCCCTTAATCAATGAGCACTAATGATCAGTTTACAATAGTCATATTAACTAGCCTATCAACATGACATGTCCGCACTAAATTGTAAGTAACTTTTTATTTAGACCTGTGAATGACATGAATCCAATGCCCATGTTAACCTAGCTCAATTTTCTATATTTTGATTAAATTTGAGATAGAAATAGAGACGACGAAGCATCCAAGAAGTCCAATCTATCCCAAACTTCGTGATGCCATGCTTTATGCTTCTTTTATAAGCGTTTCCTTAATCTACACTAATGATCAATTTAGAATGATCACTTTAACTGGCCAATCAACTTGACATGTTTGCACTAAATCGTCCATAACTTATGATTTAGAGCTCAGAAGGACACGACTCCAATGCCCACGTTAAGCTTGCTCAATTTTCTCTATTTTGTAAAAATTATCGACAGAAATAGAGGCGACAAAGCTTCCAAGTAATCCAATCTATCCCAAACTGCGTGTGCCATGCATTATGTTTCATTTATAAGCTTTTAATCAATGAGCACCAATTATCAGTTAAGAATAATCATTTTAACTAGCTGATCAACTAGACATGTACGCACAAAATCATCCGTAACTTATTATTTGGAGCTCCGAATGACACGAATCAAATGGCCACGTTTAGCTAGCTATTGTGAAAAAACTTGAAACAGAAATAGATACGAAAATCCGTTCAAGTAATCCAATCTATCCCGAACTGTGTGATACCATGCATTACGTTTCATTTATAAGCCTTTACTTAATAAGCACCAATGATTAGTTAAGAATGATCATTTTAACATGCCGATCAACTTGACATGTCTGCACTATATCATGTGTAATTTTTATTTTAGAGCTCAGAATGACACGAATCCAATGCCCACGTTCAGCTAACTCGATTTTCTGTATTGTGACCAAATTTGAGACAGAAATAGGTACGACAAAAAGTCCAAGTAATCCAATCTACCCTGAACTGCATGATGGCATGCATTATGCTTCATTTATAAGCCTTTACTTAATGAGCTTCAATGATCAGTTTAGAATGATCAATTTAACTGTCCGATCAACTTGACATGTCCGCATTAAATCGTCCATAACTTTTGATTAAGAGCTCAAAATGACAAGAATCCAATTTACACGTTAAGCTAGCTCAATTTTCTATATTGTGACAAAATTTGAGACATAAACAGATATGAAAAAGTGTCGAAGTAATCCAATTTAGCCAAAACTGTGTGATGCCATGCATTATGCTTCATTTTTAAGCCTTTACTCAATGAGCACCAATGATAAATTTAGAATGATCACTTTAACTGGCCGATCAACTTGACATATCTGCAGTAAATCGTCCTTAACATTTGATTTAGTGCTCAAAATGACACGAATCCAATGCTCACGTTAAGCTCGCTCAGTTTTCTATATTTTGATAAAATTACAAAAAAAAAATAGAGAAGACAAAGCGTCAAAATAATCCAATCTGTCCCGAACTGTGTGATGCCATGCATTATGTTTCATTTCTAAGCCCTTACTCGATAAGCACCAATGATTGGTTAAGACTGATCATTTTAACTGGCAGACCAACTTGACATATCTGCACTAAATCGCCTGTAACTTTTGATTTAGAGCTCAGAATGACACGAATCCAATGCCCAACATTAAGCAAGCTCAATTCTCTATATTGTGAAAAAATTTGAGGCCAAACTAGGTACGACAAAGAGTCCATGTAATCCAATCTATCATGAACTATCTTCCATAACATTGATTTACAAGTCATAATGCCTTTACTCAATGCCATAAGCTCAATTTTATATATGAGCAAAATTTGACAGAAATAACAACATCGTATAATCCAATCTATCCAAAATGATGCACTAATCTTATAAATATTTAGTGACCACCAATGATCAATATCACTTAATGATCAGACAATTTCAATCCTAAATGCGTCATAAGCTAGCTCAATTTTCTATATTGTGAGAAAATTTGAGACAGAAATAGATACGAAAAAGCATCCAAGTAATCCAATCTATCTCGAACTACGTGATGCCATGCATTATTCTTCATTTATAAGCTTTTAGTCAATGAGCACCAAATATCAGTTTAGAATGATCAGTTTAACTGGCCGATCAACTTGACATGTCCGCACTAAATCGTCCTTAACTGTTGATTTAGAGCTCAGAATGACACAAATCCAATGCCTAGGTTAAGCTATCTCAATTCTTTACATTATGACAAAACGTGAGACAAAACTAGATACGTTAAAGCGTCCAAGTAATCCAATCTATCCCAAACTTCATGATGCCAAGCTTTATGCTTCTTCTATAAGCCTTTACACTATGAGCACCGATGATAAGTTAAGAATGATCCTTTTAACTGGCCGATCAACTTGACATGTCTCCACTAAATCGTCCATAACTTTTGATTTAGAGCTCAGAATGACACGAATCCAATGCCCACATTAAGCTCGCTCAATTTTCTATATTGTGATAAAAGTTCAGACAGATAAAGATACGACAAAGCGTCCAGGTATGTATCCCAAACTGCATGATGCCATACAATACGGTTCATTTATAAGCCTTTACTCAATGAGAACCAATGATCAGTTCAGAAAGATCACTTTAACTGGCCGATCAACTTGACATGTGCGCACTAAATCGTCCTTAAACTTTTATTTAGAGCTCAGAATAACACGAATACAATGCCCACGTTTAGCTAGCTCAATTTTTTATGTGACAAAATTTGAGACAGAACTAGATACGACAAAGCGTACATGTAATTCAATATCTCCCAAACTTCGTGATGCCATGATTTATGTTTCATTTATAAGCCTTTACTCTATGTGCACCAATGATAAGTTTAGAATGATCATTTTAACTGGCCAATCAACTTGACATGTCCACACTAAATCATCCGTAACTTTTGATTTAGAGCTCATAATGACACAAAATCCAATGCCCAAATTTGGTTGGTTCAATTTTCTATATTGTGACAAAATTTGAGACACAAATAGGTATGAAAAAGAGTCCTAGTAATCCACTCTATCCTGAGCTGCATGATTCTATGCATTATGCTTCATTTATAAGCCTTTACTCAATGAGCAGTTTAGATTGATCGTTTTAACTGGCCGATCAACTTGACATGTCTGCACTAAATCGTCCATAACTTTTGATTTAAAGCTCATAATGACATGAATTCAATGCCCATGTTAAACTTGCTCAATTTTCTATATTGGGATAGAAGTTCAGAGAGTAAAAGATACGACAAAGCATCCAAGTATGTATCCTAAACTGCGTGATGTCATGCATTACGCTTCATTTATAAGTCTTTACTCAATGAGCACCAATGATCAGTTAAGAATAATCATTTTAACTGACGGAATAACCTGACATATCCGCACTAAATCGTCCATCACTTTTGATTTAGAGGTCATAATGACACGAATCTAATGCCCATGTTAAGCTAGCTCAATTTTATATATTTTGTTGACAAAATCTGAGACAGAAATAGAGACATCAAATCTATCCAAACTGCTTGATGACATGAATTATGCTTCATTTTTAAGCCTTTACTTACTGAGCACCAATTATCAGTTTAGAATGATCACTTTAACTGGCCATATCTTACATGTCCGCAATAAATCGTCCGTAAGTTTTGATTTAGAGCTTAGAAAGACACGAATCCAATGCCCCGTGAAGCTAGTTCAATTTACTATAATGTGACAAAATCATAGGAAGAACTAGGTACGAAAAAGCATCCAAGTAATCCAATCTATCCCTAACTGTGTGATGCCATGCATTATGTTTCATTTATAACGCTTTACTTAATGAGCACCATTGATTAGTTTAGAATGATCACTTTATCTGGCCTATCAACTTGACATGTATGCACTAAATCATCCTCAATTTTTTTTGGAGCTCAGAATGACACGAATCTAATGGCCACGTTAGGCTAGCTCAATTTTTAATATTGACAAGATTTGAGACAGAACTAGATACGACAAAGCTTCCAAGTAATCCAATCTATCCCAAACTTCGTGATGCAATGCTTTATGCTCTTTTATAAGCTTTTACTCTATGGGCAGCAATGATAAGTTAAGAATGATCATTTTAACTGGCCAATCAACTTGACATGTCCGCACTAAATTGCCATAACTTTTGATTTAGAGCTTAAAATGAAACAAATCCAAAGCCCACATTAAGTTCACTCAATTTTCTGTGTTGTGAAAAAATTTGATACAGAAATAGGTATGACAAAGAGTCCAAGTAATCCAATCTATCCGGAACTGAGTGATTCTATGCATTATGCTTCATTTATAAGCTTTTACTCAGTGAGCACCAATGATCAGTTTAAAATGACAATTTTATTTGTCCTATCAACTTGACATGTCTGCACTAAATCGTCCATAACTTTTGATTTATAGCTTATAATGACACGAGTTCAATACCTACGTTAAGCTAGCTCAATTTTCATTATTGTGATAAAAATTTAAACAATAAAAGAAATGACAAAGCGTCCAAGTATGTATCCCAAACTGCGTAATGCCATGCATTACACTTCATTTATAAGCCTTTACTCAATGAGCACGAACGATCAGTTAAGAATAATTATTTTAATTAACCAATCAACCTGACATGTCCGGACTAAATCTTCCATAACTTTTGATTTAGAGGTCATAATGAAACGAATCCAATGCACACATTAAGGTAGCTCAATTTTCTATATTTGGTTGACAAAATTCGAGACAGAAATAGAGACAACAAAGTAAAATATCCAAACTTGATGCATGCATTATGCTTCAACTTGACATGCATTATGCTTCATTTATAAGCCTTTACTTAATGAACACCAATTATCAGTTTTGAATGATCACATTAACTAGCAACTCAACTTCACATGTCCGCACTAAACCATCAGAAAGTTTTGATTAGTGCTCAGAATGACACGAATCCAATGCCCACGTAAAGCATGTTCAATCTTCTATATTGTTACAAAATTATAGATAGAAATAGATACGATAAAGCGTCCAAGTAATCCAATCTATCCCGAACAGCGTGATGTCATGCATTGTGTTTTATTTATAAGCCTTTACTTAATGAGCACGAATGATCAATATCACTTTTACTGGCCGATCAACTTAACATGTCCACAAGAAATCGTCTGTAACTTTTGATTTAGAGCTCAGAATTGACAGAAATCGAATGCCCACACTAACCTCGCTCAATTTTCCATATTTCGAAAAAATTTGAGACAGAAATAGAGACAACAAAGCGTCCAAGTAATCCAATCTATCCAAACCGCTTGATGCCATGCATTATGCTTCATTTATAAGTCTTTACTTAATGAGCACCAATGATCAGTTTTGAATGATCACATTAACTAGCCACTCAACTTGACATGTCCGCACTAAATCGTCCGTAAGTTTTGATTAGAGCTTAGAATGACATGAATTTATTGCCCACGTAAAGCTAGTTCAATATTCTATATTGTGACAAAATTATAGATAGAAATAGATACGACAAAGGATCCAACTATTCCAATCTATCCCGAACTACAATATGCTATGCATTATTTTTCATTTATAAGCCTATATTTAATTAGCACCAATGATCAATATCATTTTTACTGGCCGATCAACATGACATGTACGCTTTAACTCATCCGTAACTTTTTGATTTAGAGCTTAGAATTGACCCGAATCCAATGCCCACATTAAGCTAGCTCAATTTTCTAGTGTGACAAAATTTGAAACTGAATAGATACAAAAAAGCATCCAAGTAATCCAACATATCCCGTACTTCGTGATGTCATGCATTTTGCTTCATTTATAAGCTTTTACTCAATGAGCACCAATGATCAGTATAGAATGATAACTTTAACTCGCCAATCAACTTGACATGTCCGCACTAACTCGTCAGTAAGTTTTGATTAGAGCTCAGAATGACTCGAATCCAATGCCCACGTAAAGCTAGTTCAATCTTCTATATTGCAATCCAATATATCCTGAACTGCGCGATGCCATGCATTATTATTCATTTATAAGCCTTTACTTAATGAGCACCGATCATCAATTTCAATTTTACTGGCCGATCAACTTGACGTGATGGCACTAAATCGTCCATAACTTTTGATTTAGAGCTCAGAATTGACACGAATCCAATGCCCATGTTAACCTAGCTCAATTTTCTATATTTTTATATAATTTGAGATAGAAATAAAGACAACAAAGCGTTCAAGTAATCCAATCTATCCAGACTATTTGATGCCATGCATTATCCTTCATTTATAAGCGTTTACTTAATGAGCACTAGTGATCAGCTGAGAATTATCACTTTAACTAGCCCTTCAACTTGACATGTCCGCACTAAATCGTCCGTAAGTTCTGATTAGAGCTCAGAATGACACGAATCCAATGCCCACGTAAAGCTAGTTTGATCTTCTATATTGTGAAAAAATTAAAGACTGAAATACGACAAAGCGTCCATGTAATCCTATCCATCCCGAACTGCGTTATGGTATGCATTATTCTTCATTTATAGGCCTATACTTATTGAGCACCAATGATCAATATAAATTTTACTAGCCGATCAACTTGACATATCTGCACTAAATTGTACGTAACTTTTTTATTTAGAGCTCCGAATAGACACGAATCCAATGTCCACATTAAGCTAGCTCAATTTTCTATATTATGAAAAATATTGAGACTGAATAGATACAAAAAAGCATCCAATTAATCCAATCTATCCTGTACTGCGTGATACCATGCATTATGCTTCATTTATAATCTTTTACTCAATGAGCAAAAATGATATGTATAGAATGATAACTTTAACTCGCCGATCAACTTGATATATCCGCACTAAATCGTCCTTAACTTTTGATTTAGAGCTCATAATGACACGAATCCAATGCCCACGCTAAGCTAGCTCAATTTTTTATACTGTGGAAAAATTTGAGACATAGCTAAATACCACCAACCGTCCAAGTAATCTAATCTATCCCAAACTTTGTGATGCCATTCTTTATCCTTCATTGATACTTTACTTTATGGGCACCAATGATAAGTTAAGAATGATCATTTTAACTGGCCGATCCAACTAAATCGTCTGTAACTTTTGATTTATAGATCAGAATGACACGAATCCAATGCCTACATTAAGCTAGCTCAATTTTCTATATTATGACAAAATTTGTGATAGAAATAGGTATGACAAAGAGTACAAGTATTCTAATCTATCCTGAAATGCGTGATTCTATGCATTATGCTTCATTTATCAGTCTTCGCTCAATGAGCACCAATAATCAATTTAGAATGATCATTTTAACTAGCCGACCAACTTGACATGTATGCAATAAATCGTCCATAACTTTTGATTTATAGCTCAAAATGACATGAATCCAATGCCCTTGTTAAGCTAGCTAAATTTTTTATATTGTGACAAAATTTGAGACTGAAAAAGATACGGCAAAGTTTCCAAGTATGTATCCCGAACTGCGTGATGCCATGCATTATGCTTCATTTATAAGCCTTTACTCAAGGAGCACAATTGATAAGTTAAGAATGATCATTTTAACTGGTCGATCAACCTGACATGTCCCCACTACATCGCCCGTAACATTTGATTTAGAGGTAATCATGACACAAATCCAATGCCAACGTTAGGCTATCTCAATTTTCTATATTGTGAGAAAATTTGAGACAGAAATAAATATGACGAAACATCCAAGAAATCCAATCTATCCGGAACTGCGTGATGCCATGCATTATGCTTCGTTTATAAGCCTTTACTCAATGAGCACCAATGATCAGTTTAGAATGATCACTTTAACAGGCCGATCAACTTGACATGTGCGCACTAAATCGTCCTTAACTTATGATTTAGAGCTCAGAATGACACAAATCTAGTGCACACGTAAGGTAGCACAAGATTTTTTATTGTGACAAAATTTGAGGCTGAACTAGCAAAAAAGCGTCCAAGCAATCCAATCTATCCCAAACTTCGTGATGCCATTCTTTATGCTTCTTTTATAAGCCTTTACTCTGTGCACCAATGATAAGTGAAGAATGATCATTTTAAATGTCTGATCAACTTCACATGTCCGCACTAAATCGTCCGTAGCTTTTGGTTTAGAGCTCAAATTGACACGAATCCAATGCCCACATTTAGCTTGCTCAATTTTCTATATTGTGACAAAATTTGAGACACAAATAGGTTTGATAAAGAGTCCTAGTAATCCAATCTATCCTGAACTACATGATTCTATGAATTATGCTTCATTTATAAGCCTTTACTCAATGAGCACCAGTGATCAGTTTAGATGATCGTTTTAACTGTCCGATCAACTTGACATGTATGTACTAAATCGTCCATAACTTTTGATTTATAGCTCATAATGACACGAATTCAATGACCACGTTAATATAGCTCAATTTTCTATATTGTGATAAGAGTTCGAACAGTAAAAGATACGACAAAGCAACCAATTTTCTATATTCTGATAAATGGCCGATCAATCTGACATATCCGCACTAAATCATCCATAACTTTTGATTTAGAGGTCATAATGACATGAATCCAATGCCCATGTTAACCTAGCTCAATTTTCTATATTCTGATAAAATTTGAGACAGAAATAGAGACAACAAAGCATCCAAGTAATCCAATATATCCCAAACTGCATGAATCTATGCATTATACTTCATTTATAAGCCTATACCTAATGAGCACCAGTGATCAGTTGAGAATGATCCCTTTAACTAGCCCTTCAACTTGAAATGTCCGCACTAAATCGTCCGTAAGTTTTGATTAGAGCTCAGAATGACACGAATCCAATGTCTACGTAAAGGTAGTTCAATTTTCTATATTGTGACAAAATTATACATAGAAATATATACGACAAAGCGTCCAAGTAATCTAATCTATCCCAGACTGCATTATGCTATGCATTATTCCTCATTTATAAGCCTATACTTAATGAGCACCAATGATCAATATCACTTTTACTGGCCGATACACTTGACATGTCCGCACTATATCGTCCGTAATTGTTTTTGATTTGGAGCTTAGAATTGACACGAATCCAATGCCCACATGAAGCTAGCTCAATTTTCTATATTGTGACAAAATTTGAGACTAAATAGATACAAAAAAGCATCCAAGTAATCCAATCTATCCCGTACTGTGTGATGCCATGCATTATGCTTCATTTATAGGCTTATAGTCAATGAGCACCAATGATCAGTGTAGAATGATAATTTTAACTCGGCAATCAACTTGATATGTCCGCACTAAATCGACCTTAACTTTTGATTTAGAGTTCAGAATGATAGGAATCCAATGTCCACGCTAAGCTAGCTCAATTTTTATATTGTAACAAACTTTGAAACATAACTAGATACAACCAACCATCTCAGTAATCCAATCTATCCCAAACTTGGTAATGCCATGCTTTATGCTTCATTGATCTTTACTTTATGGGCACCAATGATAAGTTAAGAATGATTATTTTAACTGGCCGATCAACTTGACATGTCCGCACTAAATCGTCTGTAACTTTTGATTTATAGCTCATAATGACACGAATCCAATGCCTACATTAAGCTAGCTCAATTTTTTATATTTTGAAAAATTTGAGACAGAAGTAGGGACAACAAAGCGTCCAAGTAATCCAATCTATCCAAACTACTTGATGCCATGCATTATGCTTCATTTATAAGCCTTTACTTAATGAACACCAATGATCAATTTTGAATGATCACATTAACTAGCCACTCAACTTGACATGTCCGCACTAAATCGTCAGTAAGATTTGATTAGAGCTCAGAATGACACGAAACCAATGCCCACGTAAAGCTACTTCAATCTTCTATACTGTGACAAAATTATAGACAGAATACATATGACAAAGCGTCCAAGGAATCCAATCTATCCCGAACTGCGTGATACAATGCATTATTATTCATTTATAAGCCTTTAATTAATGAGCACCAATGATCAATATCACTTTTACTGGCTGATCAACTTGACATGTCCGCACTAAATCGTTCATAACTTTTGATTTAGAGCTCAGAATTGACACGAATCCAATGCCCATGTTAACCTAGCTTAATTTTCTATATTTTGACAAAATTTGATATAGAAATAGAGACAACAAAGCGTCCAAGTAATCCAATCTATCCAAACTGCTTAATGCCATGCATTATGCTTCATTTATAAGCCTTCACTTAATGAGCAGCCATGATCAGTTGAGAATGATCACTTTAACTAGCCCTTCAACTTGACATGTCCGCACTAAATCATCCGTAAGTTTTGATCAGAGGTCAGAATGACACGAATCCAATGCCCACGCAAAGCTAGTTCAAGCTTCTATATTGTGACAAAATAGATACGACATAAGTAGATACGACAAAGCGTCCAAGTAATCCAATCTATCCCGAACTGTGTGATGCCATGCATTATTATTCATTTATAAGCCTTTACTTAATGAGCACCAATGATCAATATCACTTTTACTGGCCGATCAACTTGACATGTCTGCACTAAATCATCCGTAACTTTTTGATTTAGAGCTCAGAATTGACACGAATCCGGTGCCCACATTAAGCTAGCTCAATTTTCTATATTGTGAAAACATTTGAGACTGAATAGATACAAAAAAGCATCCAAGTAATCCAATCTGTCCCGTACTGCGTGATGCCATGCATTATGCTTCATTTATAAGCTTTTACTCAATGAACACCAATGATCAGTATTGAATGATAACTATAACTCGCCGATCAACTTCAAATTTCTGCATGAAATCGTCCTTAACTTTTGATTTAGAGCTCAGAATGAAAAGAATCCAATGCCCACGCTAAGCTAGCTCAAGTTTTTATATTGTGACAAAATTTGAGACATAACTTGATACGACCAACCGTCCAAGTAATCCAATATATCCCAAACTATGTGATTCCATGCTTTATGCTTCATTGATACTTTACTTTATGGGCACCAATGGTAAGTTAAGAATGATCATTTTAACTAGCAGATCAACTTGACATGTCCGCACTAAATCGTCTTTATCTTTTGATTTATAGCTCAGAATGACATAATCCAATGCCTACATTAACTTAGCTCAATTTTCTATATTGTGACTAAATTTGAGATAGAAATAGGTATGACAAAGAGGCTAAGTATTCTAATCTATCTTGAACTGCGTGATTCTATGCATTATGCTTCATTTATAAGTCTTTACTCTATGAGCACTAATGATCAATTTAGAATGATCATTTTAACTAGTCGATCAACTTGACATGTATGCACTAAATCGTCCATAACTTTTGAGTTATAGCTCATAAAGACATGAATCCAATGCCCTTCTTAAGCTAGCACAAGTTTTTATATTGTGACAAAATTTGAGACTGGAAAAGATATAACAAAGTGTCCAAGTATGTATCCTGAACTGCGTGATGCCATGCGTTACACTTCATTTATAAGCCTTTATTCAAAGAGCACCAATGAAAGTTGAGAATGATCATTTTAACTGGCCGATCAACCTGACATGTCCCCACTAAATTTCCCGTAACGTTTGATTTATAGGTAATAATGAAACAAATCCAATGCCAACGTTAGGCTATCTCAATTTTCTATATTATAACAAAATTTGAGACAGAAATAGATACAACAAAACGTCCAAGAAATCCAATCTATCCCAAACTGCGTGATGTCATGCATTATGCTTCATTTATAAGCGCGTAATCAATGAGCACCAATGATCAGTTAAGAATGATCATTTTAACTAGCCAATTAACTTGGCATGTCTGCACTAAATAATCCGTATCTTTTGATTTAGAGCTGAGAAGATACCAATCAAATGCCCACGTTAAGCTAGCTCACTTTTCTATATTTTGACAAAATTTGAGATAGAAATAGAGATGACAAAGCGTCCAAGCAATCCAATCTATCCCAAAATTTGTGATGTCATGCGTTATGCTTCTTTTATAAGCCTCTACTCTATGGGCACCAATGATCAGCTAAGAATGATCATTTTAACAGGCCGATCAACTTGACATATCCGCATTAAATCGTTTGTAACTTTTAATTTAGAGTTCCGAATGACACGAATCCAATGCCCACATTAAGCTAGCTCAATTTTCTATATTATGACAAAATTTGAGCCAAAAATAGGTACGACAAAGAGTCCATGTAATGCGATCTATCCTTAACTGCGTGATTCTATGCATTATGCTTTATTTATAAATCTTTACTCAATTAGCACCAATGATTAGTTTAGAATGATCATTATAACTGGCGGATGAACTTGACATTTCTACACTAAATAGTCCATAACTTTTGGTTCATAGCTTATAATGACACGAATGCAATGTCCACCTTAAGCTAGCTCAATTTTTTATATCGTGACAAAATTTGATACAGAAAAATATACGAAAAAGCGTCCAAGTAATCCAATCTATCCCAAACTTTGTGATGCCATGCTTTATGCTTCTTTCATAAGCGTTAACTCTATGAGCACAAATGATAAGTTAAGAACAATCATTCTAACTGGCCGATCAACTTGACATATCCGCACTAAACCGTCCGTAACTTTTTATTTAGAGCTCCGAATGACACGAATCCAATGCCCACATTTAGCTCGCCCAATTTTCTATATTGTGACAAAATTTGAGACACAAATAGGTATGAAAATGAGTCCTAGTAATCCAATCTATCCTGAATGGCATGATTCTATGCATTATGCTTCATTTATAAGCCTTTACTCAATGAGCACCAATGTTCTGCACTAAATCGTCCATCACTTTTGATTTAGAGGTCATAATGACACTAATCCAATGCCCACATTAAGCTAGCTCAATTTTCTATATTTTGTTGATAAAATTTGAGATAGATATAGAGACGACAAAGCCTCTATGTAAACCAATCTATCTAAACTACTTGTTGCCATACATTATGCTTCATTTATAATCCTTTGCTTAGTTTGCACCAATTATCAGTTTATAATAATCACTTCAAATTGCCACTCAACTTGATATGTCTGCACTAAATCGTCCGTAAGTTTTGATTTAGAGCTCAGAATGACACGAATCCAATGTCCACGTTAAGCTAGCTCAATTTTGTATATTGTGACAAAAGTTTAGAGAGAGCTACATACAATAAAGCATCCAAGTAATCCAATCTATCCAAAACTTTGTGATGCCATACTTTATGCTTCGTTTACAAGCCTTTACTCTATGGGCACCAATGATAAGTTAAGAATGATCATTTTAACTGGCTGATCAACTTGACATATCCGCACTAAATCGTCCCTAAATTTTGATTTAGAGCACAGAATGACAGGAATCCAATGGCCACATTAAGCTCGCACAATTTTCTATATTGTTACAAAATTTGTGATAGAAGTAGATACGACAAAGCGTCCAAGTAAGCCAATCTATCCCAACTGTGTGATGTCATGCATTACGCTTCATTTATAAGCCTTTACTCAATGAGCACCAATGATCAGTTAAAAATAATCATTTTAATTGAACGATCAACCTGACATGTACGCACTAAATCGTCCATCACTTTTGATTTTGAGGTCATAATGACACGAATCCAATGCCCACGTTAAGCTAGCTCAATTTTCTATATTTCGTTAACAAAATTTGAGATAGAGATAGAGACAACAAGGCGTCTAAGTAATCCAACCTATCGAAACTGCTTGATGCCATGCATTATGCTTCATTTATAAGCCTTTACTTAATGAGAAACAATCATCAATTTAGAATGATACTTTTAACTGGCCACTCAACTTCTCAATAATTATCCAAATCATCTGTAAGTTTTAATTGAGAGCTCAGGATGACACGAATCCCATGCCCACAAAAAGCTAGTTCAATTTTCTATATTGTGACAAACTTATAGACAGAAATAGATACGACAAAGCGTCGAAATAATCCAATATATCCCAAAATGTGTGATGCCATGCATTACGCTTCACTTATAAGCCTTTACTTAATGAGCACCAATGATCAATATCGTTTTTACTGGCCGATCAACTTGCGTGTCCACACTAAATCTTCCATAAATTTTGATTTGGAGCTCAGAATTGACACGAATCCAATGCCCACATTAAGCTAGCTCAATTTTCTATACTGTGATAAAATTTGAGACAGAAACAGATACGAAAAAGCATCCTAGTAATCTATCCCGAACTACGTGATGACATGCATTATGCTTCAGTTATAAGCCTTTAACTGGCCGATCAACTTGACATGTCTATACTAAATCGTTCGTAAGTTTTGATTTACACGAATCCAATGCCCACGTTAAGCTAGCTTAATTTTCTATATTTTGAAAAAATTGGAGAGAGAAATAGAGACGACAAAGTGTCCAAGTAATCCAATCTATCCCAAACTTCGTGATACCATGCTTTATGCTTCTTTTATGAGCCTTTACTCTATGGGCACCAATGATCAGTTAAGAATGATCATTTTAACTTGATATGTCCGCACGTCCGTAACTTTTGATTCAGAGCTCAGAATTACCGAATCCAATGCCCACGTTATGATAGCTCAATTTTCTATATTAAGACAAAGTTATAGACATAAACAGATACGACAAAGCGTCTAAGTAATCCAATCTATCCCAATCTGCGTGATGCCATCCACTATGTTTCATTTATAACCCTTTACTTAATGAGCACCAATGATCTTTATCACTTTTACTGGCCGATCAAATTGACATTTCCTCACTAAAACGTCCGTAACTTTTTATTTAGAGCTCCGAATGGCATGAATCCAACACCCACGTTAAGCTAGCTCAATTTTCTATATTGTGACAAAATTTGAGACAGAAATATATACGCAAAAGCATCCAATTTATCCCAAACTGCGTAATGCCATGCATTATGCTTGGTTTATAAGCCTTTACAAAATGAGCACCAATGGTCAGTTTAGAATGATCACTTTAACTGGCCGATCAACTTGACATGTCCGCACTAAATCGTCCATAACTTTTGATTTTGAGCTCAAAATTGACACGAATCCAATGCTCACGTTAGGCTAGCTTAATTTTTTGTATTGTGACAAAATTTGAGACATAAATAGATTCGAAAAAGCATCCACATATATGCATTTTGCTTCATTTATAAGCCTTTACTCAATGAGCACCAATGATCAATTTGGAATCATCACTTTAACTGGCCGATAACCTTAACATGACTGCACTAAATCGTCTTTTAACTTTTAATTTAGAGCTCAGAATGAAACGAATCCAATGCCCACATCAATC
>JAENJI010000014.1:6098087-6114484 GCA_018901935.1 Pugionium cornutum | reverse complement strand
GTATTGGCAATGTGGTGGCATTACAGTAACAAAAATTAAAAGTGGTCGGAAATCAGTCGCAAATTTGCCACCGATTTGCGACCACATTCTAAAAATTTGATGTCAAGTCGCAAATCAGTCGCAAATTTGCAATTAATTTGCGACCACATATTGTAAATTCACATTTCCCCTAAGTATTTTCCACATTTAAAACTTGTATTTCTATACTAATGAGACTACTAACCATTATAAGTGATAACATATATTGAAAACTATATTTCTAATGATTTCATATTTAGAAAACATTTGAAATGTATATAAGAAGTATAAGGTTAAGTAAATTTGTTAAGTGTTTTAGGTAAGTTATTTGAAAATTTAGGAAATGTTATTGTTTTCATAGTAATTGAAATTTGTATAACTTATAATCAATTAATCAATCTTATATAATTATATGTATTCATCAAAATCTCAAAATTTAGGGTTTAGGTATTATTTGTGACTGATTTGCTACGACTTTGCCACTGCATTGGCAATGTGGTGGCATTTCCGTCGCAAAAATTAATCGTAGTCGTAAATCAGTTGCAAATTTACGACTGATTTGCGACACATTCTAAAATTTGATGTGAAATGCAAAATCAGTCAAATTTGACTAATTAATTTACCACATATTGTAAATTCACATTTCCCTAAGTATTTTCCACATTTAAAACTTGTATTTCTATACTAATGAGACTACTAACCATTATAAGTGATAACATATATTGAAAACCATATTTCTAATGATTTCATATTTAGAAAACATTTGAAATGTATATAAAAAGTATAAGGTTAAGTAAATTTGTTAAGTGTTTTAGGTAAGTTATTTGAAAATTTGGGAAATGTTATTGTTTTCATAATAATTGAAATTTGTATAACTTATAATCAATTAACCAATCTTATATAATTATATGTATTCATCAAAATCTCAAAATTTAGTGTTTAGGGTATAATTTGTGACTCATTTGCCACCACTTTGCCACTGTATTGGCAATGTGGTGGCATTTCAGTAACAAAATTTAAACAATTTGCGACTGAGTTGCGACCACGTTCTAAAAATTTGATGTGAAGTCGCAAAATCAGTGCAAATTTGCGACTAATTTGCGACCACATATTGTAAATTCACATTTCCCTAAGTATTTTCCACATTTAAAACTTGTATTTCTATACTAATGAGACTACTAACCATTATAAGTGATAACATATATTGAAAACCATATTTCTAATGATTTCATATTTAGAAAACATTTGAAATGTATATAAGAAGTATAAGGTTAAGTAAATTTGTTAAGTGTTTTAGGTAAGTTATTTGAAAATTTGGGAAATGTTATTGTTTTCATAGTAATTGAAATTTGTATAACTTATAATCAATTAATCAATCTTATATAATTATATGTATTCATCAAAATCTCAAAATTTAGGGTTTAGGGTATTATTTGTGACTGATTTGCCACCACTTTGCCACTGTATTGGTAATGTGGTGGCATTTTAGTAACAAAAATTAAACGTGGTCGGAAATCAGTCGCAAAATTTGCCTCTGATTTGCGACCACATTCTAAAATTTTGATGTGAAGTCACAAATCAGTCGCAAATATGCGACTAATTTTGACCACATATTGTAAATTCACATTTCCCCTAAGTATTTTCCACGTTTAAAACTTGTATTTCTATACTAATGAGACTACTAACCATTATAAGTGATAACATATATTGAAAACCATATTTCTAATGATTTCATATTTAGAAAACATTTGAAATGTATATAAGAAGTATAAGGTTAAATAAATTTGTTAAGTGTTTTAGGAAAGTTATTTGAAAATTTGGGAAATGTTATTGTTTTCATAGTAATTGAAATTTGTATAACTTATAATCAATTAATCAATCTTATATAATTATATATATATTCATCAAAATCTCAAAATTTAGGGTTTAGGTTATTATTTGTGACTGATTTGCCACCACTTTGCCACTGTATTGGCAATGTGGTGGCATTTCAATAACAAAAAATTAAACGTGTGAAATCAGTCATAAATTTGCCTGATTTGCGACCACATTCTAAAAATTTGATGTGAAGTCATAAAATCAAATCACAAATTTTACGACTAATTTTCCACATATTGTAAATTCACATTTCTAAGTATTTTCCACATTTAAAACTTGTATTTCTATACTAATGAGACTACTAACCATTATAAGTGATAACATATATTGAAAACCATATTTCTAATGATTTCATATTTAGAAAACATTTGAAATGTATATAAGAAGTATAAGGTTAAGTAAATTTGTTAAGTGTTTTAGGTAAGTTATTTGAAAATTTGGGAAATGTTATTGTTTTCATAGTAATTGAAATTTGTATAACTTATAATCAATTAATCAATCTTATATAATTATATGTATTCATCAAAATCTCAAAATTTAGGGTTTAGGGTATTATTTGTGACTGATTTGCCACCACTTTGCCACTGTATTGGCAATGTGGTGGCATTTCACAAAAAATTAAACGTGGTCGAAATAAATCGTCAAATTTGCCATGATTTGCGACCATTCTAAAAATTTGATGTGAAGTCAAATCAGTCAAATTTGCATTAATTTGAATTACATATTGTAAATTCACATTTCCCTAAGTATTTTCCACATTTAAAACTTGTATTTCTATACTAATGAGACTACTAACCATTATAAGTGATAACATATATTGAAAACCATATTTCTAATGATTTCATATTTAGAAAACATTTGAAATGTATATAAGAAGTATAAGGTTAAGTAAATTTGTTAAGTGTTTTAGGTAAGTTATTTGAAAATTTGGGAAATGTTATTGTTTTCATCGTAATTGAAATTTGTATAACTTATAATCAATTAATCAATCTTATATAATTATATGTATTCATCAAAATCTCAAAATTTAGGGTTTAGGGTATTATTTGTGACTGATTTGCCACCACTTTGCCATTGTATTGGCAATGTGGTGGCATTTTAGTAACAAAAATTAAAAGTGGTCGGAAATCAGTCGCAAATTTGCCACCGATTTGCGACCACATTCTAAAAATTTGATGTCAAGTCGCAAATCAGTCGCAAATTTGCAATTAATTTGCGACCACATATTGTAAATTCACATTTCCCCTAAGTATTTTCCACATTTAAAACTTGTATTTCTATACTAATGAGACTACTAACCATTATAAGTGATAACATATATTGAAAACCATATTTCTAGTGATTTCATATTTAGAAAAGATTTGAAATGTATATAAGAAGTATAAGGTTAAGTAAATTTGTTAAGTGTTTTAGGTAAGTTATTTGAAAATTTGGGAAATGTTATTGTTTTCATAGTAATTGAAATTTGTATAACTTATAATCAATTAATCAATCTTATATAATTATATGTATTCATCAAAATCTCAAAATTTAGGGTTTAGGGTATTATTTGTGACTGATTTGCCACCACTTTGCCACTGTATTGGCAATGTGGTGGCATTTCAGTATCAAAAATTAAACGTGGTCGCAAAGAAGTCGCAAATTTGCCACTGATGTGCGACCACATTCTAAAAATTTGATATTGAGTCGCAAATCAGTCGCAAATTTGCGACTAATTTGCGACCACATATTGTAAATTCGCATTTCCCCTAAGTATTTTCCACATTTAAAACTTGTATTTCTATACTGCTGAGACTACTAACCATTATAAGTGATAACATATATTGAAAACCATATTTCTAATGATTTCATATTTAGAAAACATTTGAAATGTATATAAGAAGTATAAGGTTAAGTAAATTTGTTAAGTGTTTTAGGTAAGTTATTTGAAAATTTGGGAAATGTTATTGTTTTCATAGTAATTGAAATTTGTATAACTTATAATCAATTAATCAATCTTATATAATTATATGTATTCATCAAAATCTCAAAATTTAGGGTTTAGGGTATTATTTGTGATGATTTGCCACCACTTTGCCAGTATTGGGCAATGTGGTGGCATTTCAATACAAAATTAAACGTGGTCGAAATAAGTCGTAAATTTGCCACTGATTTGCACCACATTCTAAAAATTTGATGTGAAGTCGCAAATGAGTCGCAAATTTGCTACTAATTTGCGACCACATATTGTAAATTCACATTTCCCCTAAGTATTTTCCACATATAAAACTTGTATTTCTATACTAATGAGACTACTAACCATTATAAGTGATAACATATATTGAAAACCATATTTCTAATGATTTCATATTTAGAAAACATTTGAAATGTATATAAGAAGTATAAGGTTAAGTAAATTTGTTAAATCTTTTAGGTAAGTTATTTGAAAATTTGGGAAATATTATTGTTTTCATAGTAATTGAAATTTGTATAACTTATAATCAATGAATCAATCTTATATAATTTATATGTATTCATTAAAATCTCAAAATTTAGGGTTTAGGGTATTATTTGTGAATGATTTGCCACCACTTTGCCACTATATTGGCAATGTGGTGGGATTTCATTATCAAAAATTAAACCGTGGTAAAATCACAAATTTGCCACTGATTTAAGTCACATTCTAAAAATTTGATGTGAAATCACTTAAATCAGTCTAATTTGCAATTAATTTGTAAATTCACATTTCCCTAAGTATTTTCCACATTTAAAACTTGTATTTCTATACTAATGAGACTACTAACCATTATAAGTGATAACATATTTGAAAACCATATTTCTAATGATTTCACATTTGAAATGTATATAAGAAGTATAAGGTTAAGTAAATTTGTTAAGTGTTTTAGGTAAGTTATTTGAAAATTTGGGAAATGTTATTGTTTTCATAGTAATTGAAATTTGTATAACTTATAACATTCTAAAATTTGATGTGAAGTGACTGATTTGCCACCAAATCAATGTGGTGGCATTTCAACAAAAATTGGTGCAAACTAATTTGATTTGACCACACATATGAAGTAAATTCACATTTCCCTAAGTATTTTCCACATTTAAAACTTGTATTTCTATACTAATGAGACTACTAACCATTATAAGTGATAACATATATTGAAAACCATATTTCTAATGATTTCATATTTAGAAAACATTTGAAATGTATATAAGAAGTATAAGGTTAAGTAAATTTGTTAAGTGTTTTAGGTAAGTTATTTGAAAATTTGGGAAATGTTATTGTTTTCATAGTAATTGAAATTTTGTATAACTTATAATCAATTAATCAATCTTATATAATTATATGTATTCATCAAAATCTCAAAATTTAGGGTTTAGGTAAGGTATTATTTGTGATTTGATTTGCCACCACTTTGCCACCACACTTTGCCATGTATTGGCAATGTGGTGGCATTTCATTAACTAAAAATTGAAGTCGTCAGTAAAAATAATTTTGACCACAAATTTGCCACTGATTTGCATATATTGAAAACCACATTCTAAAATTTGATGTGAAGTCAAAATTTAGGGTTTAGGTATTATATTTGTGGTGATTTGCCACCAAATCAATGTGGTCGTAACAAAAATTAAATTAAATCAAATTTGATTTGCGATCACATTCTAATTTCGAATCAGTCACCACATATTGTAAATTCACATTTCCCTAAGTATTTTCCACATTTAAAACTTGTATTTCTATACTAATGAGACTACTAACCATTATAAGTGATAACATATATTGAAAACCATATTTCTAATGATTTCATATTTAGAAAACATTTGAAATGTATATAAGAAGTATAAGGTTAAGTAAATTTGTTAAGTGTTTTAGGTAAGTTATTTGAAAATTTGGGAAATGTTATTGTTTTCATAGTAATTGAAATTTGTATAACTTATAATCAATTAATCAATCTTATATAATTATATGTATTCATCAAAATCTCAAAATTTAGGGTTTAGGGTATTATTTGTGACTCATTTGCCACCACTTTGCCACTGTATTGGCAATGTGGTAGCATTTCCGTACCAAAAATTAAACGTGGTCTGAACTCAGACGCAAATTTGCCACTGATTTGCGACCACATTCTAAAAATTTGATGTGAAGTCGCAAATCAGTCGCAAATTTGCAACTAATTTGCGACCACATATTGTAAATTCATATTTCCCCTAAGTATTTTCCACATTTAAAACTTGTATTTCTATACTAATGAGACTACTAACCATTATAAGTGATAACATATATTGAAAACAATATTTCCAATGATTTCATATTTAGAAAACATTTGAAATATATATAAGAAGTATAAGGTTAAGTAAATTTGTTAAGTGTTTTAGGTAAGTTAATTGAAAATTTGGGAAATGTTATTGTTTTCATAGTAATTGAAATTTGTATAACTTATAATCAATTAATCAAGCTTATATAATTATATGTATTCATCAAAATCTCAAAATTTAGGGTTTAGGGTATTATTTGTGACTGATTTGCCACCACTTTGCCATTGTATTGGCAATGTGGTGGCATTTCAGTAACAAAAATTAAACATGGTCGGAAATCAGTCGCAAATTTGGCACTGATTTGCGAAAACATTCTAAAAATTTGATGTGAAGTCGCAAATCAGTCGTAAATTTGCGACTACTTTGCCACCGCATATTGTAAATTCACATTTCCCCTAAAAATTTTTCACATTTAAAACTTGTATTTCTATACTAATGAGACTACTAACCGTTATAAGTGATAACATATATTGAAAACCATATTTCTAATGATTTCATATTTAGAAAACATTTGAAATGTATATAAGAAGTATAAGGTTAAGTAAATTTGTTAAGTTTTTTAAGTAAGTTATTTGAAAATTTGGGAAATGTTATTGTTTTCATAGTAATTGAAATTTGTATAACTTATAATCAATTAATCAATCTTAGAAAATTATATGTATTCATCAAAATCTCAAAATTTAGGGTTTAGGGTATTATTTGTGACTGATTTGCCACCACTTTGCCACTGTATTGGCAATGTGGTGGCATTTCAGTGTCAAAAATTAAACGTGGTCGCAAATAAGTCGCAAATTTTGCCACTGATTTGTGACCACCCTCTAAAAATTTGATGTGAAATCGCAAATCAGTCGCAAATTTGTGACTAATTTGCGACCACATATTGTAAATTCACATTTCCCCTAAGTATTTTCCACATTTAATACTTGTATTTCTATACTAATGAGACTACTAACCATTATAAGTGATAACATATATTGAAAACCATATTTCTAATGATTTCATCTTTAGAAAACATTTGAAATGTATATAAGAAGTATAAGGTTAAGTAAATTTGTTAAGTTTTTTAGGTAAGTTATTTGAAAATTTGGGAAATGTTATTGTTTTCATAGTAATTGAAATTTGTATAACTTATAATCAATTAATAAATCTTATAAAATTATATGTATTCATCAAAATCTCAAAATTTATGGTTTAGGGTATTATTTGTGACTGATTTGCCACCACTTTGCCACTGTATTGGCAATGTGGTGGCATTTCAGTAACAAAAATTAAACGTGGTCGCAAATAAGTCGCAAATTTGCCACTGATTTGCGACCACATTCTAAAAATTTGATGTGAAGTCGCAAATCAGTCGCAAATTTGCAACTAATTTGCGACCACATACGGTAAATTCACATTTCCCCTAAGTATTTCCACATTTAAAACTTGTATTTCTATACTAATGAGACTACTAACCATTATAAGTGATAACATATATTGAAAACCATATTTCTAATGATTTCATATTTAGAAAACATTTGAAATGTATATAAGAAGTATAAGGTTAAGTAAATTTGTTAAGTGTTTTAGGTAAGTTATTTGAAAATTTGGGAAATGTTATTGTTTTCATAGTAATTGAAATTTGTATAACTTATAATCAATTAATCAATCTTATATAATTATATGTATTCATCAAAATCTCAAAATTTAGGGTTTAGGGTATTATTTGTGACTGATTTGCCACCACTTTGCCACTGTATTGGCAATGTGGTGGCATTTCAGTCACAAAAATTAAACGTGGTCGCAAATCAGTCGCAAATTTGCCATTGATTTGCGACCACATTCTAAAAATTTGATGTGAAGTCTCAAATCAGTCGCAAATTTGTGACTAATTTGCGACCACATATGATAAATTCACATTTCCCCTAAGTATTTTCCACATTTAAAACTTGTATTTCTATACTAATGAGACTACTAACCATTATAAGTGATAACATATATTGAAAACCATATTTCTAATGATTTCATATTTAGAAAACATTTGAAATGTATATAAGAAGTATAAGGTTAAGTAAATTTGTTAAGTGTTTTAGGTAAGTTATTTGAAAATTTGGGAAATGTTATTGTTTTTATTGTAATTGAAATTTGTATAACTTATAATCAATTAATCAATCTTATATAATTATATGTATTCATCAAAATCTCAAAATTTAGGGTTTAGGGTAATATTTGTGACTAATTTGCCACCACTTTGCTACTATATTGGCAATGTGGTGGCATTTCAGTCACACGAATTAAACGTGGTCGCAAATAAGTCGCAAATTTGCCACTGATTTGCGATCACATTCTAAAAACTTGATGTGAAGTCGCAAATCAGTCAAATTTGCGACTAATTTGCGACCACATATTGTAAATTCACATTTCCCCTAAGTATTTTCCACATTTAAAACTTGTATTTCTATACTAATGAGACTACTAACCATTATAAGTGATAACATATATTGAAAACCATATTTCTAATGATTTCATATTTAGAAAACATTTGAAATGTATATAAGAAGTATAAGGTTAAGTAAATTTGTTAAGTGTTTTAGGTAAGTTATTTGAAAATTTGGGAAATGTTATTGTTTTCATAGTAATTGAAATTTGTATAACTTATAATCAATTAATCAATCTTATATAATTATATGTATTCATCAAAATCTCAAAATTTAGGGTTTAGGGTATTATTTGTGACTGATTTGCCACCACTTTGCCACTGTATTGGCAATGTGGTGGCATTTCAGTAACAAAAATTAAACATGGTCGGAAATCAGTCGCAAAATTTGCCACTGATTTGCAACCACATTCTAAAAATTTGATGTGAAGTCGCAAATCAGTCGGAAATTTGCGACTAATTTGGATCACATATGGTAAATTCACATTTCCCCTAAGTATTTTCCACATTTAAAACTTGTATTTCTACACTAATGAGACTACTAACCATTATAAGTGATAACATATATTGAAAACCATATTTCTAATGATTTCATATTTAGAAAACATTTGAAATGTATATAAGAAGTATAAGGTTAAGTAAATTTGTTAAGTGTTTTAGGTAAGTTATTTGAAAATTTGGGAAATGTTATTGTTTTTATAGTAATTGAAATTTGTATAACTTATAATCAATTAATCAATCTTGTATAATTATATGTATTCATCAAAATCTCAAAATTTAGGGTTTAGGGTATTATTTGTGACTCATTTGCCACCACTTTGCCAATGTATTGGCAATGTGGTAGCATTTCCGTACCAAAAATTAAACGTGGTCTGAACTCAGACGCAAATTTGCCACTGATTTGCGACCACATTCTAAAAATTTGATGTGAAGTCGCAAATCAGTCGCAAATTTGCAACTAATTTGCGACCACATATTGTAAATTCACATTTCCCCTAAGTATTTTCCACATTTAAAACTTGTATTTCTATACTAATGAGACTACTAACCATTATAAGTGATAACATATATTGAAAACCATATTTCTAATGATTTCATATTTAGAAAACATTTGAAATGTATATAAGTATAAGGTTAAGTAAATTTGTTAAGTGTTTTAGGTAAGTTATTTGAAAATTTGGGAAATGTTATTGTTTTCATAGTAATTGAAATTTGTATAACTTATAATCAATTAATCAATCTTATATAATTATATGTATTCTTCAAAGTCTCAAAGATTAGGGTTTAGGGTATTATTTGTGACTGATTTGCCACCACTTCGCCACTGTATTGGAAATGTGGTGGCATTTCAGTAACAAAAATTAAACCTGGTCGGAAATCAGTTGCAAATTTGCCACTGATTTGCGACCACATTCTAAAAATTTGATGTGAAGTCGCAAATCAGTCGCAAATTTGCGACTAATTTGCGACCACATATTGTAAATTCACATTTCCCCTAAGTATTTTCCACATTTAAAACTTGTATTTCTATACTAATGAGACTACTAACCATTATAAGTGATAACATATATTGAAAACTATATTTCTAATGATTTCATATTTAGAAAACATTTGAAATGTATATAAGAAGTATAAGGTTAAGTAAATTTGTTAAGTGTTTTAGGTAAGTTATTTGAAAATTTGAGAAATGTTATTGTTTTCATAGTAATTGAAATTTGTATAACTTATAATCAATTAATCAATCTTATATAATTATATTTATTCATCAAAATCTCAAAATTTAGGGTTTAGGTATTATTTGTGACTGATTTGCTACGACTTTGCCACTGCATTGGCAATGTGGTGGCATTTCAGTCGCAAAAATTAATCGTAGTCGTAAATCAGTCGCAAATTTGCCACTGATTTGACCACATTCTAAAATTTGATGTGAAGTCAAATCAGTCGCAAATTTGAATTAATTTACCACATATTGTAAATTCACATTTCCCCTAAGTATTTTCCACATTTAAAACTTGTATTTCTATACTAATGAGACTACTAACCATTATAAGTGATAACATATATTGAAAACCATATTTCTAATGATTTCATATTTAGAAAACATTTGAAATGTATATAAGAAGTATAAGGTTAAGTAAATTTGTTAAGTGTTTTAGGTAAGTTATTTGAAAATTTGGGAAATGTTATTGTTTTCATAGTAATTGAAATTTGTATAACTTATAATCAATTAATCAATCTTTTATAATTATATGTATTCATCAAAATCTCAAAATTTAGGGTTTAGTGTATTATTTGTGACTCATTTGCCACAACTTTGCTACTATATTGGCAATGTGGTGGCATTTCAGTCACAAAAATTAAACGTGCTCGCAAATCTATCCCAAATTTGCCACTGATTTGCGACCACATTCTAAAAATTTGATGTGAAGTCGCAAATCAGTCGCAAATTTGCCACTAATTTGCGACCACATATTGTAAATTCACATTTCCCCTAAGTATTTTCCACATTTAAAACTTGTATTTCTATACTAATGAGACTACTAACCATTATAAGTGACAACATATATTGAAAACCATATTTCTAGTGATTTCATATTTAGAAAAGATTTGAAATGTATATAAGAAGTATAAGGTTAAGTAAATTTGTTAAGTGTTTTAGGTAAGTTATTTGAAAATTTGGGAAATGTTATTGTTTTCATAGTAATTGAAATTGGTATAACTTATAATCAATTAATCAATCTTGTATAATTATATGTATTCATCAAAATCTCAAAATTTAGGGTTTAGGGTATTATTTGTTACTCATTTGCCACCACTTTGCCACTGTATTGGCAATGTGGTGGCATTTCAGTAACAAAAATTAAACGTGGTCGGAAATCAGTCGCAAATTTGCCACTGATTTGCGACCACATTCTAAAAATTTGATGTGAAGTCGCAAATCAGTCGCAAATTTGCGACTAATTTGCGACCACATATTGTAAATTCAAATTTCCCCTAAGTATTTTCCACATTTAAAACTTGTATTTCTATACTAATGAGACTACTAACCATTATAAGTGATAACATATATTGAAAACCATATTTCTAATGATTTCATATTTAGAAAACATTTGAAATGTATATAAGAAGTATAAGGTTAAGTAAATTTGTTAAGTGTTTTAGGTAAGTTATTTGAAAATTTGGGAAATGTTATTGTTTTCATAGTAATTGAAATTTGTATAACTTATAATCAATTAATCAATCTTATATAATTATATGTATTCATCAAAATCTCAAAATTTAGGGTTTAGGGTATTATTTGTGACTGATTTGCCACCACTTTGCCACTGTATTGGCAATGTGGTGGCATTTCATTAACAAAAATTAAACGTGTCAAATAAGTCGCAAATTTGCCACTGATTTGCGACCACATTCTAAAAATTTGATGTGAAGTCGCAAATCAGCAAATTTGCACTAATTTGCGACCACATATTGTAAATTCACATTTCCACTAAGTTTTTTCCACATTTAAAACTTGTATTTCTATACTAATGAGACTACTAACCATTATAAGTGATAACATATATTGAAAACCATATTTCTAATGATTTCATATTTAGAAAACATTTGAAATGTATATAAGAAGTATAAGGTTAAGTAAATTTGTTAAGTGTTTTAGGTAAGTTATTTGAAAATTTGGGAAATGTTATTGTTTTCATCGTAATTGAAATTTGTATAACTTATAATCAATTAATCAATCTTATATAACTATATGTATTCATCAAAATCTCAAAATTTAGGGTTTAGGGTATTATTTGTGACTGATTTGCCACCACTTTGCCACTGTATTGGCAATGTGGTGGCATTTCAGTAACAAAAATTAAAAGTGGTCGGAAATCAGTCGCAAATTTGCCACCGATTTGCGACCACATTCTAAAAATTTGATGTCAAGTCGCAAATCAGTCGCAAATTTGCAATTAATTTGTGACCACATATTGTAAATTCACATTTCCCCTAAGTATTTTCCACATTTAAAACTTGTATTTCTATACTAATGAGACTACTAACCATTATAAGTGATAACATATATTGAAAACCATATTTCTAATGATTTCATATTTAGAAAACATTTGAAATGTATATAAAAAGTATAAGGTTAAGTAAATTTGTTAAGTGTTTTAGGTAAGTTATTTGAAAATTTGGGAAATGTTATTGTTTTCATAGTAATTGAAATTTGTATAACTTATAATCAATTAATCAATCTTATATAATTATATATATTCATCAAAATCTCAAAATTTAGGGTTTAGGTTATTATTTGTGACTAATTTGCCACCACTTTGCCACTGTATTGGCAATGTGGTGGCATTTCGGTAACAAAAATTAAATGTGGTCGTAAATAAGTCGCAAATTTGCCACTGATTTAATTACATTCTAAAAATTTGAATCAAAAGAAATTTGCACTAATTTATACCCCATATTGTAAATTCACATTTCCCCTAAGTATTTTCCACATATAAAACTTGTATTTCTATACTAATGAGACTACTAACCATTATAAGTGATAACATATATTGAAAACCATATTTCTAATGATTTCATATTTAGAAAACATTTAAAATGTATATAAGAAGTATAAGGTTAAGTAAATTTGTTAAGTGTTTTAGGTAAGTTATTTGAAAATTTGGGAATCTTATTGTTTTCATAGTAATTGAAATTTGTATAACTTATAATCAATTAATCAATCTTATATAATTATATGTATTCATCAAAATCTCAAAATTTAGGGTTTAGGTTATTATTTGTTACTGATTTGCCACCACTTCTGTATTGGCAATGTGGTGGCATTTCAACAAAATTAATCATAAAATAAGTCAAAATTTGCCACTGATTTGCGATACATTCTAAAAATTTGATGTGAAGTAAATCAGTTAAAATTTGAAACTAATCACATCACATATTGTAAATTCACATTTCTCCTAAGTATTTTCCACATTTAAAACTTGTATTTCTATTCTAATAAGACTACTAACCATTATAAGTGATAACATATATTGAAAACCATATTTGTAATGATTTCATATTTAGATAACATTTGGAATGTATATAAGTATAAGGTTAAGTAAATTTGTTAAGTATTTTAGGTAAGTTATTTGAAAGTTTGGGAAATGTTATTGTTTTCATAGTAATTGAAATTTTTATAACTTATAATCAATTAATCAATCTTATATAATTATATGCATTCATCAAAATCTCAAAATTTAGGGTTTAGGGTATTATTTGTGATTGATTTGCCACCACTTTGTAACTGCATTGCCAATGTGGTTGCATTTCAGTCACAAAAATTAATGATAAGAAATCGTAAATTTATCGATTTAGACCACATATGGTAAATTCACATTTCCCTAAGTATTTTCCACATTTAAAACTTGTATTTCTATTCTAATAAGACTACTAACCATTATAAGTGATAACATATATTGAAAACAATATTTGTAATGATTTCATATTTAGATAACATTTGGAATGTATATAAGAAGTATAAGGTTAAGTAAATTTGTTAAGTATTTTAGGTAAGTTATTTGAAAATTTGGGAAATGTTATTGTTTTCATAGTAATTGAAATTTTTATAACTTATAATCAATTAATCAATCTTATATAATTATATGCATTCATCAAAATCAAAATTTTTCTAAAAATTTGATGTGAAGTCAAATTAAATTAATAAATATAATATATGTAAATTCGAATTCGAGTAATAAATATAATATAATATATGTAAATTCGAGTAATAAATTCGAATCTCTAAGCAGCGGTCGCAAATCAGTCGCAAATTTGCGACTGATTTGGGACCACCATTTAATTAATCGAAACTTTGGTAGTGGTCGCAAATCAGTCGCAAATCAGTCGCAAATTTGCGATTGATTTGCGATCACCAATTAATTTGGTGGGAATTTGAAAAAACAAAAACGTTGAAACTCCCACCAAATTAATTGGTGGTCGCAAATCAATCGCTAATTTGCGACTGATTTGCGACCACATTTACAGTTTCGATAAATTTTTAGAACTTATAAACAATTAATCAATCTTATATAATTATATGCATTCATCAAAATCTCAAAATTTCGGGTTTAGGGTATTATTTGTGACTGATTTGCCACCACTTTGCAACTGCATTGCCAAAGTGGTCGCATTTCAGTCACAAAAATTAAATGTGGTCGCAAATCAGTCACAAATTTGCGACTGATTTGCGACCATATATGGTAAATTCACATTTCTCCTAAGTATTTTCCACATTTAAAACTTGTATTTCTATTCTAATAAGACTACTAACCATTATAAGTGATAACATATATTGAAAACCATATTTGTAATGATTTCATATTTAGATAACATTTGGAATGTATATAAGTATAAGGTTAAGTAAATTTGTTAAGTATTTTAGGTAAGTTATTTGAAAGTTTGGGAAATGTTATTGTTTTCATAGTAATTGAAATTTTTATAACTTATAATCAATTAATCAATCTTATATAATTATATGCATTCATCAAAATCTCAAAATTTAGGTGACTGATTTGCCACCACTTTGCGTCACAAAAATTAAATGTTAAATCAATCGCAAATTTGCGACTTATTTGTGACCACATTCTAAAAATTTACATTTCCCCTAAGTATTTTCCACATTTAAAACTTGTATTTCTATTCTATAAGACTACTAACCATTAGAAGTGATAACATATATTGAAAACCATATTTGTAATGATTTCATATTGAGATAACATTTGGAATGTATATAAGAAGTATAGGGTTAAGTAAATTTGTTAAGTATTTTAGGTAAGTTATTTGAAAATTTGGGAAATGTTATTGTTTTCATAGTAATTGAAATTTTTATAACTTATAATCAATTAATCAATCTTATATAATTATATGCATTCATCAAAATCTCAAAATTTCGGGTTTAGGGTATTATTTGTAACTGATTTGCCACCACTTTGCAACTGCATTGCCAATGTGGTTGCATTTCAGTCACAAAAATTAAATGTGGTAGCAAATCAGTCGCACATTTGCGACTGATTTGCGACCATATTCTAAAAATTTGATGTGAAGTCAGAAATTAGTCGCAAATTTGCGACTGATTTGCGACCACGAGTAATAAATATAATATATGTAAATTCGAATTCGAGTAATAAATATAATATAATATATGTAAATTCGAGTAAAAAATTCGAATCTGTATGCAGCGGTCGCAAATCAGTCGCAACTTTGCGACTGATTTGGGACCACCATTTAATTAATCGAAACTTTGGTAGTGGTCGCAAATCAGTCGCAAATCAGTCGCAAATTTGCGACTGATTTGCGATCACCAATTAATTTGGTGGGAATTTGAAAAAACAAAAACGTTGAAACTCCCACCAAATTAATTGGTGGTCGCAAATCAATCGCTAATTTGCGACTGATTTGCGACCACATTTACAGTTTCGATAAATTTTTAGAACTTATAATCAATTAATCAATCTTATATAATTATATGCATTCATCAAAATCTCAAAATTTAGGGTTTAGGGTATTATTTGTGACTGATTTGCCACCACTTTGCAACTGCATTGCCAATGTGGTGGCATTTCAGTCACAAAAATTAAATGTGTTCGCAAATCAGTCACAAAAATTTGCGACTGATTTGCGATCACATATGGTAAATTCATATTTCCCCTAAGTATTTTCCACATTTAAAACTTGTATTTCTATTCTAATAAGACTACTAACCATTATAAGTGATAACATATATTGAAAACCATATTTG
>JAENJI010000014.1:6071301-6097587 GCA_018901935.1 Pugionium cornutum | reverse complement strand
CACTGTATTGGCAATGTGGTGGCATTTCAGTAACAAAATTTAAACAATTTGCGACTGAGTTGCGACCACGTTCTAAAAATTTGATGTGAAGTCGCAAATCAGTCGCAAATTTGCAACTAATTTGCGACCACATATGGTAAATTCACATTTCCCCTCAGTATTTTCCACATTTAAAACTTGTATTTCTAAACTAATGAGACTACTAACCATTATAAGTGATAACATATATTGAAAACCATATTTCTAATGATTTCATATTTAGAAAACATTTGAAATGTATATAAGAAGTATAAGGTTAAGTAAATTTATTGAGTGTTTTAGGTAAGTTATTTGAAAATTTGGGAAATGTTATTGTTTTCTAAGTAATTGAAATTTGTATAACTTATAATCAATTAATCAATCTTATATAATTATATGTATTCATCAAAATCTCAAAATTTAGGGTTTAGGGTATTATTTGTGACTGATTTGCCACCACTTTGCCACTGTATTGGCAATGTGGTGGCATTTCAGTAACAAAAATTAAACGTGGTCGCAAATTAAACCCTAAATTTGATGTGAAGTCCCAAATTAGTCGCAAATTTGCGACTAATTTGCGACCACATATGGTAAATTCACATTTCCCCTAAGTATTTTCCACATTTAAAACTTGTATTTCTATACTAATGAGACTACTAACCATTATAAGTGATAACATATATTGAAAACCATATTTCTAATGATTTCATATTTAGATAACATTTGAAATGTATATAAGAAGTATAAGGTTAAGTAAATTTGTTAAGTGTTTTTGGTAAGTTATTTGAAAATTTGGGAAATGTTATTGTTTTCTAAGTAATTGAAATTTGTATAACTTATAATCAATTAATAAATCTTATATAATTATATGTATTCATCAAAATCTCAAAATTTAGGGTTTATGGTATTATTTGTGAATCATTTGCAACCACTTTGCCACTGTATTGGCAATGTCGTGGGATTTCAGTAACAAAAATTTGCGACTCATTTGCGACCACATTCTAAAAATTTGATGTGAAGTCACAAATGAGTCCCAAATTTGCGACTAATTTGCGACCAAATATGGTAAATTCACATTTCCCCTAAGTATTTTCCACATTTAAAACTTGTATTTCTATACTAATAAGACTACTAACCATTATAAGTGATAACATATATTGAAAACCATATTTCTAATGATTTCATATTTAGAAAACATTTGAAATGTATATAAGAAGTATAAGGTTAAGTAAATTTGTTGAGTGTTTTAGGTAAGTTATTTGAAAATTTGGGAAATGTTATTGTTTTCATAATAATTGAAATTTGTATAACTTATAATCAATTAACCAATCTTATATAATTATATGTATTCATCAAAATCTCAAAATTTAGTGTTTAGGGTATTATTTATGACTCATTTGCCACCACTTTGCCAGTGTATTGGCAATGTGGTGGCATTTCAGTAACAAAAATTAAACGTGGTCGGAAATCAGTCAGAAATTTGCCACTGATTTGCGACCACGTTCTAAAAATTTGATGTTAAGTCTCAAATCAGTCGCAAATTTGCAACTAATTTGCTACCACATATGGTAAATTCACATTTCCCCTAAGTGTTTTCCATATTTAAAACTTGTATTTCTATACTAATGAGACTACTAACCATAATAAGTGATAACATATATTGAAAACCATATTTCAAATGATTTCATATTAAGAAAACATTTGAAATGTATATAAGAAGTATAAGGTTAAGTAAATTTGTTGAGTGTTTTAGGTAATTTATTTGAAAATTTGGGAAATGTTATTGTTTTCATAGTAATTGAAATTTGTATAACTTATAATCAATTAATCAATCTTATATAATTATATGTATTCATTAAAATCTCAAAATTTAGGGTTTAGGGTATTATTTGTGACTGATTTGCCACCACTTTGCCACTGTATTGGCAATGTGGTGGCATTTCAGTAACGAAAATTAAACGTGTTTGGAAATCAGTCGCAAATTTGCCACTGATTTGCGACCACATTCTAAAAATTTGTTGTGAAGTCGCAAATCAGTCGCAAATTTGCGACTAATTTGCGACCACATATTGTAAATTCACATTTCCCCTAAGTATTTTCCACATTTAAAACTTGTATTTCTATACTAATGAGACTACTAACCATTATAAGTGATAACATATATTGAAAACCATATTTCTAATGATTTCATATTTAGAAAACATTTGAAATGTATATAAGAAGTATAAGGTTAAGTAAATTTGTTAAGTGTTTTAGGTAAGTTATTTGAAAATTTGGGAAATGTTATTGTTTTCATAGTAATTGAAATTTGTATAACTTATAATCAATTAATCAATCTTATATAATTATATGTATTCATCAAAATCTCAAAATTTAGGGTTTAGGGTATTATTTGTGACTGATTTGCCACCACTTTGCCACTGTATTGGCAATGTGGTGGCATTTCAGTAAAAAATTAAACGTGTCGGAAATCAGTCGCAAATTTGCCAACTGATTTGCGACCACATTCTAAAAATTTGATGTGAAGTCAAATCAGTCAAATTTGCGACTAATTTGACCACATATTGTAAATTCACATTTCCTAAGTATTTTCCACATTTAAAACTTGTATTTCTATACTAATGAGACTACTAACCATTATAAGTGATAACATATATTGAAAACCATATTTCTAATGATTTCATATTTAGAAAACATTTGAAATGTATATAAGAAGTATAAGGTTAAGTAAATTTGTTAAGTGTTTTAGGTAAGTTATTTGAAAATTTGGGAAATGTTATTGTTTTCATCGTAATTGAAATTTGTATAACTTATAATCAATTAATCAATCTTATATAATTATATATATTCATCAAAATCTCAAAATTTAGGGTTTAGGGTATTATTTGTGACTGATTTGTCACCACTTTGCCACTGTATTGGAAATGTGGTGGCATTTCAGTCACAAAAATTAAACGTGGTCGCAAATAAGTCGCAAATTTGCCACTGATTTGCGACCACATTCTAAAAATTTGATGTGAAGTCGCAAATCAGTCGCAAATTTGCAACTAATTTGCGACCACATATTGTAAATTCATATTTCCCCTAAGTATTTTCCACATTTAAAACTTGTATTTCTATACTAATGAGACTACTAACCATTATAAGTGATAACATATATTGAAAACAATATTTCCAATGATTTCATATTTAGAAAACATTTGAAATATATATAAGAAGTATAAGGTTAAGTAAATTTGTTAAGTGTTTTAGGTAAGTTAATTGAAAATTTGGGAAATGTTATTGTTTTCATAGTAATTGAAATTTGTATAACTTATAATCAATTAATCAAGCTTATATAATTATATGTATTCATCAAAATCTCAAAATTTAGGGTTTAGGGTATTATTTGTGACTGATTTGCCACCACTTTGCCATTGTATTGGCAATGTGGTGGCATTTCAGTAACAAAAATTAAACATGGTCGGAAATCAGTCGCAAATTTGGCACTGATTTGCGAAAACATTCTAAAAATTTGATGTGAAGTCGCAAATCAGTCGTAAATTTGCGACTACTTTGCCACCGCATATTGTAAATTCACATTTCCCCTAAAAATTTTTCACATTTAAAACTTGTATTTCTATACTAATGAGACTACTAACCGTTATAAGTGATAACATATATTGAAAACCATATTTCTAATGATTTCATATTTAGAAAACATTTGAAATGTATATAAGAAGTATAAGGTTAAGTAAATTTGTTTAAGTGTTTTAGGTAAGTTATTTGAAAATTTGGGAAATGTTATTGTTTTCATAGTAATTGAAATTTGTATAACTTATAATCAATTAATCAATCTTATATAATTATATGTATTCTTCAAAGTCTCAAAGATTAGGGTTTAGGGTATTATTTGTGACTGATTTGCCACCACTTCGCCACTGTATTGGAAATGTGGTGGCATTTCAGTAACAAAAATTAAACCTGGTCGGAAATCAGTTGCAAATTTGCCACTGATTTGCGACCACATTCTAAAAATTTGATGTGAAGTCGCAAATCAGTCGCAAATTTGCGACTAATTTGCGACCACATATTGTAAATTCACATTTCCCCTAAGTATTTTCCACATTTAAAACTTGTATTTCTATACTAATGAGACTACTAACCATTATAAGTGATAACATATATTGAAAACTATATTTCTAATGATTTCATATTTAGAAAACATTTGAAATGTATATAAGAAGTATAAGGTTAAGTAAATTTGTTAAGTGTTTTAGGTAAGTTATTTGAAAATTTGAGAAATGTTATTGTTTTCATAGTAATTGAAATTTGTATAACTTATAATCAATTAATCAATCTTATATAATTATATTTATTCATCAAAATCTCAAAATTTAGGGTTTAGGTATTATTTGTGACTGATTTGCTACGACTTTGCCACTGCATTGGCAATGTGGTGGCATTTCAGTAAAAATTAAAGTGGTCGAAATCAATCGCAAATTTGCCACTGATTTGCGACCACATTCTAAAATTTGATGTGAAGTCTCAAATCAATTTAAATTTGCGACTAATTAAATTCACATTTCCCTAAGTATTTTCCACATTTAAAACTTGTATTTCTATACTAATGAGACTACTAACCATTATAAGTGATAACATATATTGAAAACCATATTTCTAATGATTTCATATTTAGAAAACATTTGAAATGTATATAAGAAGTATAAGGTTAAGTAAATTTGTTAAGTGTTTTAGGTAAGTTATTTGAAAATTTGGGAAATGTTATTGTTTTCATAGTAATTGAAATTTGTATAACTTATAATCAATTAATCAATCTTATATAATTATATGTATTCATCAAAATCTCAAAATTTAGGGTTTAGGGTATTATTTGTGACTGATTTGCCACCACTTTGCCACTGTATTTGTAATGTGGTGGCATTTCAGTAACAAAAATTAAACGTGGTCGGAAATCAGTCGCAAAATTTGCCTCTGATTTGCGACCACATTCTAAAAATTTGATGTGAAGTCACAAATCAGTCGCAGATATGCGACTAATTTTGACCACATATTGTAAATTCACATTTCCCCTAAGTATTTTCCACATTTAAAACTTGTATTTCTATACTAATGAGACTACTAACCATTATATGTGATAACATATATTGAAAACCATATTTCTAATGATTTCTTATTTAGAAAACATTTGAAATGTATATAAGAAGTATAAGGTTAGGTAAATTTGTTAAGTGTTTTAGGTAAGTTATTTGAAAATTTGGGAAATGTTATTGTTTTCATAGTAATTGAAATTTGTATAACTTATAATCAATTAATCAATTTTATATGATTATATGTATTCATCAAAATCTCAAAATTTAGGGTTTAGGGTATTATTTGTGACTAATTTGCCACCACTTTGCCACTGTATTGGCAATGTGGTGGCATTTCAGTCACAAAAATTAAACGTGGTCGCAAATAAGTCGCAAATTTGCCACTGATTTGCGATCACATTCTAAAAATTTGATGTGAAGTCGCAAATCAGTCGCAAATTTGCGACTAATTTGTGACCACATATTGTAAATTCGCATTTCCCCTAAGTATTTTCCACATTTAAAACTTGTATTTCTATACTAATGAGACTACTAACCATTATAAGTGATAACATATATTGAAAACCATATTTCTAATGATTTCATATTTAGAAAACATTTGAAATGTATATAAGAAGTATAAGGTTAAGTAAATTTGTTAAGTGTTTTAGGTAAGTTATTTGAAAATTTGGGAAATGTTATTGTTTTCATAGTAATTGAAATTTGTATAACTTATAATCAATTAATCAATCTTATATAATTATATGTATTCATCAAAATCTCAAAATTTAGGGTTTAGGGTATTATTTGTGACTGATTTGCCACCACTTTGCCACTGTATTGGTAATGTGGTGGCATTTCAGTAAAAAAAATTAAACGTGGTCGGAAATCAGTCGCAAAATTTGCCTCTGATTTGCGACCACATTCTAAAATATTGATGTGAAGTCACAAATCAGTCGCAAATATGCGACTAATTTTGACCACATATTGTAAATTCACATTTCCCCTAAGTATTTTCCACATTTAAAACTTGTATTTCTATACTAATCAGACTACTAACCATTATATGTGATAAGATATATTGAAAACCATATTTCTAATGATTTCATATTTAGAAAACATTTGAAATATATATAAGAAGTATAAGGTTAAGTAAATTTGTTAAGTGTTTTAGGTAAGTTATTTGAAAATTTGGGAAATGTTATTGTTTTCATCGTAATTGAAATTTGTATAACTTATAATCAATTAATCAATCTTATATAATTATATGTATTCATCAAAATCTCAAAATTTAGGGTTTAGGGTATTATTTGTGACTGATTTGCCACCACTTTGCCACTGTATTGGCAATGTGGTGGCATTTCAGTAACAAAAATTAAAAGTGGTCGGTAATCAGTCGCAAATTTGCCACCAATTTGCGACCACATTCTAAAAATTTGATGTCAAGTCGCAAATCAGTCGCAAATTTGCAATTAATTTGTGACCACATATTGTAAATTCACATTTCCCCTAAGTATTTTCCACATTTAAAACTTGTATTTCTATACTAATGAGACTACTAACCATTATAAGTGATAACATATATTGAAAACCATATTTCTAGTGATTTCATATTTAGAAAAGATTTGAAATGTATATAAGAAGTATAAGGTTAAGTAAATTTGTTAAGTGTTTTAGGTAAGTTATTTGAAAATTTGGGAAATGTTATTGTTTTCATAGTAATTGAAATTTGTATAACTTATAATCAATTAATCAATCTTATATAATTATATGTATTCATCAAAATCTCAAAATTTAGGGTTTAGGGTATTATTTGTGATTGATTTGCCACCACTTTGCCACGTATTGGCAATGTGGTGGCATTTCAGTAAAAATTAAAGTGGTCGAAATCAATCGCAAATTTGCCACTGATTTGCGACCACATTCTAAAATTTGATGTGAAGTCTCAAATCAATTTAAATTTGCGACTAATTAAATTCACATTTCCCTAAGTATTTTCCACATTTAAAACTTGTATTTCTATACTAATGAGACTACTAACCATTATAAGTGATAACATATATTGAAAACCATATTTCTAATGATTTCATATTTAGAAAACATTTGAAATGTATATAAGAAGTATAAGGTTAAGTAAATTTGTTAAGTGTTTTAGGTAAGTTATTTGAAAATTTGGGAAATGTTATTGTTTTCATAGTAATTGAAATTTGTATAACTTATAATCAATTAATCAATCTTATATAATTATATGTATTCATCAAAATCTCAAAATTTAGGGTTTAGGGTATTATTTGTGACTGATTTGCCACCACTTTGCCTGTATTGGCAATGTGGTGGCATTTCAACAAAAATTAAACGTGGTCGAAATCAGTCGCAAATTTGCCACTGATTTTGACACATTCTAAAATTTGATGTGAAGTCAAATCAGAAATTTGCGACTAATTTATAAATTCACATTTCCCTAAGTATTTTCCACATTTAAAACTTGTATTTCTATACTAATGAGACTACTAACCATTATAAGTGATAACATATATTGAAAACCATATTTCTAATGATTTCATATTTAGAAAACATTTGAAATGTATATAAGAAGTATAAGGTTAAGTAAATTTGTTAAGTGTTTTAGGTAAGTTATTTGAAAATTTGGGAAATGTTATTGTTTTCATAGTAATTGAAATTTGTATAACTTATAATCAATTAATCAATCTTATATAATTATATGTATTCATCAAAATCTCAAAATTTAGGGTTTAGGGTATTATTTGTGATTATTTGCCACCACTTTGCCACTGTATTGGCAATGTGGTGGCATTTCAGTATCAAAAATTAAACGTGGTTTCAAATCGCAAATTTGCTACCGATTTGACCACATTCTAAAAATTTGATGTGAAGTCATAAATCATTGCAAATTTACTAATTTGCGAACCACATATTGTAAATTCACATTTCCCCTAAGTATTTTCCACATTTAAAACTTGTATTTCTATACTAATGAGACTACTAACCATTATAAGTGATAACATATATTGAAATCCATATTTCTAGTGATTTCATATTTAGAAAAGATTTGAAATGTATATAAGAAGTATAAGGTTAAGTAAATTTGTTAAGTGTTTTAGGTAAGTTATTTGAAAATTTGGGAAATGTTATTGTTTTCATAGTAATTGAAATTTGTATAACTTATAATCAATTAATCAATCTTATATAATTATATGTATTCATCAAAATCTCAAAATTTAGGGTTTAGGGTATTATTTGTGATTGATTTGCCACCACTTTGCCAACGTATTGGCAATGTGGTGGCATTTCAATAAAATTAAACGTGTGAAATCAGTAAATTTGCCACGATGATTTAATTACATTCTAAAATTTGATGTGAAGTCAAAATCAGTCGCAAATTTGCAACCAATTTAATACCACATATTGTAAATTCACATTTCCCCTAAGTATTTTCCACATTTAAAACTTGTATTTCTATACTAATGAGACTACTAACCATTATAAGTGATAACATATATTGAAAACCATATTTCTAATGATTTCATATTTAGAAAACATTTGAAATGTATATAAGAAGTATAAGGTTAAGTAAATTTGTTAAGTGTTTTAGGTAAGTTATTTGAAAATTTGGGAAATGTTATTGTTTTCATAGTAATTGAAATTTGAATAACTTATAATTAATTAATCAATCTTATATAATTATATGTATTCATCAAAATCTCAAAATTTAGGGTTTAGGGTATTATTTGTGGCCGATTTGCCACCACTTTGCCACTGTATTGGCAATGTGGTGGCATTTCATTATCAAAAATTAAACGTGGTCGAAATCAGTCGCAAATTTGCGACTGATTTGCGACCACATTCTAAAAATTTGATGTGAAGTCGCAAATCAGTCGGAAATTTGCGACTAATTTGACCACATATTGTAAATTCACATTTCCCCTAAGTATTTTCCACATTTAAAACTTGTATTTCTATACTAATGAGACTACTAACCATTATAAGTGATAACATATATTGAAAACCATATTTCTAATGATTTCATATTTAGAAAACATTTAAAATGTATATAAGAAGTATAAGGTTAAGTAAATTTGTTGAGTGTTTTAGGTAAGTTATTTGAAAATTTGGGAAATGTTATTGTTTTCATAGTAATTGAAATTTGTATAACTTAAATTAATCAATCAATCTTATATAAATATATGTATTCATCAAAATCTCAAAATTTAGGGTTTAGGGTATTATTTTTGACCGATTTGCCACCACTTTGCCACTGTATTGGCATTGTGGTGGCATTTCAGTCACAAAAATTAAATGTGAAATAAATCGCAAATTTGCCTGATTTGCACCACATTCTAAAAATTTGATGTGAAGTAAATCAGCAAATTTGCATCTAATTTATAATTCCACATATTGTAAATTCACATTTCCCCTAAGTATTTTCCACATTTAAAACTTGTATTTCTATACTAATGAGACTACTAACCATTATAAGTGATAACATATATTGAAAACCATATTTCTAATGATTTCATATTTAGAAAACATTTGAAATGTATATAAGAAGTATAAGGTTAAGTAAATTTGTTGAGTGTTTTAGGTAAGTTATTTGAAAATTTGGGAAATGTTATTGTTTTCATAATAATTGAAATTTGTATAACTTATAATCAATTAACCAATCTTATATAATTATATGTATTCATCAAAATCTCAAAATTTAGTGTTTAGGGTATTATTTGTGACTCATTTGCCACCACTTTGCCACTGTATTGGCAATGTGGTGGCATTTCAGTAAAAAAAATTAAACGTGGTCGGAAATCAGTCGCAAAATTTGCCTCTGATTTGCGACCACATTCTAAAATATTGATGTGAAGTCACAAATCAGTCGCAAATATGCGACTAATTTTGACCACATATTGTAAATTCACATTTCCCCTAAGTATTTTCCACATTTAAAACTTGTATTTCTATACTAATCAGACTACTAACCATTATATGTGATAAGATATATTGAAAACCATATTTCTAATGATTTCATATTTAGAAAACATTTGAAATATATATAAGAAGTATAAGGTTAAGTAAATTTGTTAAGTGTTTTAGGTAAGTTATTTGAAAATTTGGGAAATGTTATTGTTTTCATAGTAATTGAAATTTGTATAACTTATAATCAATTAATCAATCTTATATAATTATATGTATTCATCAAAATCTCAAAATTTAGGGTTTAGGGTATTATTTGTGACTGATTTGCCACCACTTTGCCACTGTGTTGGCAATGTGGTGGCATTCAGAATAAAATTAAACTGGTTTAAATAAATCATGAAAATTTGCCACCGATTTGCGACACATTCTAAAATTTGATGTGATGCAAATCAGTAAATTTCTAATTTACATATTGTAAATTCACATTTCCCTAAGTATTTTCCACATTTAAAACTTGTATTTCTATACTAATGAGACTACTAACCATTATAAGTGATAACATATATTGAAAACCATATTTCTAATGATTTCATATTTAGAAAACATTTGAAATGTATATAAGAAGTATAAGGTTAAGTAAATTTGTTAAGTGTTTTAGGTAAGTTATTTGAAAATTTGGGAAATGTTATTGTTTTCATAGTAATTGAAATTTGTATAACTTATAATCAATTAATCAATCTTATATAATTATATGTATTCATCAAAATCTCAAAATTTAGGGTTTAGGGTATTATTTGTGATTGATTTGCCACCACTTTGCCACGTATTGGCAATGTGGTGGCATTTCAGTAAAAATTAAAGTGGTCGAAATCAATCGCAAATTTGCCACTGATTTGCGACCACATTCTAAAATTTGATGTGAAGTCTCAAATCAATTTAAATTTGCGACTAATTAAATTCACATTTCCCTAAGTATTTTCCACATTTAAAACTTGTATTTCTATACTAATGAGACTACTAACCATTATAAGTGATAACATATATTGAAAACCATATTTCTAATGATTTCATATTTAGAAAACATTTGAAATGTATATAAGAAGTATAAGGTTAAGTAAATTTGTTAAGTGTTTTAGGTAAGTTATTTGAAAATTTGGGAAATGTTATTGTTTTCATAGTAATTGAAATTTGTATAACTTATAATCAATTAATCAATCTTATATAATTATATGTATTCATCAAAATCTCAAAATTTAGGGTTTAGGGTATTATTTGTGACTGATTTGCCACCACTTTGCCTGTATTGGCAATGTGGTGGCATTTCAACAAAAATTAAACGTGGTCGAAATCAGTCGCAAATTTGCCACTGATTTTGACACATTCTAAAATTTGATGTGAAGTCAAATCAGAAATTTGCGACTAATTTATAAATTCACATTTCCCTAAGTATTTTCCACATTTAAAACTTGTATTTCTATACTAATGAGACTACTAACCATTATAAGTGATAACATATATTGAAAACCATATTTCTAATGATTTCATATTTAGAAAACATTTGAAATGTATATAAGAAGTATAAGGTTAAGTAAATTTGTTAAGTGTTTTAGGTAAGTTATTTGAAAATTTGGGAAATGTTATTGTTTTCATAGTAATTGAAATTTGTATAACTTATAATCAATTAATCAATCTTATATAATTATATGTATTCATCAAAATCTCAAAATTTAGGGTTTAGGGTATTATTTGTGATTATTTGCCACCACTTTGCCACTGTATTGGCAATGTGGTGGCATTTCAGTAACAAAAATTAAACGTGGTTTCAAATCGCAAATTTGCTACCGATTTGACCACATTCTAAAAATTTGATGTGAAGTCATAAATCATTGCAAATTTACTTAATTTGCAACCACATATTGTAAATTCACATTTCCCCTAAGTATTTTCCACATTTAAAACTTGTATTTCTACACGAATGAGACTACTAACATTTATAAGTGATAACATATATTGAAAACAATATTTCTAATGATTTCATATTTAGAAAACATTTGAAATATATATAAAAGTATGAGGTTAAGTAAATTTGTTAAGTGTTTTAGGTAAGTTATTTGAAAATTTGGGAAATGTTATTGTTTTCATAGTAATTGAAATTTGTATAACTTATAATCAATTAATCAATCTTATATAATTATATGTATTCATCAAAATCTCAAATTTAAGGGTTTAGGGTATTATTTGTGACTGATTTGCCACCACTTTGCCACTGTATTGGCAATGTGGTGGCATTTCAGTAATAAAATTAAACGTGGTCGGAAATCAGTCGCAAATTTGCCACTGATTTGCGACCACATTCTAAAAATTTGATGTGAAATCGCAAATCAGTCGCAAATTTGCGACTAATTTGCGACCACATATTGTAAATTCACATTTCCCCTAAGTATTTTCCACATTTAAAACTTGTATTTCTATACTAATGAGACTACTAACCATTATAAGTGATAACTTATATTGAAAACCATATTTCTAATGATTTCATATTTAGAAAACATTTGAAATGTATATAAGAAGTATAAGGTTAAGTAAATTTGTTAAGTGTTTTAGGTAAGTTATTTGAAAATTTGGGAAATGTTATTGTTTTCATAGTAATTGAAATTTGTATAACTTATAATCAATTAATCAATCTTATATAATTATATGTATTCATCAAAATCTCAAAATTTAGGGTTTAGGGTATTATTTGTGACTGATTTGCCACCACTTTGCCACTGTGTTGGCAATGTGGTGGCATTCAGAATAAAATTAAACTGGTTTAAATAAATCATGAAAATTTGCCACCGATTTGCGACACATTCTAAAATTTGATGTGATGCAAATCAGTAAATTTCTAATTTACATATTGTAAATTCACATTTCCCTAAGTATTTTCCACATTTAAAACTTGTATTTCTATACTAATGAGACTACTAACCATTATAAGTGATAACATATATTGAAAACCATATTTCTAATGATTTCATATTTAGAAAACATTTGAAATGTATATAAGAAGTATAAGGTTAAGTAAATTTGTTAAGTGTTTTAGGTAAGTTATTTGAAAATTTGGGAAATGTTATTGTTTTCATAGTAATTGAAATTTGTATAACTTATAATCAATTAATCAATCTTATATAATTATATGTATTCATCAAAATCTCAAAATTTAGGGTTTAGGGTATTATTTGTGATTGATTTGCCACCACTTTGCCACGTATTGGCAATGTGGTGGCATTTCAGTAAAAATTAAAGTGGTCGAAATCAATCGCAAATTTGCCACTGATTTGCGACCACATTCTAAAATTTGATGTGAAGTCTCAAATCAATTTAAATTTGCGACTAATTAAATTCACATTTCCCTAAGTATTTTCCACATTTAAAACTTGTATTTCTATACTAATGAGACTACTAACCATTATAAGTGATAACATATATTGAAAACCATATTTCTAATGATTTCATATTTAGAAAACATTTGAAATGTATATAAGAAGTATAAGGTTAAGTAAATTTGTTAAGTGTTTTAGGTAAGTTATTTGAAAATTTGGGAAATGTTATTGTTTTCATAGTAATTGAAATTTGTATAACTTATAATCAATTAATCAATCTTATATAATTATATGTATTCATCAAAATCTCAAAATTTAGGGTTTAGGGTATTATTTGTGACTGATTTGCCACCCACTTTGCCTCTGTATTGGCAATGTGGTGGCATTTCAATAACAAAAATTAAACGTGGTCGCAAATAAGTCGCAAATTTGCCACTGATTTGTGACCACATTCTAAAAATTTGCTGTGAAGTAGCAAATCAGTCGCAAATTTGCGACTAATTTGCGACCACATATTGTAAATTCATATTTCCCCTAAGTATTTTCCACATTTCAAACTTGTATTTCTATACTAATGAGACTACTAACCATTATAAGTGATAACATATATTGAAAACCATATTTCTAATGATTTCATATTTAGAAAACATTTAAAATGTATATAAGAAGTATAAGGTTAAGTAAATTTGTTGAGTGTTTTAGGTAAGTTATTTGAAAATTTGGGAAATGTAATTGTTTTCATAGTAATTGAAATTTGTATAACTTAAATTAATCAATCAATCTTATATAATTATATGTATTCATCAAAATCTCAAAATTTAGGGTTTAGGGTATTATTTTTGACCGATTTGCCACCACTTTGCACTGTATTGGCATTGTGGTGGCATTTCAGTCACAAAAATTAAACGTGGTCGCAAATGAGTTGCAAATTTGCCACTGATTTGCACCACATTCTAAAATTTGATGAAGTCAGAAATCAGTCGCAAATTTGACTTAATTTAACACATATTGTAAATTCACATTTCTAAGTATTTTCCACATTTAAAACTTGTATTTCTATACTAATGAGACAACTAACCATTATAAGTGATAACATATATTGAAAACCATATTTCTAATGATTTGATATTTAGAAAACATTTGAAATGTATATAAGAAGTATAAGGTTAAGTAAATTTGTTAAGTGTTTTAGGTAAGTTATTTGAAAATTTGGGAAATGTTATTGTTTTCATAGTAATTGAAATTTGTATAACTTATAAACAATCTTATATAATTATATGTATTCATCAAAATCTCAAAATTTAGGGTTTAGAGTATTATTTGTGACTAATTTGCTACCACTTTGCCATTGTATTGGCAATGTGGTGGCATTTCAGTCACAAAAATTAAACGTGGTCGCAAATCAGTCACAAATTTGCGACTGATTTGCGACCACATTCTAAAAAAATTGATGTGAAGTCGCAAATCAGTCGCAAATATGCGACTAATTTGCGACCACATATTGTAAATTCACATTTCCCTTAACTATTTTCCACATTTAAAACTTGTATTTCTATGCTAATGAGACTACTAACCGTTATAAGTGATAACATATATTGAAAACCATATTTCTAATGATTTCATATTTAGAAAACATTTGAAATGTATATAAGAAGTATAAGGTTAAGTAAATTTGTTAAGTGTTTTAGGTAAGTTATTTGAAAATTTGGGAAATGTTATTGTTTTCATCGTAATTGAAATTTGTATAACTTATAATCAATTAATCAATCTTATATAATTATATGTATTCATCAAAATCTCAAAATTTAGGGTTTAGGGTAATATTTGTGACTAATTTGCCACCACTTTGCTACTATATTGGCAATGTGGTGGCATTTCAGTCACACGAATTAAACGTGGTCGCAAATAAGTCGCAAATTTGCCACTGATTTGCGATCACATTCTAAAAACTTGATGTGAAGTCGCAAATCAGTCAAATTTGCGACTAATTTGCGACCACATATTGTAAATTCACATTTCCCCTAAGTATTTTCCACATTTAAAACTTGTATTTCTATACTAATGAGACTACTAACCATTATAAGTGATAACATATATTGAAAACCATATTTCTAATGATTTCATATTTAGAAAACATTTGAAATGTATATAAGAAGTATAAGGTTAAGTAAATTTGTTAAGTGTTTTAGGTAAGTTATTTGAAAATTTGGGAAATGTTATTGTTTTCATAGTAATTGAAATTTGTATAACTTATAATCAATTAATCAATCTTATATAATTATATGTATTCATCAAAATCTCAAAATTTAGGGTTTAGGTTATTATTTGTGACTGATTTGCCACCACTTTGCCACTGTATTGGCAATGTGGTGGCATTTCAGTAACAAAAATTAAACGTGGTCGTAAATAAGTCGCAAATTTGCCACTGATTTGCAACCACATTCTAAAAATTTGATGTGAAGTCGCAAATCAGTCGCAAATTTACGACTAATTTGCGACCACATATTGTAAATTCACATTTCCCCTAAGTATTTTCCACATTTAAAACTTGTATTTCTATACTAATGAGACTACTAACCATTATAAGTGATAACTTATATTGAAAACCATATTTCTAATGATTTCATATTTAGAAAACATTTGAAATGTATATAAGAAGTATAAGGTTAAGTAAATTTGTTAAGTGTTTTAGGTAAGTTATTTGAAAATTTGGGAAATGTTATTGTTTTCATAGTAATTGAAATTTGTATAACTTATAATCAATTAATCAATCTTATATAATTATATGTATTCATCAAAATCTCAAAATTTAGGGTTTAGGTTATTATTTGTGATTGATTTGCCACCACTTTGCCACGTATTGGCAATGTGGTGGCATTTCAGTAAAAATTAAAGTGGTCGAAATCAATCGCAAATTTGCCACTGATTTGCGACCACATTCTAAAATTTGATGTGAAGTCTCAAATCAATTTAAATTTGCGACTAATTAAATTCACATTTCCCTAAGTATTTTCCACATTTAAAACTTGTATTTCTATACTAATGAGACTACTAACCATTATAAGTGATAACATATATTGAAAACCATATTTCTAATGATTTCATATTTAGAAAACATTTGAAATGTATATAAGAAGTATAAGGTTAAGTAAATTTGTTAAGTGTTTTAGGTAAGTTATTTGAAAATTTGGGAAATGTTATTGTTTTCATAGTAATTGAAATTTGTATAACTTATTAATTAATTAATCAATCTTATATAATTATATGTATTCATCAAAATCTCAAAATTTAGGGTTTAGGGTATTATTTGTGGCCGATTTGCCACCACTTTGCCACTGTATTGGCAATGTGGTGGCATTTCATTATCAAAAATTAAACGTGGTCGCAAAGAAGTCACAAATTTGCCACTGATGTGCGACCACATTCTAAAAATTTGATATGAAGTCGCAATTCAGTCGCAAATTTGCGACTAATTTGCGACCACATCTTGTAAATTCACATTTCCCTAAGTATTTTCCACATTTAAAACTTGTATTTCTATACTGATGAGACTACTAACCATTATAAGTGATAACATATATTGAAAACCATATTTCTAATGATTTCATATTTAGAAAACATTTGAAATGTATATAAGAAGTATAAGGTTAAGTAAATTTGTTAAGTGTTTTAGGTAAGTTATTTGAAAATTTGGGAAATGTTATTGTTTTCATAGTAATTGAAATTTGTATAACTTATAATCAATTAATCAATCTTTTATAATTATATGTATTCATCAAAATCTCAAAATTTAGGGTTTAGTGTATTATTTGTGACTCATTTGCCACAACTTTGCTACTATATTGGCAATGTGGTGGCATTTCAGTCACAAAAATTAAATGTGCTCGCAAATCAGTCGCAAATTTGCCACTGATTTGCGATCACATTCTAAAAATTTGATGTGAAGTCGCAAATCAGTCGCAAATTTGCAACTAATTTCTGATCACATATTGTAAATTCGTATTTCCCCTAAGTATTTTCCACATTTAAAACTTGTATTTCTATACTAATGAGACTACTAACCATTATAAGTGATAACATATATTGAAAACCATATTTCTAATGATTTCATATTTAGAAAACATTTGAAATGTATATAAGAAGTATAAGGTTAAGTAAATTTGTTAAGTGTTTTAGGTAAGTTATTTGAAAATTTGGGAAATGTTATTGTTTTCATAGTAATTGAAATTTGTATAACTTATAATTAATTAATCAATCTTATATAATTATATGTATTCATCAAAATCTCAAAATTTAGGGTTTAGGGTATTATTTGTGACTGATTTGCCACCACTTTGCCACTGTATTGGTAATGTGGTGGCATTTCAGTAAAAAAAATTAAACGTGGTCGGAAATCAGTCGCAAAATTTGCCTCTGATTTGCGACCACATTCTAAAATATTGATGTGAAGTCACAAATCAGTCGCAAATATGCGACTAATTTTGACCACATATTGTAAATTCACATTTCCCCTAAGTATTTTCCACATTTAAAACTTGTATTTCTATACTAATCAGACTACTAACCATTATATGTGATAAGATATATTGAAAACCATATTTCTAATGATTTCATATTTAGAAAACATTTGAAATATATATAAGAAGTATAAGGTTAAGTAAATTTGTTAAGTGTTTTAGGTAAGTTATTTGAAAATTTGGGAAATGTTATTGTTTTCATCGTAATTGAAATTTGTATAACTTATAATCAATTAATCAATCTTATATAATTATATGTATTCATCAAAATCTCAAAATTTAGGGTTTAGGGTATTATTTGTGACTGATTTGCCACCACTTTGCCACTGTATTGGCAATGTGGTGGCATTTCAGTAACAAAAATTAAAAGTGGTCGGTAATCAGTCGCAAATTTGCCACCAATTTGCGACCACATTCTAAAAATTTGATGTCAAGTCGCAAATCAGTCGCAAATTTGCAATTAATTTGTGACCACATATTGTAAATTCACATTTCCCCTAAGTATTTTCCACATTTAAAACTTGTATTTCTATACTAATGAGACTACTAACCATTATAAGTGATAACATATATTGAAAACCATATTTCTAGTGATTTCATATTTAGAAAAGATTTGAAATGTATATAAGAAGTATAAGGTTAAGTAAATTTGTTAAGTGTTTTAGGTAAGTTATTTGAAAATTTGGGAAATGTTATTGTTTTCATAGTAATTGAAATTTGTATAACTTATAATCAATTAATCAATCTTATATAATTATATGTATTCATCAAAATCTCTATTATTTGTGACTGATTTGCCACCACTTTGCCACTGTATTGGCAATGTGGTGGCATTTCATAACAAATTAAACGAAATCAGTCAAATTGCAAATTTATGATTTATGCGACCATATTCTAAAAATTTGATGTGAAGTCGCAAATTTGCGACTAATTTGCAACCACATATGGTAAATTCACATTTCCCCTAAGTATTTTCCATATTTAAAACTTGTATTTCTATACTAATGAGACTACTAACCATTATAAGTCATAACATATATTGAAAACCATATTTCTAATGATTTCATATTTAGATAACATTTGGAATGTATAAGAAGTATAAGGTTAAGTAAATTTGTTAAGTGTTTTAGGTAAGTTATTTGAAAATTTGGGAAATGTTATTGTTTTCATAGTAATTGAAATTTTTATAACTTATAATCAATTAATCAATCTTATATAATTATATGTATTCATCAAAATCTCAAAATTTAGGGTTTAGGTATTATTTGTTGATTTGCCACCACTTTGCCACGTATTGGCAATGTGGTGGCATTTCAATCAAAAAATTAACGTGGTTAGAAATAAGTCGCAAATTTGACTGATTTACACATTCTAAAAATTTGATGTGAAGTCCAAATCAGTCGCAAATTTGGACTAATTTGCACCACATATTGTAAATTCACATTTCCCTAAGTATTTTCCACATTTAAAACTTGTATTTCTATACTAATGAGACTACTAACCATTATAAGTGATAACATATATTGAAAACCATATTTCTAATGATTTCATATTTAGAAAACATTTGAAATGTATATAAGAAGTATAAGGTTAAGTAAATTTGTTAAGTGTTTTAGGTAAGTTATTTGAAAATTTGGGAAATGTTATTGTTTTCATAGTAATTGAAATTTGTATAACTTATAATCAATTAATCAATCTTATATAATTATATATATTCATCAAAATCTCAAAATTTAGTGTTTAGGTTATTATTTGTGACTAATTTGCCACCACTTTGCCACTGTATTGGCAATGTGGTGGCATTTCAGTAACAAAAACTAAACGTGGTCGTAAATAAGTCGCAAATTTGCCACTGATTTGCAACCACATTCTAAAAATTTGATGTGAAGTCGCAAATCAGTCGCAAATTTGAGACTAATTTGCGACCACATATTGTAAATTTGCATTTCCCCTAAGTATTTTCAACATTTAAAACTTGTATTTCTATACTAATGAGACTACTAACCATTATAAGTGATAACATATATTGAAAACCATATTTCTAATGATTTCATATTTAGAAAACATTTGAAATGTATATAAAAAGAATAAGGTTAAGTAAATTTGTTAAGTGTTTTAGGTAAGTTATTTGAAAATCTGGGAAATGTTATTGTTTTCATAGTAATTGAAATTTGTATAACTTATAATCAATTAATCAAACTTATATAATTATATGTATTCATCAAAGTCTCAAAATTTAGGGTTTAGGATATTATTTGTGACTGATTTGCCACCACTTTGCCACTGTATTGGAAATGTGGTGGCATTTCAGTAACAAAAAGTAAACATGGTCGGAAATCAATTGCAAATTTGCCACTGATTTGCGACCACATTCTAAAAATTTGATGTGAAGTCGCAAATCAGTCGCAAATTTGCGACTAATTTGCGACCACATATTGTAAATTCACATTTCCCCTAAGTATTTTCCACATTTAAAACTTGTATTTCTATACTAATGAGACTACTAACCATTATAAGTGATAACATATATTGAAAACCATATTTCTAATGATTTCATATTTAGAAAACATGAAATGTATATAAGAAGTATAAGGTTAAGTAAATTTGTTAAGTGTTTTAGGTAAGTTATTTAAAAATTTGGGAAATGTTATTGTTTTCATAGTAATTGAAATTTGTATAACTTATAATCAATTAATCAATCTTATATAATTATATGTATTCATCAAAATCTCAAAATTTAGGATTTAGGGTATTAACTGTGACTAATTTGCCACCACATTGCCACTACATTGGCAATGCGGTAGCATTTCAGTCACAAAAATAAAACGGGGTCGCAAATCAGTCGCAAATTTGCGACTGATTTACGACCACATTCTAAAAATTTGATGTGAAGTCGTAAATCAGTCGCAATTTACACATTTCCTAAGTATTTTCCACATTTAAAACTTGTATTTCTATACTAATGAGACTACTAACCATTATAAGTGATAACATATATTGAAAACCATATTTCTAATGATTTCATATTTAGAAAACATTTGAAATGTATATAAGAAGTATAAGGTTAAGTAAATTTGTTAAGTGTTTTAGGTAAGTTATTTGAAAATTTGGGAAATGTTATTGTTTTCATAGTAATTGAAATTTGTATAACTTATAATCAATTAATCAATCTTATATAATTATATGTATTCATCAAAATCTCAAAATTTAGGGTTTAGGTTATTATTTGTGACTAATTTGCCACCACTTTGCCACTGTATTGGCAATGTGGTGGCATTTCGGTAACAAAAATTAAATGTGGTCGTAAATAAGTCGCAAATTTGCCACTGATTTGCAACCACATTCTAAAATTTGATGTGAAGTCGCAAACCAGTCGCAAATTTGCGACTAATTTGCGACCACGTATTGTAAATTCACATTTCCCCTAAGTATTTTCCACATTTAAAACTTGTATTTCTATACTAATGAGACTACTTACAATTATAAGTGATAACATATATTGAAAACCATATTTCTAATGATTTCATATTTAGAAAACATTTGAAATGTACATAAGAAGTATAAGGTTAAGTAAATTTGTTAAGTGTTTTAGGTAAGTTATTTGAAAATTTGGGAAATGTTATTGTTTTCATAGTAATTTAAATTTGTATAACTTATAATCATTTAATCAATCTTTTATAATTATATGTATTCATCAAAATCTCAAAATTTAGGGTTTAGTGTATTATTTGTGACTCATTTGCCACAACTTTGCTACTATATTGGCAATGTGGTGGCATTTCAGTCACAAAAATTAAACGTGCTCGCAAATCAGTCGCAAATTTGCCACTGATTTGCGATCACATTCTAAAAATTTGATGTGAAGTCGCAAATCAGTCGCAAATTTGCGACTAATTTGCGACCACGTATTGTAAATTCACATTTCCCCTAAGTATTTTCCACATTTAAAACTTGTATTTCTATACTAATGAGACTACTAACCATTATAAGTGATAACATATATTGAAAACCATATTTCTAATGATTTCATATTTAGAAAACATTTGAAATGTATATAAGAAGTATAAGGTTAAGTAAATTTGTTAAGTGTTTTAGGTAAGTTATTTGAAAATTTGGGAAATGTTATTGTTTTCATAGTAATTGAAATTTGTATAACTTATAATCAATTAATCAATCTTATATAATTATATGTATTCATCAAAATCTCAAAATTTAGGGTTTAGGGTATTATTTGTGACTGATTTGCCACCACTTTGCCACTGTATTGGTAATGTGGTGGCATTTCAGTAACAAAAATTAAACGTGGTCGGAAATCAGTCGCAAAATTTGCCACTGATTTGCGACCACATTCTAAAAATTTGATGTGAAGTCACAAATCAGTCGCAAATATGCGACTAATTTGGACCACATATTGTAAATTCACATTTCCCCTAAGTATTTTCCACATTTAAAACTTGTATTTCTATACTAATGAGACTACTAACCATTATAAGTGATAACATATATTGAAAACCATATTTCTAATGATTTCATATTTAGAAAACATTTGAAATGTATATAAGAAGTATAAGGTTAAGTAAATTTGTTAAGTGTTTTAGGTAAGTTATTTGAAAATTTGCGAAATGTTATTGTTTTCATCGTAATTGAAATTTGTATAACTTATAATCAATTAATCAATCTTATATAATTATATATATTCATCAAAATCTCAAAATTTAGGGTTTAGGGTATTATTTGTGACTGATTTGCCACCACTTTACCTCTGTATTGGCAATGTGGTAGCATTTCAGTCACAAAAATTAAAGGTGGTCGCAAATCATTCGCAAATTTGCGGCTGATTTGCGACCACATTCTAAAAATTTGATGCGAAGTCTCAAATCAGTCGCAAATTTGCGACTAATTTGCGACCACATATGGTAAATTCACATTTCCCCTAAGTATTTTCCACATTTAAAACTTGTATTTCTATACTAATGAGACTACTAACCATTATAAGTGATAACATATATTGAAAACCATATTTCTAATGATTTCATATTTAGAAAACATTTGAAATGTATATAAGAAGTATAAGGTTAAGTAAATTTGTTGAGTGTTTTAGGTAAGTTATTTGAAAATTTGGGAAATGTTATTGTTTTCATAGTAATTGAAATTTGTATAACTTATAATCAATTAATCAATCTTATATAATTATATGTATTCATCAAAATCTCAAAATTTAGGGTTTAGTTATTATTTGTGATTTGATTTGCCACCACTTTGCCATGTATTGGCAATGTGGAAATCGCATAAATTTGCCAGCGATTTGCACCACATTCTAAAAATTTGATGTGAAAAATCATTAAATTTCGACTAATTTGACCACATATTGTAAATTCACATTTCCCCTAAGTATTTTCCACATTTAAAACTTGTATTTCTATGCTAATGAGACTACTAACCGTTATAAGTGATAACATATATTGAAAACCATATTTCTAATGACTTCATATTAAGAAAACATTTGAAATGTATATAAGAAGTATAAGGTTAAGTAAATTTGTTAAGTGTTTTAGGTAAGTTATTTGAAAATTTGGGAAATGTTATTGTTTTCATCGTAATTGAAATTTGTATAACTTATAATCAATTAATCAATCTTATATAATTATATGTATTCATCAAAATCTCAAAATTTAGGGTTTAGGGTATTATTTGTGACTGATTTGCCACCACTTTGCCACTGTATTGGCAATGTGGTGGCATTTCAGTAACAAAAATTAAACGTGGTCGCAAATAAGTCGCAAATTTGCCACTGATTTGCGACCACATTCTAAAAATTTGATGTGAAGTCGCAAAATTGCGACTAATTTGCGACCACATATTGTAAATTCACATTTCCCCTAAGTATTTTCCACATTTAAAACTTGTATTTCTATACTAATGAGACTACTAACCATTATAAGTGATAACATATATTGAAAACCATATTTCTAATGATTTGATATTTAGAAAACATTTGAAATGTATATAAGAAGTATTAGGTTAAGTAAATTTGTTAAGTGTTTTAGGTAAGTTATTTGAAAATTTGGGAAATGTTATTGTTTTCATCTGAATTGAAATTTGTATAACTTATAATCAATTAATCAATCTTATATAATTATATGTATTCATCAAAATCTCAAAATTTAGGGTTTAGGGTATTATTTGTGATTGATTTGCCACCACTTTGCCACTGTATTAGCAATGTGGTGGCATTTTAGAAACAAAAATTAACGTAAAAATAAATCAATGCAAATTTGCCACTGATTTACCACATTCTAAAATTTGATGTGAAGTCAAAATCAGTCAAATTTGCAACTAATTTAACCACATATTGTAAATTCACATTTCCCTAAGTATTTTCCACATTTAAAACTTGTATTTCTATACTAATGAGACTACTAACCATTATAAGTGATAACTTATATTGAAAACCATATTTCTAATGATTTCATATTTAGAAAACATTTGAAATGTATATAAGAAGTATAAGGTTAAGTAAATTTGTTAAGTGTTTTAGGTAAGTTATTTGAAAATTTGGGAAATGTTATTGTTTTCATAGTAATTGAAATTTGTATAACTTATAATCAATTAATCAATCTTATATAATTATATGTATTCATCAAAATCTCAAAATTTAGGGTTTAGGTTATTATTTGTGACTGATTTGCCACCACTTTGCCACTGTATTGGCAATGTGGTGGCATTTCAGTAATAAAATTAAACGTGGTCGGAAATCAGTCGCAAATTTGCCACTGATTTGCGACCACATTCTAAAAATTTGATGTGAAATCGCAAATCAGTCGCAAATTTGCGACTAATTTGCGACCACATATTGTAAATTCACATTTCCCCTAAGTATTTTCCACATTTAAAACTTGTATTTCTATACTAATGGGACTACTAACCGTTATAAGTGATAACTTATATTGAAAACCATATTTCTAATGATTTCATTTTTAGAAAACATTTGAAATGTATATAAGAAGTATAAGGTTAAGTAAATTTGTTAAGTGTTTTAGGTAAGTTATTTGAAAATTTGGGAAATGTTATTGTTTTCATAGTAATTGAAATTTGTATAACTTAGAATCAATTAATCAATCTTATATAATTATATGTAATCATCAAAATCTCAAAATTTAGGGTTTAGGGTATTATTTGTGACTGATTTGCCACCACTTTGCCACTGTATTGGCAATGTGGTTGCATTTCAGTAATAAAATTAAACATGGTCGGAAATCAGTCGCAAATTTGCCACTGATTTGCGACCACATTCTAAAAATTTGATGTGAAGTCGCAAATCAGTCGCAAATTTGCGACTAATTTGCGACCACATATTGTAAATTCACATTTCCCCTAAGTATTTTCCACATTTAAAACTTGTATTTCTATACTAATGAGACTACTAACCATTATAAGTGATAACATATATTGAAAACCATGTTTCTAATGATTTCATATTTAGAAAACATTTGAAATGTATATAAGAAGTATAAGGTTAAGTAAATTTGTTAAGTGTTTTAGGTAAGTTATTTGAAAATTTGGGAAATGTTATTGTTTTCATAGTAATTGAAATTTGTATAACTTATAATCAATTAATCAATCTTATATAATTATATGTATTCATCAAAATCTCAAAATTTAGGGTTTAGGTTATTATTTGTGACTGATTTGCCACCACTTTGCCACTGTATTGGCAATGTGGTGGCATTTCAGTAATAAAATTAAACGTGGTCGGAAATCAGTCGCAAATTTGCCACTGATTTGCGACCACATTCTAAAAATTTGATGTGAAGTCGCAAATCAGTCGCAAATTTGCGACTAATTTGCGACCACATATTGTAAATTCACATTTCCCCTAAGTATTTTCCACATTTAAAACTTGTATTTCTATACTAATGGGACTACTAACCATTATAAGTGATAACTTATATTGAAAACCATATTTCTAATGATTTCATATTTAGAAAACATTTGAAATGTATATAAGAAGTATAAGGTTAAGTAAATTTGTTAAGTGTTTTAGGTAAGTTATTTGAAAATTTGGGAAATGTTATTGTTTTCATAGTAATTGAAATTTGTATAACTTATAATCAATTAATCAATCTTATATAATTATATGTATTCATCAAAGTCTCAAAATTTAGGGTTTAGGGTATTATTTGTGACTGATTTGCCACCACTTTGCCACTGTATTGGAAATGTGGTGGCATTTCAGTAACAAAAATTAAACATGGTCGGAAATCAGTTGCAAATTTGCCACTGATTTGCGACCACATTCTAAAAATTTGATGTGAAGTCGCAAATCATTCGCAAATTTGCGATTAATTTGCGACCACATATTGTAAATTCGCATTTCCCCTAAGT
>JAENJI010000014.1:6008836-6070801 GCA_018901935.1 Pugionium cornutum | reverse complement strand
GATTCGATTTATTCGGAACTCTAAATGAAAAGTTATGCATGATTTAGTGAGGACATGTCACGTTTATCGGCCAGTTAAATTGATCCATCTAAAATGATCATTGGTGCTCATTGGGAAAAGGTTTACGAATGAAACATAATGCATGGGATCACGCAGTTTGGGATAGATTGGAATACTTGTAAGCTTTTTCATAGCTATTTCGGCCATAGAATTTGCCCCAATATAGAAAATTGTGCTAGCTTAATATGGGCATTGGATTCATGTCGTTCCGAACTCTAAATCAAAAGTTTTGGACAATTTAGTGCGGATCTCTTATGTTTATCACCTAGTTTAATTGATCATTCTAAACCGATCTTTCATGCTAGTTGAGCAAAGGTTTACAAATGAAGCATAATGCATGGCATCACCCAGTTTATGATTGATTGGATTTCTTGGAGGCTTTGTCATAGCTATCTCTGTCTTAAATTTTGTATTAGTATACAAAATTGAGCTACGTTAATGTTGGCATTAGATTCTTGTCATTCTCAACTCTAAATCAAAAAATACTGGCAAATTAGTGCGTACATGTCAACTGTATCAGCTAGTTAAATTTCTCATTCTAAACTGATCATTGGTGCTCACTGAACAAAGGTTTTCAAATGAAGCATAATGCATGGCATCACACATGTTTGGGATAGATTGGATTACTTGGAAACTTTGTCGTAGTTATTTCTGTCTTAGAATTTGACACAACATAGAAAATACAGATAGCTTAATGTGGGCATTGGATTCGCTTTATTCGGAACTCTAAATCAAAAGTTACGCACGATTTAGTCGGACATGTCAAGTTTATCGGCCAGTTAATTTTATCCATCTAAAATGATCATTGGTGCTCATTGGGCAAAGGCTTACAAATGAAGCATAATGCATGGCATCATGCAGTTTGGGAAAGATTGGATTACTTTGAATCTTTTTCGTAGCTATTTTGGTCTTAGAATTTCTCCCAATATAGAAAATTGATCTAGCTTAACGTGGGAATTGGGTTCGCTTCATTAGGAACTCTAAATCAAAAGTTACGCACGATTTAGTGCGGACATGTCAAATTTATCGGCAAGTTAAATTGATCATTCTAAAATGATCATTGGTGCTCATTGAGAAAAGGTTTACAAATGAAGCATAATGCATGGTATCATGTAGTTTGGGATACATTGGATTACTTGGAGGCTTTATCGTAGCTCTTTCGGTATTAAATTTTGTCACAATATAGAAAATTTAGCTAGCTTAATGGGGGCATTGAATTCTTGTCGCTCTGAACTCCAAATCAAAAGTTACAAACGAATTAGTGTGGACATCTCAAGTTTATCGGCTAGTTAAATTGATCATTCTAAACCGTTCATTCATGCTAGTTGAGCAAAGGTTTAGAAATGAAGCATAATGTGTGGCATCAAGCAGTTTATGATAGATTGAATTACTTTGAGGCTTTGTCGTAGCTATTTCTGTCTTAAATTTTGTCTTAATACAGAAAATTGAGCTACCTCAACGTGGGAATTGGATTCGTGTATTATGAACTCTATATCATAGTTACAGACAATTTAGTGCATACATATCAAGTGTATCAGCTAGTTAAATTGATCATTTTAAACTGATCATTGGTTCTCATTGAACAAAAGTTTACAAATGAAGCATAATGCATGGCATCACGAAGTTTGTGATAGATTGGATTATTTGAAAGCTTTTTCGTAGCTATTACTGTCTTAGAATTTTTCCAAATATAGAAAATTAATATAGATTGACATCGGCGTTGGATTCGATAGAATTGGAACTCTAAAACAAAAGTAACGCATGATTTAGTAGGGACATATCAAGTTTATCGGCCAGTTAAATTGATCCGTCTAAAATGATCATTGGTGCTCATTAGGCAAAAGCTTACAAATGAAGCATAGTGCATGGGACACGCAGTTTGGGATAGATTGGAATACATGGAAGCTTTTTCGTAGCTATTACGGTCATAGAATTTGTCCCAATATAGAAAATTAAACTAGCTTAACGTGGGCATTGGATTCGCTTCATTCAGAACTCTAAATATAAAGTTACTCACGATTTAGTACGGACATGTCAAGTTTATCGGCTAGTTAAATTGATCATTCTAAATTGATTATTGGTGCACATTGAGCAAAGGTTAAAAAATGAAGCATAATGCATGGCATCACGCTTTTTGGGATAGATTGGATTACTTGGAGGTTTTATCGTAGCTATTTCGGTCTCAAATTTTGTACTAATATAGAAACTTGAGGTAGCTTAATGTGGGTGTTGGATTTGATTTATTCGGAACTCGAAATCAGAAGTTACGCACGATTTAGTCGGACATGTGAATTTTATCGGCCTATTAAATTGATCCATCTAAAATGATCATTGGTGCTCATTGGGCGAAGGCTTACAAATGAAGCATAATGCATGGCATCACGCAGTTTGGGATAGATTGGATTACTTTGAAGCGTTTTCGTAGCTATTTCGGAACTAGAACTTGTCTCAATATAGAAGATTGAGCTAGCTTAACGTGGGATTCGGGATCGCTTCATTAGGAACTCTAAATCAAAAGTTACGCACGATTTTGTGCGGACATGTCATGTTTATCGGCAAGTTAAATCGATCATTCTAAAGTGATCGTTGGTGCTCATTGAGCAAAGGTTTACAAATGAAGCATAATGCATGGCATCACAAAGTTTGCGATAGATTGGATTATTTGAATACTTTTTTGTAGCTATTACTGTCTTAGAATTTGTCCCAATATAGAAAATGGAGCTAGCTTGAGGTGGGCGTTGGATTTAATTTGTTCGGAACTCTAAATCAAAAGTTACGCACGATTTAGTAGGGACATGTCAAGTTTATTAGCCAGTTAAATTGATCCATCTAAAACGATCATTGGTTCTCATTGCGCAAAGGCTTACAAATGAAGCATAATGCATGACATCATGTATTTTGGGATAGATTGGATAACTTGGAAGCTTTTTCATAGCTATTTCGATCATAGCATTTATCCCAATAAAGAAAATTGAGCTAGCTTAACATGTGCATTGGATTCGCTTCATTCAAAACTCAAAATATAAAGTTACGCACGATTTAGTGCGGACATGTCAAGTTCAGCTAGATAAATTGATCATTCTAAAATGATCATTGTTGCACATTGAGCAAAGGTTTACAAATGAGGCATAATGCATGGTATCACGAAGTTTTGGATAGATTGGATTACTTGGAGGCTTTGTCGTAGCTATTTTGGTCTTAAATTTTGTAACAATATAGAAAATTGAGCTAGCTTAATATGGGCATTGGATTCGTGTTGTTCCGAACTCTGAATCAAAAGTTATTGACGATTTAGTGCAGACATCTTAATTTTATCGGCTAGTTAAATTGATCATTTAAACCGATATTTCATGCGCATTGAGTGAAGGATTAAAAATGAATCATAAATGCATGGCATTACCGAGTTTATGATTGATTGAATTACTTTGAGGCTTTGTCGTAACTATTTCCGTCTTAAATTTTGTCTTAATATAGAAAGTTGAGCTAGTTTAACGTGGGCACTGGATTCCTGTCATTCTGAACTCTAAATCAAAAGTTACATACAATTTAGTGCGTATATTTCAAGTGTATCAGCTAGTTAAATTTACCATTCTATATCATTGGTGCTCACTGAACAAAGGTTTACAAATGAAGCAAAATGCATGGCATCATGCATGTTTGGGATAGATTGGATTACTTGGAAGCTATTTCATAACTATTTCGGTCTTAGAATTTGTCCCAATATAGAAAATTGAGCTAGATTAACCTGGGTGTTGGATTCGCTTTATTCGGAACTCTATTTAGAAAGTTACGCACGACTTTAAGCGGACATGTCAAGTTTATTGGCCATTTAAATTGATCCGTCTAAAATGATCATTGGTGCTCATTGGGCAAATGTTTCCAAATGAAACGTAATGCATGGCATCACGCAGTTTGGGATAGATTGGGTTACTTAGAAGCTTTTTCATAGCTATTTTGGTCTTAGAATTTGTCCTAATATAGAAAATTGAGCTAGCTTAACATGGGCATTGGATTCGCTTCATTCAGAACTCTAATTCAAAAGTTACACACGATTTAGTGTAGACATGTCAAGTTTATCAACTAGTTAAATTGATCATTCTAAAATGATCATTGGTGCTCATTGAGCAAAGGTTTACAAATGAAGCATAATGCATGGTATCACGCAATTCATGATTGATTGGATTAGTTGGAGGCTTTGTCGTAGCTATTTCCGTCTTAAATTTTGACTTAATATAGAAAATTGAAATAGTTTAACTTGGGCATTGGATTCGTGTATTATGAACTCTATATCAAAAGTTACACATGATTTAGTGCATGCATGTCAAGTGTATCAGTTAGTTAAATTGCTAATTCTAAACTGATCATTGGTGCTCACTGAACAAAGGTTTACAAATGAAGCATAATGCATGGCATCACGAAGTTTGGGATAGATTGGATTACTTGAAAGCCTTTTCGTAGCTAATTGGGTCTTAGAATTTGTCCCACAATAGAAAATTGAGCTAACTTAACGTGGGCGTTGGATTCGATTTGTTCAGAACTCTAAATTAATAGTTACGCATGATTTAGTGCGTACATGTCATGTTTATCGGCCAGTTAAATTGATCCGTCTAAAATGATCACTGGTGCTCATTGGGGAAAGGCTTACAAATGAATCATAATCCATGTCATCACTCAGTTTGGGATAGATTGGATTACTTGGAAGCTTTTTCGTAGCTATTTCGGTCTTAGATTTTGTCTCAATATAGAAAATTGAGATAGCTTAACGTGGGCTTTGTATTCGCTTTAGTTGGAACTCTAAATCAAAATTTACGCACAACTTAGTGCGGAAATGTAAAGTTTATCGTCTAGTTAAATTGATCATTCTAAAATGATCATTGGTGCTCATTAAGCAAAGGTTTACAAATGAAGCATAATGTATGGTATCACGTAGTTTGAGATAGATTGGATTACTTCGAGGTTTTATCGTACCTATTTTGGTCTTAAATTCTAACACAATATAGAAAATTGAGCTACTTTAATGTGGGCATTGGATTCGTGTCGTTTTGAACTCTAAATCAAATGTTATGGACGATTTAGTGCGAACATCTTAGTTTATCGGCTAGTTAAATTGATCATTCTAAACCGATCTTACATGCCCGTTGAGCAAAGGTTTACAAATGAAACATAATGCATGGCATCACCCAGTTTATGATTGATTAGATTACTTGGAGGCTTTGTCGTAGCAATTTTCGTCTTAAATTTTGTCTTAATATAGAAAATTGAGCTAGCTTAACGTGGGCATTGGATTCATATATTATGAACTCTAAATCAAAAGTTACAGACAATTTAGTGCATACATGTCAAGTTTATCAGCTAGTTAAATTGATCATTCTAAACTGATCAGTGGTCCTCACAGAACAAAGGTTTACAAATGAAGCATAATGCATGGCATCACGAAGTTTGCGATAGATTGGATTACTTGGAAGCTTTTTCGTAGCTATTTAGGTCTTAGAATTTGTCCCAATATAGAAAATTGAGGTATCTTAACGTGGTCGTTGGATTCTATTTATTTCGGAACTCAAAATCAAAAATTATGCACAATTTAGTGCGGATATGTCAAGTTTAATGGCCACATAAATTGATACTTCTAAAATGATCATTGGTGCTCCTTGGGCAAAGAGTTACAAATGAAGCATAATACATGGCATCACAGTTTACGATAGATTGGATTACTTGAATACTTTTTCATACCTATTTCGGTCTTAGATTTTTTCTCAATATAGAAAATTGAGCTAGTTTAACGTGGGCGTTGGATTCCCTTTATTCGGAACTCTAAATCGAAATTGACGCACAACTAATTGTGGAAATGTCAAGTTTATCATCTAGTTAAATTGATGATTCTAAAATGATCATTGGTGCTCATTGAGGAAAGGTTTACAAATGAAGCATAATGCATGGTATAACGCAGTTTAGGATAGATTGGATTACTTGGAGGCTTTATCGTAGCTCTTACAGTCTGAAATTTTGTCACAATTTAGAAATTTCAGCTAGCTTAATGTGGGCACTGGATTTGTGTCGTTCTAAACTTTAAATTAAAAGTTACAAACGATTTAGTGCGGACATCTCAAGTTTACCGGCTGGTTAAATTGATCATTCTAAGCCGATCATTGTGCTCGTTCAGCAAAGGTTTACAAATGAACCATAATTATGGCATCATGCATTTTGGGATAAATTGGAATACTTAGAGGCTTTGTCGTAGCTATTTCCGTCTTAAATTTTATCTTAATATTGAAAATTGAGCTAGAATAATGTGGGCGTTCGATTAGTGTATTCTGAACTATAAATCAAAAGTTACAGACGATTTAGTGCGTACAAGTCAAGTGTATCAGTTAGTTAAATTGATCATTCTAAACTGATTATTGCTGCTCGTTGAACAAAGGTAAAGAAATGAAGGATAATGCATTGCATCCAGCAGTTTGGAATAGATTGGATTAGTTTGAGGCTTTTTAGTAGCTATTTCGGTCTTAGATTTTGTCGCAATATAGAAAATTAAGCTAGCTTAACGTGGGCGTTGGATTTGCTTTATTCGAAACTCTAAATCAAAAGTTACGCACGATTTAGTGCGGACATGTCAGGTTTATCGGCTAGTTAAATTGATCATTCTAAAATGATCAGTGGTGCTCATTGTGCAAAGGTTTACAAATGAAGCATAATGCATGGTATCACGCAATTTTGGATATATTGGATTACTTGGAGGCTTTGTTGTAGCTATTTATGTCTTGTTTTTCATAATATAGAAAATTGGGCTAGCTTAATGTGGGCATTTGATTCGTGCCGGTTTGAACTCAAAATCAAATGTTATGGACGATTTAGTGCGGACATCATAAGTTTATCGGCTAGTTAAATTGATCATTCTAAACCAATATTTCATGCTCATTCAGCATAGGTTTACAAATGAAGCATAATGCTTGGCATCACGCAGTTTGTGATTGATAGGATTACTTGGAAGCATTATCGTAGCTATTTCCAGCTTAAATTTTGTCTTAATATAGAAAGTTGAGCTAGCTTAACATGGGCATTGGATTCATGTATTATGAACTCTAAATCAAAAGTTACAGACAATTTAGTGCGTATATGTCAAGTGTATCGGCTAGTTAAATTGATCATTCTAAACTGATCATTGGTGCTCTCTAAACAGAGGTTTACAAATGAAGCGTAATACATGGCATCACATAGTGTATGATAGATTGAATTACTTGGAAGCTTTTTGTAGCTCTTTTGGTCTGAGATTTTGTGCCAATATAGAAAATTGAGCTAGCTTAACGTGGGTGTTGCATTCGCTTTATTCAAAATACTTTTAATCAAAAGTTACGCACGATTTAGTGCGGACATGTCAAATTTATCGGCTAGTTAAATTTATCATTCTAAAATAATGATCGGTGCTCATTGAGCAAAGGTTTGTAAATGAAACATAATGCATTATATCACGCTATTTGGCATAGATTGGATTACTTGGAGGCTTTATCGTTGATATTTTTTCACAGTATATAAAATTGAGCTAACTTAATGTGGGCATTGGTTTCGTGTCTTTCAGAACTCTAAATCAAAAGTTATGGACGATTTAGTGCAGACATCTTAAATTTATCGGAAAGTTAAATTGATCATTCTAAACTGATCTTTCATGCTCATTGAGAAATGGTTTACAAATGAAGCATAATGCATGGCATCACATAGTTTATGATAGATTGGATTAATTGGAGGCTTTGTCATAGCTATTTCTATCTTAAATTTTGTCTTAATATAAAAAATTGATCTAGCTTAACATGGGCATTGAACTCAGGTATTATGAACTCTAAATCAAAAGTTACAGACAATTTAGCGCGTACATGTCAAGTGTATCATCTAGTTAAATTGATCATTCTAAACTGATCATTGGTGCTCACTGAACAAAGGTTTACAAATAAATCATAATACATGGCATCACGAAGTTTGCAAATATAGGATTACTTGTAAGCTTTTTTCGTAGCTATTTTGGTCTTAGAATTTGTCCCAATATAGAAATTTTATCTAGCTTAACGTGGGCATTGGATTCACTTTATTCTGAATCTAAATAAAAAATTACAAACAATTTAGTGCGGACATGTCAAGTTTATCTGCTAATTAAATTTATCCTTATAAAATGATCATTGGTGCTCATTGAGCAAAGATTTACAAATGAAGCATAATGCATGGTATCACGCAGTTCGGGATAGATTGGAATACTTGGTGCTTTTTTCGTAGCTCTTTTGGTCTTACATTTTGTCACAATTTAGAAAATTGAGCTAACTTAATGTGGGCATTGGATTCGTGTCGTTCAGAACTCTAAATCAAAAGTTACGGACGATTTAGTGCGGACATCTTAAGTTTATAGGATAGTTAAGTTGATCATTTTAAACAGATCATTGACGCTCGTTGAGCAAAGGTTTACAAATGAACCATAATGCATGGCATCATGCATTTCGGGATAAATTGGATTACTTGTAGTCTTTGTCGTAGCTATTTCCCATTTAAATTTTGTCTTATTATTGAAAATTGACCTAGCTTAATGTGGGCATTCGATTCATGTATTCTGAACTCTAAATTTTGTAGCTATTTTGGTCTTAGATTTTTTCCAAATATAGAAGATTGAGCTGGTTTAACATGGGCGTTGGATTCGCTTTTTTTGGAACTCTAAATCAAAAGTTACGCACGATTTAGTGCCGACATGTAGAGTTTATCAGATAGTTAAATTGATCATTATAAAATGATCATTGGTGCTCATTCAGCAAAGGTTTACAAATGAAGCATAATGCATGGTATCACGTACTTTGAGATAGATTGGATTACTTGGAGGCTTTATCATAGCACTATTTCAGTCTTAAATTTTGTTACAATATAGAAAATTGAGCTAGCTTATTGTGCGCATTGGATTCATGTCGTTCTGAACTCTAAATCAAAAGTAATGGACGATTTAGTGTGGATATCTTAAGTTTATAGGCTAGTTAAATTGATCATTCTAAACGGATGTTTCATGCTCGTTGAACAAAGGTTTACAAATGGAGCATAATGCATGGCATCACCCAGTTTATGATCGATTGGATTACTTGGAGGCTTTGTCGTAGCTATTTCTATCTTATGTTTTGTCTTAATATAGAAAATTGAGCTAGCTTAGCGTGGGCATTGGATTCGTGAATTATGAATTCTAAATCAAAAGTTACTGACAATTTAGTGCGTACATGTCAACTGTATCATTAACGTGGGCGTTTGACTCGTGTCATTCGGAACTCTAAATCAAAAGTTATGCACGTTTTAGTGAGTACATGTAAAATTTATTTGTGAGTTAAATTGATCATTTTTAAATAATCATTGGTGCTCATTGGACAAAGGTTTACAAACGAAGCATAATGCATGGCACCACGCAGTTTTAGATAAATTGGATTACCTGTAGGCTTCTTCAAAGCTATTTCAGTCATAAGTTTTTCAAAATATAGAAAATTGAGCTAGCTTAACGCAATCGTTGGATTCGTAGCATTCTTAACTCTTAGTCAAATGTTACGCACGGTTTAGTGCGGACTTGTCAAGTTTATCGGTTAGTTTAATTGATCATTCTAAATTGATCATTGGTGCTCATTGAGCAAAGGTATACAAATGAAGCATAACGCAAGTCATCATGCAGTTCGGGATAGATTGGATTACTTGTAGGCTTTATTGTAGCTATTTCAACCTATAGTTTTATCAGAATATAGAAAATTGAGATACCTTAATGTGGGCATTTGATTCGTGTCATTCTGAACTCCAAATCAAAAGTTACAAACGATTTAGTGCGGATATCTAAAGTTTATCGGCTAGTTCATTGATGCTCGTTGAGCAAAGCTTTACAAAAGAAGCATAATGCATGGCATCACTCAGTTTGGGATATATTGGATTACTTGGAGGCTTTGTCGTAGGTATTTCCGTCTTAAATTTTATCTTAATGCAGAAAATTGAGCTAGCTTAACGTGGGCACTTGATTCGCGTCATTCTGAACTCTAAATCAAAAGTTACGCACGTTTTAGTGCGGATATGTCAAGTTTATCGGCTAGTTAAATTGATCATTTTAAAATGATCATTGGTGCTCATTGGACAATGGTTTAAAAATGAAGCATAATGCATGGCATCACAAAGTTTGGGTTAGATTGGATTACTTGTAGGCTTCTTCGCAGCTATTTCAGTCAATAAAATTTCACAATATAGAAGATTGAGCTAGGTTATCATAGTCGTTGGATTCGTGTCATTCGGTACTCTAAATCACAAGTTACACACGATTTAGTGCGGACATGTCAAGTTTATCGGTTAGTTAAATTGATCATTCTAAAATGATCATTGGCGCTCATTGAGGAACGGTTTACAAATGAAGCATAAAGCATGGCATCACACAGTTTGGGATAGACTGGATTACTTGTAGGCTTTATCGTAGCTATTTCAGTCTTTAATTTTATCACAATATAGAAAATTGAGCTACCTTAACGTAATCATTAGATTCCTGTCATTCAGAACTTCAAATCAAAAGTTACGGACGATTTAGTGTGGACATCGCAAGTTTATCGGCTATATAAACTGATCATTCTAAACCGATCATTGATGCTCGTTGAGCAAAGTTTTACAAATGAAGCAAAATGCATGGCATCATGCATTTTGGGTTAGATTGGATTACTTGGAAGCTTTATTGTAGCTATTTTGGTCTTAAATTTTGTAACATTATAGAAAATTGAGTTAGTTTAATATGGGCATTGAATTCATCTCATTCCGAACTCCAAATCAAAAGTTACGGACAATTTACTGTGTACATCTCAAGTTTTTCGGCTAGTTAAACTTATCATTCTAAACTGATCGTTGATGCTCGTTGAGCAAAGGTTTACAAAGAAGCATAATGCATGGCATCACTGAGTTTTGGATAGATTGGATTACTTGGTGGCTTTGCATAGAAAATTGAGCTAGCTTAATATAGAAAATTGAGCTAGCTTAACGTGGGCGCTAAATTCGCGTCATTTGGAACTCTAAATATAAGTTATGCACGTTTTAGTGCGGATATGTCAAGTTTATCGGCTAGTTAAATTGATCATTTTAAAACGATCATTGGTGCTCATTCGACAAAGATTTACAAATGAAGCATAATGCATTGCATCACACAGTTTGGGTTAGATTGGATTACTTGTAAGCTTCTTCGTATCAATTTCAGTAAAAAAATTTCACAATATAGAAAATTGAGCTAGCTTAACATACTCGTTAGATTCGTGTAATTCTTAACTCCAAATCAAAAGTTACGGACGATTTAGTGCGGACGTCTCAAGTTTATCGGCTAGATAAACTGATCATTCTAAACCGATCATTGATGCTCATTGTGCAAAGTTTTACAAATGAAGCATAATGCATAGCATCATGCATTTTGGGTTAGATTGGATTACTTGGACGCTTTATCATAGCTATTTTGGTCTTCAAGTTTTTCACAATATAGAAAATTGAGTCAGTTTAATATGGGCATTGGATTCGTGTCATTCCGACTCCAAATAAAAAGTTATGGACGATTTAGTGCGTACATCTCACAAGTATATCGGCTAGTTAAACTGATCATTCTAAAGTTTATCGGCTAGTTAAATTGTCCAAACTGATCACTGATGCTCGTTAAGCAAAGGTTTACAAAAGAAGCATAATGCATGACATCACTCAGTTTTAGATAGATTGGATTACTTGGAGGCTTTGTCGTAGCTATTTCCGTCTTAAATTTGGCTAAAGATAGAAAAATGAGCTACCTTAACGTGGGCTTTGGATTCATGTATTATGAACTCTATATTAAAAGTTATACACGATTTAGTGCGTACATGTTAAGTGTATCACCTAGTTAAATTGATCATTCTAAACTGATCAATGGTGCTCCCTGTACAAAGGTTTACAAATGAAGCATAATGCATGGCATTATACAGTTTCCGATAAATTTTATTACTTGGGAGCTTTTTCGTAGCTGTTTCGGTCTTTGAATTCGTCCCACTATAGAAAATTGAGCTAGCTTGACGTAGGCGTTGCATTCGCTTCATTTGGAACTCTAAATCAAAAGTTACGCACGATTTAGTGCGGATATGTCAAATTTATCGGCTAGTTAAATTTATCATTCTAAAATAATCATCGGTGCTCATCTTAAGCTTATCGGCTAGTTTAATTGATCATTCTAAACCGATCTTTCATGCTCGTTGAGCAAAGATTTACGAATGAAGCATAATGCATGGTATCACCCAGTTTATGATTGATTGGATTACTTGTAGGCTTTGTGGTAGCTATTTCTGCCTTAAATTTTATCTTAAAATAGAAAATGGAGCTAGTTTAACGTGGGCATTGAATTCGTGTATTATGAACTCTAAATTAGAAGTTACAAACAATGTAGTGCGTACATGTCAAGTGTATCAGCTAGCTAAATTGGTCATTCTAAACTGATCATTGGTGCTCACTGAACAAAGGTTTACAAATGAAGAATAAAGCATGGCGTCACGAAGTTTGCGATAGATTGGATTACTTGGAAGCTTTGTCGTATCTGTTTTGGTCTTTGAATTTGTCCCAATATAGAAAGTTGAGCTAGTTTAACGTGGTCGTTGGATTCGATTTATTCGGAACTCTAAATCAACAGTTACGGATGATTTAGTGCGGATTTGTCAAGTTTATCGGCAACTTAAATTGATCCATCTAAAATGATCATTGATGCTCATTGGGAAAAGGCTTACAAATGAATCATAATTTATGGCATTACACAGTTTGAGATAGATTGGATTACTTGGAAGTTTTTTTATAGCTATTTCGATCTTAGAAATTATCACAATATAAAAAATTTAGCTAGCTTAACGTGGGCATTGGATTTGTTCATTTGGAACTCTAAATCAACAGTTATGCACGATTTAGTGCGGACTTGTCAAGTTTATTGGCTAGTTGAATTTATCATTCTATTATGGTCATTGGTGCTCATTGAGCAAAGGTTTACAAATGAAGCATGCATAATGCATGGTATCACGCAGTTTGGGATAGATTAGATTACCTGGAGGATTTATTGTATCATGAAGTATAATGCATGGCATCATGCAGTTTGGGATACTTTGAATTACTTGGAGGTTTTGTCGCAGCTGTTTCAGTCTCAAATGTTGTCACAATATAGAAAATTGAGCTAGCTTAATGTGGGCATTGGATTAGTGTCATTCAAAACTTACGGATGATATAGTGCGGACATGTTAAGTTGATGGGCCAGTTAAAATGATCATTCTAAACTTATCATTGGTGCTTCTTGAGTAAAGGCTTATAAATGAAGCATAATGCATGACATCACATAGTTTGGGATACATTGAATTACTTGGAGACTTCTTCGTAGCAATTTTGGTCTTAAATTTTGTCACAATATAGAAAATTGAGTTAGCTTAACGTGGGCGCTGGACTCATGACTTTTTGAACTCTAAATCAAATGTTACAAATGATTTGGTGCAGACAAGTCAAGTTGGTTGGCCCGTTTAAATGATCATTCTAAATTGATCATTGTTGCTCCTTATGTTTGGGATACATTCGATAACTTGGAGGCTTTGTCGTAACTCTTTCTGTCTGAGCTAGCTTAACGTGGGCGTTGGATTCGTGACATTCTAAACTTTATATAAAAAGTTAAGGATGATATAGTGTGGACTTGTCAAGTTGATCGGCCAGTTAAAATGGTCAATCTAAACTGATTATTGGTGCTCCTTAAGTAAAGGCTTATAAATGAAGCATAATGCATGGCATCATGCAGTTTAGGATAGGTTGGATTACTTGGAGGGTTTGTTATAGCTATTTTCTCTTAACTTTTGATCAGCTAGTTAAAATGATCATTCTAAACTGATCATTGGTGCTACGTGAGTAAAGGATTATAAATTATGCAGAGTGCATGGCAAGAGGCTTTGTATAGCTATTTTGGTATTACAATTTGTCATCATATAGAAAATTGAGCTAGCTTAACGTGGGTGTTGGATTCATGTCATTTTGAACTCTAAATAAAAAGTTACGGACGATTTAGTGCGGACATGTCACGCTGATCGGCCAGTTAAAATGATAATTCTAAATTTATCATTGGTGCTCTTTGAGTTAAGGGTTTTAAATGAAGCATAATGCATGGCATCACCGAGTTTGGGATAGATTACATTACTTTGATGCTTTGTCTAGCTCTTTCCTTCTTAAATATTTTCACAATATTGAAAATTGAGATAACTAAATGTGGGCGTTCGATTCATGTCATTTTGAGTTGTAAATCAAAAGTTAAAGATAATTTAGTGCAGACATGTCAAGTTGATTGGCCAGTTAAAATGAGCATATTAAGCTGATCATTGGTGCTCCTGGAGTAAAGGCTTATAAATGAAGCATAATGCATGGCATCCTACATTTTGAGATAGATTCCAAAACTTTGAGGATTCGTCTAGCTTTTTCAGTCTCAAATGTTTTCACAATATGGAAAATTGAGCTAGCTTAACATGGGCGTTGTGATCATGTCATTTTGAACTCCAAATCTAAAGTTAAAGATGATTTAGTGCGGATATGTCAAGTTGATCAGCTAGGTAAAATGATCATTCTAAACTAATCATTGGTGCTCATTGAGTAAAGGCGTATACATGAAGCATAATGCATAACATCACACAGTTCGGGATAGATTGTATTACTTGGAGGCCTTGTCATAGCTATTTCAATCTAAAATTTTTGTCACAATATAGAAAATTGAACTATGTTAATGTGGGTGTTGAATTCCTATCATTTTGAACTCTAAATCAAAAGTTAGAGAAAATTTAGTGCGGACATGTCAAGATGATCAGCTAGTTAAAATGATCATTTTAAACTGATCATTGGTGCTCCTTGAGTAAAGCCTTATAAATGAAGCATAATGCACGTCATCACGCAGTTTGGGATGCATTGGATTACTTAGAGGCTTTGTCATAGCCTTTCAGTCTCAAATGTTAGGACAATATGATGATTGAGCTAGCTTAACGTGGGCGTTCAACTCATGTCCTTTCGAGCTCTAAATCAAAAGTTAAAGACGATTTAGTGCAGACATGTCAAGTTGACAAGCTAGTTAAACTGATCATTCTAAATTGATCATTGGTACTCATTGAGTTACGGGGTATAAATGAAGGATAATGCATAGCATCATTCAGTTTGAGATAGATTGGATTACTTGGAAGTTTTGTGATAGCCATTTTGATCTTAACTTTTGTAAACATATAGAAAGTTTAGCTACCTTAACATGGGTGTTGTGGATTCGTGTACTTTTGAAATCAAAATCAAAAGTTAAGGCCAATTTAGTGCAGATATGTCAAGTTGATCGACCACTTAAACTGATCATTCTAAACTGCTCATTGGTACTACTTTAATAAAGGCATATAAATGAAGCACAATGCATGTCATCACCGGTTTGGCATAGAGTGCATTACTTAGTTGCTTTGTCTCGCTCTTTTAGTATCAAATGTTTTCTCAATATGGAAAATTGACCTAGCTTAACATGGCCGTTGGATTATTATCATCTTGAGCTCTAAATAAAAAGTTAGAAACGATTTAGTGCACACATGTCAAGGTGATCAGGTAGTAAAAATAATCATTCTACACTGATCATTGGTGCTCCTTGAGTAAAGGCTTATAAATGAAGCATAATGCATGGCATCATGCAGTTTGGGATAGCTTGGATTACTTGGATGCTTCTTTTTACCTATTTTGATCTTAATTTTGTAACATAATAGAAAATTGAGTTAGCTTAACGTGGGCGTTGGATTCGTGTCATTCTGAACTATAAATCAAAAGTTATATACGATTTAATGCGGACATATTAAGTTGATCAGAGTGCTAAAATGATCATTTTAAACTTGTCATTGGTGCAAATGATCATTCTAAACTAATCATTGGTACTCCTTGAGTAAAGGCTTATAAATGAAGAATAATGCGTGGCATCACTTAGTTTGGGATACATTGGATTACATAAAGGCTTTGTCATTGCTTTTCCGTCTCAAATGTTGTCACAATATGGAAAATTGAGATAGATTAACGTGGGCGTTGGACTCATATCATTTAGTTAAAGACGATTTAGTGCGGACATGTCAAGTTAATGATCTAGTTAAAATGATCATTCTAAACTGATCATTGGTGCTCATTGACTAAAGGAGTATAAATGAAGAATAATGCATAGCATCATGCATTTTGATATATATCGGATTACTTGGACGCTTTGTCATAGGTATTTTGATATTAAATTTTGTCAGAATATCAAAAATTGGGCTACCTTAATTTGGGAATTGGATTCGTGTCATTTTGAACTCTAAATCAAAAGTTAAGGACATTTTAGTGCGGACATTTCAAGTTGATCGTCAGTTTAAATGATCATTCTAAATTGATTATTGGTGCTTCTTGCTTAAAGGCTTATAAATGAAGCATAATGCATGGCATCACGTATTTTGGGATAGATTGCATTACATTGAGGCTTTGTCTAGCTCTTGCTATCTTAAATGTTGTCACAATATGGAAAATTAAGCTACTTTAACGTGGGCGTTGGATTCATGTCATCTTGAGCTTTAAATAAAAAGTAAAAGATGATTTAGTGCGGACATGTCAAATTGATCAGATAGTTAAAATAATCATTATAAACTGGTCATTGGTGCTCCTTGAGTAAAGGTTTATAAATTAAGCATAATGCATGGCATCACGCAGTTTGGGATAGATTGGATTATTTGGAGGCTTTGTCATAGCAATTTCGATCTAGAATTTCGTAACAACATAGAAAATTAAGCTAGCTTAACGTAGCTGGTGGATTCGTGTCAATTTGAAATCTAAATCAAAGTACAGACGATTTAGTGCGGACATGTCAAGTTGATCAGCTAGTTAAAATGATCATTCTAAACTCATCATTGGTGCTCCTTGAGTAAAGGCTTAAAAATTAAGCATAATGCATGGCAACACGTAGTTTGAGATGGATTGGATGATTTGGAGGCTTTTTCGTAGCTATTTCAGTATTAAATTTTGTCACAATATAGAAAATTGGGTTAGCTTAACATGGGCATTGGATTCGTGTCATTGCGATCTCAAAATCAAAGGTTATGGACAATTTAGTGAGGACATGTCAAGTCGATTGGCCATTTAAAATGAACATTCTTAGCTGGTCATTGGTGCTCCTTGACTAAAGGCTTATAAATGAAGAATAATACACGGCATCACGCTTTTTGGGATATAATGGATTACTTGGAGGCTTGGTCATAGCTATTTGGATTTTAAATTTGTCAACATATAGAGAATTGAGCTAGCTTAATGTGGGTGTTGGATTCTTGTCATTTGAATTCTTAATCAAAAGTTACAGATGATTTAGTGTGGAAATGTCAAGTTTATCGGCCAGTTAAAATGATCATTCTAAACTTATCATTGGGGCTCCTTGAGTAAATGCTTATAAATGAAGCATAATGCATGGCATCATGCAGTTTGGGATAGATTGCATTACTTTGATGATTCGTCTAGCTCTTTCAATGTTAATTATCTTCATAATATAGAAAATTGAGCTATCTTAACATTGGCGTCAGACTCATGTCATTTTGAGCTCTACATCAAAAGTTAAAGAAGATTTAGTGCGGACATGTCAAGTTGATCAGCTAGGTAAAATGATCATACTAAACTAATCATTGGTGCTCATTGAGTGAAGGCGTATAAATGAAGTATAATACATAGGATCACGCAGTTTAGGATACATAGGTTTACTTGGAGGCTTTGTACTGGCTCTTTCAGTCTCAAATATAGTCACAATATAGAAAATTGAGCTAGCTTAACGTGGGCGTTGGATTCTTGTCATTCTCAACACTAAATCAAAAGTTACAAACTATTTAGTGCGGACATGTCTAGTTGATCGGTGAGTTAAAATGATCATTCTAAACTGGTCATTGGTTCCCATTGAGTAAAGGCTTATAACTGAAGCATAATGCATGGCATCACACAGTTTGGGATACATTGGATTACTTGGAGGCTTTGTAGTAGCTCTTTCAATGTTAAATATTATCACAATATGGAAAATTGAGCTAGCTTAATGTGGGTATTGGACTTATCAAGTTTATCAGGTATTTAAAATAATCATTCTAAACTTATCAAGTTTACATGTCAAGTTTATCAGGTATTTAAAATAATCATTCTAAACTTATCATTGGTGCTCCTTGAATAAAGGCTTATAAATGAAGCATAATGCATGACATCACGCAGTTTGAAATACATTTAATTACTTGGAGGCTTTGTAGTAGTTCTTTCAGTCTCAAATGTTGTCACAATATGGAAAAGTCAGTTAGCTTAATGTGGGCAGTGGATTCATATGATTTTGAGCTCTAAATGAAAAGTTAAAGACGACTTAGTGCGAACATGTCAAGTTGATCACCTAGTTAAAATGATCATTTTAAACTGATCATTGGTGTTGAATGAGTAAAGGCTTATAAATGAAGCATAATGCATGACATCACGCAGTTTGGGATAGATTGCATTATTTGGTGGCTGTGTCGTAGCTCTTTCATTCTCAAATATTGTCACAATATCGAAAGTTGAGCTAGTTTAACTTGGGTTTTGCATCCGTGTCATTATGAACTCTAAATCAAAAGTTACAGACGATTTAGTGTGGACATGCCAAGTTGATCAGCCAGTTAAAATGATCATTCTAAATTGATCATAGGTGCTCTTTGAGTAAAGACTTATAAATGAATCATAATGCGTGGCATCAGGCATTTTGAGGTACATTGGATTACTTGGAGGCTTTTTTGTAGCTCTTTCAGTCTCAAATGTTCCACAATATGGAAATTAAGCTAGCTTTACGTGGGCGGTGGAGTCCTGTCATTTTTGGTTCTAAATCAAAAGTTAAATACGATTTATTGCAGACATGTCAAGTGAATCGGCTAGTTAAAAATGAACATTCTAAAATAATCATTGGTACTCATTTCGTAAAGGCATATAAATAAAGGATAATGCATAGCATCACACAATTTGGATAGATTGGATTACTTGGAAGCTTTTTCGTAGCTATTTCGATCCTAAATGTTTTCGAAATATTCAAAATTGAGCTAGCTTTACATGGGCAGTGGACTCATGTCATTTTAGGTTCTAAATCAAAAATTTAAGATGATTTAGTGCGGACATGTCAAGTTGATCGACCAGCTATAATGATCATTCTAAACTAATCATTAGTGCTCATTGAGTAAAGGCATATATGAAGGATAATGCATAGTATCATGCGTATTGGGATCGATTGCATTACTTGGAGACATTTTCGTAGCTATTTTGGTCTTGAATTTTATCACAATATAGAAAATTGAGCTAACTTAATGTGGGCGTTGGATTCGTGTCATTTTGAACTCTCAATCAAAAGTTACAAATGACTTAGTGCAGACATGTCAAGTTGATCTGCGAGTTAAAATGAACATTCTAATGTGATCATTGGTGCTCCTTGAGTAGAAGCTTCTAAATAAAACATAATGCATGGCATCACGTAGTTTGGGATACATGGGATTACTTGGAGGCTTTGTCATAGCTCTTTCAGTGTCAAATGTTGTCATAATACATAAAATTGAGCTAGTTTAACGTGGGCATTGGATTCATGTCATTTTGAACTCTAAAAAAAGTTACGTACAATTTTGTATGGACATGTCATGGTTCTCAGCCAGTTAAAAAAATCATTCTAAACTGATCATTGGTGCTCCTTGATTAAAGGCTTGTAAATGAAGCATAATGCATGACATTACGCACTTTGGGATACATTGGATTACATGGAGGCGTTTTACATAGCTCTCTCAGTATTAAACGCACGAACTAGTGCGGACATGTCAAGTTGATCAACTAGTTAAAAATGATCATTCTAAATTGATTATTGGTGCTCATGGAGTAAAGGCATATAAAAGAAGCATGATGCATAGTATTACAAAGTTTGGGATAGATTGGATTACTTGGAAGATTTTTCGTAGCAATTTCGATCTTAAATTTTTTCACAATATAGAAAACTGAGCTAGCTTAACATAGGCGTTGCATTCGTGTCATTCTCAACACTAAAGCAAAAGTTACGAACTATTTAGTGCGGACATGTCAAGGTTATCGGTGTGTTAAAATGATCATTCTAAACTGATCATTGGTGCTCATTGAGTAAAGGCTTATAACTGAAGCATAATGCATGGCATCACGCAGGTTGGGATACATTGGATTACTTGGAGGCTTTGTAGTAGCTCTTTCAATCTTAAATATTATCACAATATGGAAAATTGAGCTAGCTTAATGTGGGCATTGGACTCATGTTATTTTGAGCTCTAAATCAAATTTTAAAAGACTATTTAGTGCGTACATGTCAAGTTGATCAGATAGTTAAAATGATCATTCTAAACTTATCATTGGTGCTCCTTGAATAAAGGCTTTTAAATGAGGCATAATGCATGACATCACACAGTTTGAAATACATTTAATTACTTGGAGGCTTTGTAGTAGCTCTTTCAGTCTCAAATGTTGTCACAATATGGAAAATTGAGTTAGCTTAATGTGGGCATTGGATTCATATGGTTTTGAACTCTAAATCAAAATTTAAAGATGGCTTAGTGCGAACATGTCAAGTTGATCACCTAGTTAAAATGATAATTCTAAACTGATCATTAGTGTTGCATGAGTAAAGGCTTATAAGTGAAGCATAATGCATAGCAGCACGCAGTTTGGGATATTGGAAAACTTACACGCTTTGTCGGTAGCTTTTTCAGTCTCATATGTTGTCGTAATAGAGAACATTGAGCTAGCTTAACGTGGGTGTTGAATTCCTGTCATTCTTAACTCTAAATCAAAAGTTACAAACTATTTAGTGCTGACATGTCAAGTTTATCTGCCAGTTAAAATGAACATTCTAATGTGATCATTGGTGCTCCTTGAGTAAAAGCTTATAAATCAAACATAATGCATGGCATTACACATTTTGGGATACATGGGATTACTTGGAGGCTTTGTCGTAGCTCTTTGAGTCTCAATTGTTGTCATAATATAGAAAATTGAGCTAGCTTAACGTGGCCTCTGGATTCATGACATTCTGAACTCTAAATCAAAAGATACGGACGATTTAGTGCGCACATTTCAAGTTGATCGGCCAGTTAAATTCTCGTTCTAAACTGATCATTGGTGCTCCTAGCGTATAGGCTTATAAATGTAGCATAATGCATGGCATCACGCAGTTTGGGATACATTGGATTCCTTGGAATCTTTTTCGTTGCTCTTTCACTCTCAAGTATTGTCACGATATGGAAAATTGAGCTAGTTTAATGTGGGCATTGATTCGTGTCGTTTTGAACTCTAAATCAAAATGTACGCATGATTTAGTGCGGACATGTCAAGTTGATCGGCCAGTTAAAATGGTCATTCTAAACTTATGACTGGCGCTCTTTGAGTAAAGGCCTATAAATGAAGCATAACGAATGGCATCACGTAGTTTCGGATACATTGGATTACTTGGAGGCTTTTTCATAGCTCTTTCATTCTCAAATGTTGTCATTATATGAAAACTTGAGCTAGCTTAATGTGGGCATTTGACTCATGTCATTTTAAGCTCGATATTTTAATATCAATGTGGGCGTTGGACTCATGTCATGATTTATTGCGGACATGTCATGATGTCACCTAGTAAAAATGATCAATCTAAACTGATCATAGGTGCTCCCTAAGTAAAGGCTTATAAATGAAACATAATGTGTCACATCACGTAGTTTGGGATTGATTGATTACATGAAGACTTTGCCATAGCTATATCGGTCTTAAATTTTGTCACAATATTGAAAATTGAGCTAGCTTAACGTGGGTGTTGGATTTATGTCATTTTTAACTGTTAATCAAAAGTAACAAACGATTTAGTGATCATTCTAAACTTATCATTGGTACTCCTTGAGTGAAGGCTTATAAATGAAGAATAATGCATGACATCATGAAGTTATGGATACATAGGATTACTTGGAGGCTTTTTCATAGCTATTTCAATCTCAAATATTGTCACAATATAGGAAATTGAGCTAGCTAAATGTGGTTGTTGTATTCGGGTAATTCAGAACTCTAAATCAAAAGTTACGACGATTTAGTGCAGACATGTCAAGTTGATCGGCCAGTTAAAATGATTATTCTAAACTGATCATAGGTGCTCCTTGAGTAAAGGTTTATAAATGAAAAAAAATGCATGGCATCACGCACTATGAGATACATTGGATTACTTTGAGGCTTTTTTCATAGCTCTTTCAGTCTCAAATGTTTTACAATATAGAAAATTGAGCTAGCTTAACGTGGGTGTTGGACGATTTAATGCGAACATATCAAGTTGATCAGCTAGTTGAAAATAATCATTCTAATGTAATCATTGGCCTCATTGAGTAAAGACGTATAAATGAAGCATAATGCATAGCAGTTTGGGATAGATTGGATTACTTGGAGACCTTTTCGTGGCTATTTCGATCTTAAAACTTTTTCACAATATATAAAATTCAGCTAGATTTATGTGGGCATTGCATTCCGGTCCTTTTGAACTCTAAATCAAAAGTTACAACCGAATTACTGCGGACATGTCAAGTTGATTGGCCAATTAAAATGATCATTCTAAACTTATCAGTGGTGCTCCTTGAATAAAGGCGTCTAAATGAAGCATAATGCATGGCTTCACACTTTTTGGGATGGATCTGATTACTTAGAGGCTTTTCCGTAGCTATTCGATATTAAATTTTGTCACAATATAGAAAATTGAGGTAGCTTAATGTTAGCGTTGGATTCCTGTCATTTTGGATTCTAAATCAAAACTTATAGACGAATTACTACGGACATGTCAAGTTGATTTGCTAGTTAAAGTGATAATTCTAAACTGATCAGTTGTGCTCCTTGAGTAAAGGCTTATAAATGAAGTATAATGAATGGCATCACGTAGTTTGTGATACATTGGATTATACGGAGGCTTTTTTCGTAGCTCTTTTAGTCTCAAATATTCCACAATATGGAAAATTGAGCTTGCTTAACGTGCACGTTGGACGATTTAGTGTGAATATGTCAAGTTGAACAGGTAGTTAAAAATGATCATTCTAATCTAACCATTGGTGGTCATTGAGTAAAGGCATATAAATGAAACATAATGCATAGCATCACGCAGTTTGAGATAGATTGGATTACTAGGAGACCTTTTCGTAGCTATTTCAATCATAAATATTTTCACAATATATAAAATTGAGCTATCTTAACGTGGACCTTGGATTCCAGTCATTTTGAACTCTAAATCAAAAGTTACAACCGAATTACAGCGGACATGTCAAGTTGATCGGCTAGTTAAAATGATCATTCCAAAACTGATCATTGGTGCTCCTTGAGTAAAGGCGTCTAAATTAAGCATAATGCATGGCATCTCGCGTTTTGGGATAGATCTGATTACTTGGAGGCTTTTTCGTAGCTATTTCGATCTTAAATTTTGTCACAATATAGATAGTTGAGCTACCATAACATGGGCGTTGGATTCCTGTCATTTTGAACTCTAAATCAAAAGTTATAGTGGATTTACAGCGGACATGTCAAGTTGATCGGCCAGGTAAAATGATCATTCTGAACTGATCATTCTGAACAAATCATTTGTGCTCCTTGAGTAAAGGCTTATAAATGAAGCATAATGCATGGCATCACACAGTTTGGGATAGATTGCATTACTTGGAGGCTTAAACGTAGCTCTTTCTGTCTCAAATATAATCACAATATAGGAAATTGAGATAGCTCAAGGTGGGCGTTGCATTCGTGTCTTTTTGAACTCTAAATGAAAAGATACAAATGATTTAGTGCGGATATGCCAAATTGATCAGCCAGCTACAAAATGATTATTCTAAACTGATCATTGGTGCTCCTTGAGTAAAGGCTTATAAATGAAGAATAATGCAGGGCATGTTGCAGTTTGGGATATATTGCATTACTTGGAGGCTTTGTTGTATCTCTTTCAGTCTCAAATATTGCACAATATAGAAAATTGAGCTACCTCAACATGGGCCTTGGATTCGTGTCATCCGGAACTCTAAATCAAAAGGTACGCACGATTATGTACGGACGTGTCAAGTTGAGCGGCTAGTTAAAATGAAGCATAATGCATGACATCATGCACATGGGGATACATTGGAGTACTTGGAGGCTTTTTTCGTAGCTCTTTCAGTACCAAATGTTCTACAATATGGAAAATTGAGCTTGCTTAACATGGGCATTGGACTAATGTTGTTTTAGGTTCTAAATCAAAAGTTAAAGACGATTTTGTGCGAGCATGTCAAGTTGATCAGCTATTTAAAAATTATCATTCTAAACTATTCATATGCACTCATTGAGTAAAGGCGTATAAATGAAACATAATGCATAACATCCCACATTTTTGGATATATTGGATTACTTGGACACTTTTTGTGGCTAATATAAAAAAAAAATTTCTCACAATATAGAAAATTGAGTTAGCTTAACGTGGGCGTTGGATTCGTGTCATTCTGAACTCTAATTTAAAAGACACGGACGATTTAGTGTGGACATGTCAAGTTAATCACCCAGTTAAGATGATCATTCTAAACTGGTCATTGGTGGTCCTAGAATAAAGACGTATAAAAGAAGCATAATGCATGGCATCATGCAGTTTGGTATATATTGCTTTATTTTGATGCTTTTTCTGTCTCTTTTAGTCTCAAATGTTTCAACAATATTGAAAATTCAACTAACTTATAGTGAGCGTTGGATTCATGTCATCTTGAGCTCTAAATAAAAAGTTAAAGACGATTTAGAGCGGACATGTCAAATTGATCAGCTAGTTAATATGATCATTCTAAACTGATCACTAGTGCACCTTGAATAAGGACTTATAAATGAAGCATAATGCATGACATTACGCAATTTGGGATAGATTGGATTACTTGGAGACTATGTCGTAGCTATTTCAGTCTTATATTTTGCCACAATATAGAAAATTGAATTAGCTTAATGTGTACATTGGATTTGTATCATTCTGAACTCTAAATCAAATTGTACAGACGATTTAGTGCGGACATATCAAGTTGATTGGCCAGTTAAAATGATCATCCTAAACAGGTCATTGGTGCTCCTTTAGGAAAGGCTTATAAATGAAGCATAATGCATGGCATCATGAAGTTTGGGATATATTGCATTACTTTGATGCTTTTTCTAGCACTTTTAGTCTCAAATGTCTTCACAATATGGAAAATTGAGCTAGCCTAAAAAGGGCGTTGGATGCATGTAATCTTGAGCTCTAAATTAAAAGGTAAAGACGATTTAGTGAGACATGTCTAGTTGATCAGCTAGTTGAAATTATCATTCTAAATTGATCATTTGTGCTACATGAGTAAACGCTTATAAATGAATCATAATGCATGGCATCACACAGTTTGGGATAGATATGATTACTTGGAGTCGTTGTTTTAGCTATTTCGGTCTTAAATTTTGTCACAATAAATACAATCGAGCTACCTTAACGGGGATGTTGGGCTCGTGTCATTTTGAATTTTAAATCAGAAGTTACGGAAAATTTAATGCGGATATGTTAAGTTGATTGGCCGGTTAAAATGATCATTCTAAACTGGTCATTGGTGATCCTTGAGGAAAGGCTAATAAACAAACATAATGCATGGCATCGCGCAGATTGGGATAGATTCCATTACTTTGATGCTTTGACTACCTCTTTCAGCCTCAAATGTTTTCACAATATGGAAAATTGAACTAGCGTAACGTGGGTGTTGGATTCATGTCATCTTGAGCTCTAAATAAGAAGTTAAAGACTGTTTAGTGCATACATATCAAGTTGATCAGTTAGTTAAAATGATCATTCTAAATTGATCACTGCTGCTCCTTGAGTAAAGGCTTATAAATGAAGCACAATGCATGGCATCCCACAGTTTGGGATAGATTGCATTACTTGGAGGCTTTGTTGTAGCTTTTTCAGTCTCAAATATTGTCACAATATAGAAATTTGAGCTACCTCAACATGGGCCTTGGATTCGTGTAATTCAGAACTCTAAATCAAAAGCTATGCATGATTTAGTACTGGCATATCAAGTTGAGCGGCCAGTTAAAATGACTATTCTAAACTGATCATTTGTGCTCCTTGAGTAAAGACCTATAAATGAAACATAATGCATGACATCACGTGTTTTGTGATAGATTGTATTACTTTGAGCCTTTTTCGTAGCTATTTTGGAATTGCATTTTGTCACAATATAGAAAATTGAGCTAGCTTAACATTGCATTGGATTCGTGTCATTTTGAACACTAATTCAAAAGTTACGGACGATATAGTGTGGGCACGTGAAATTGATCGGCCAGTTAAAATTATCATTATAAACTGATCATTGGTGCTCCTTGAATACAGGCTTATAAATGAAGCATAATGCATGTCATCATGCACTTGGGGATACATTGGATTGCTTGGAGGCTTTTTTCATAGCTCTTTCAGTATCAAATATTCCACAATATGGAAAATTGTGCTAGCTTAATGTGGGCTTTGGAATAATGGTGTTTTAGTTTCTAAATCAAAAGTTAAAGACGATTTGGTGCGAGCATGACAAGTTTATCAGCTATTTAAAACTGATCATTCTAAACTTATCATATGCGCTCATTGAGTAAAGGCGTATAAATGAAATATAATGCATAATATCCCGCATTTTTGGATATATTGGATTACTTGAAGGCTTTTGTAGCTATTTTTTAAAATTTTTTGTCACAATATAGAAAATTGAGTTAGCTTAACGTGGGCATTGGATTCATGTCATTTTGAACTCTAATTTAAAAGATATGGGTGATTTCGTGTGGACATTGCAAGTTGATCGCCCAGTTAAGATGATTCTAAAATTGTTATTGGTGGTCCAAGAGTAAAGGCTTATAAAAGAAGCATAATGCATGGCATCATGCAGTTTGGTATATATTGATTTATTTTGATGCATTTTCTGTCTCTTTTAGTCTCAAATGTTTCCACAATATGGAAAATTCAACTAACTTATAGTGAGCGTTGGATTCATGTCATCTTGAGCTCTAAATAAAAAGTTAAAGACGATTTAGAGCGGACATGTCAAATTGATCAGCTAGTTAATATGATCATTCTAAACTGATCACTAGTGCACCTTGAATAAGGACTTATAAATGAAGCATAATGCATGACATTACGCAATTTGGGATAGATTGGATTACTTGGAGACTATGTCGTAGCTATTTCAGTCTTATATTTTGTCACAATATAGAAAATTGAATTAGCTTAATGTGTACATTGGATTTGTATCATTCTGAACTCTAAATCAAATTGTACAGACGATTTAGTGCGGACATATCAAGTTGATTGGCCAGTTAAAATGATCATCCTAAACAGGTCATTGGTGCTCCTTTAGGAAAGGCTTATAAATGAAGCATAATGCATGGCATCATGAAGTTTGGGATATATTGCATTACTTTGATGCTTTTTCTAGCACTTTCAGTCTCAAATGTTTTCACAATATGGAAAATTGAGCTAGCCTAAAAAGGGCGTTGGATGCATGTAATCTTGAGCTCTAAATTAAAAGGTAAAGACGATTTAGTGGGACATGTCTAGTTGATCAGCTAGTTGAAATTATCATTCTAAACTGATCATTTGTGCTACATGAGTAAACGCTTCTAAATGAATCATAATGCATGGCATCACACAGTTTGGGATAGATATGATTACTTGGAGGCCTTGTTGTAGCTATTTCGGTCTTAAATTTTGTCACAATCAATACAATCGAGCTACCTTAACGGGGATGTTGGGCTCGTGTCATTTTGAATTTTAAATCAGAAGTTACGGAAAATTTAATGCGGATATGTTAAGTTGATCGGCCGGTTAAAATGATCATTCTAAACTGGTCATTGGTGATCCTTGAGGAAAGGCTAATAAATAAACATAATGCATGGCATCACGCAGATTGGGATAGATTGCATTACTTTGATGCTTTGACTACCTCTTTCAGCGTCAAATGTTTTCACAATATGGAAAATTGAACTAGCGTAACGTGGGTGTTGGATTCATGTCATCTTGAGCTCTAAATAAGAAGTTAAAGACTGTTTAGTGCATACATATCAAGTTGATCAGTTAGTTAAAATGATCATTCTAAATTGATCACTGCTGCTCCTTGAGTAAAGGCTTATAAATGAAGCACAATGCATGGCATCCCACAGTTTGGGATAGATTGCATTACTTGGAGGCTTTGTTGTAGCTTTTTCAGTCTCAAATATTGGCACAATATAGAAATTTGAGCTACCTCAACATGGGCCTTGGATTCGTGTCATTCAGAACTCTAAATCAAAAGCTACGCATGATTTAGTACGGGCATATCAAGTTGAGCGGCCAGTTAAAATGACTATTCTAAACTGATCATTTGTGCTCCTTGAGTAAAGACCTATAAATGAAACATAATGCATGACATCACGCGTTTTGTGATAGATTGTATTACTTTGAGCCTTTTTCGTAGCTATTTTGGAATTGCATTTTGTCACAATATAGAAAATTGAGCTAGCTTAACAGTGCATTGGATTCGTGTCATTTTGAACACTAATTCAAAAGTTACGGACGATATAGTGTGGGCACGTGAAATTGATCGGCCAGTTAAAATTATCAATATAAACTGATCATTGGTGCTCCTTGAATACAGGCTTATAAATGAAGCATAATGCATGGCATCATGCACTTGGGGATACATTGGATTGCTTGGAGGCTTTTTTCGTAGCTCTTTCAGTATCAAATATTCCACAATATGGAAAATTGTGCTAGCTTAATGTGGGCTTTGGAATAATGGTGTTTTAGTTTCTAAATCAAAAGTTAAAGACGATTTGGTGCGAGCATGACAAGTTTATCAGCTATTTAAAAATGATCATTCTAAACTAATCATATGCGCTCATTGAGTAAAGGCATATAAATGAAATATAATGCATAATATCACGCATTTTTGGATATATTGGATTACTTGGAGGCTTTTGTAGCTATTTTTTAAAAAAATTTGTCACAATATAGAAAATTGAGTTCGCTTAACGTGGGCATTGGATTCATGTCATTTTGAACTCTAATTTAAAAGATATGGGCGATTTCGTGTGGACATTGCAAGTTGATCACCCAGTTAAGATGATTCTAAAATTGTTATTGGTGGTCCAAGAGTAAAGGCTTATAAAAGAAGCATAATGCGTGGCATCAGGCAGTTTGGTATATATTGCTTTATTTTGATGCTTTTTCTGTCACTTTTAGTCTCAAATGTTTCCACAATATGGAAAATTCAACTAACTTATAGTGAGCGTTGGATTCATGTCATCTTGAGCTCTAAATAAAAAGTTAAAGACGATTTAGAGCGGACATGTCAAATTGATCAGCTAGTTAATATGATCATTCTAAACTGATCACTAGTGCACCTTGAATAAGGACATATAAATGAAGCATAATGCATGACATTACGCAATTTGGGATAGATTGGATTACTTGGAGACTATGTCGTAGCTATTTCAGTCTTATATTTTGTCACAATATAGAAAATTGAATTAGCTTAATGTGTGCATTGGATTTATATTATTCTGACCTCTAAGTCAAATTGTACAGACGATTTAGTGCGGACATATCAAGTTGATTAGCCAGTTAAAATGATCATGCTAAACAGGTCATTGGTGCTCCTTTAGGAAAGGCTTATAAATGAAGCATAATGCATGGCATCGTGAAGTTTGGGATATATTGCATTACTTTGATGCTTTTTCTAGCACTTTCGGTCTCAAATGTTTTCACAATATGGAAAATTGAGCTAGCTTAACAAGGGCATTGGATGCATGTAATCTTGAGCTCTAAATTAAAAGGTAAAGACGATTTAGTGGGACATGTCTAGTTGATCAGCTAGTTGAAATTATCATTCTAAACTGATCATTTGTGCTACATGAGTAAACGCTTATAAATGAATCATAATGCATGACATCACACAGTTTGGGATAGATATGATTACTTGGAGGCCTTGTTGTAGCTATTTCGGTCTTAAATTTTGTTACAATAAATAAAATCGAGCTACCTTAACGGGGATGTTGGGCTCGTGTCATTTTGAATTTTAAACCAGAAGTTACGGATAATTTAATGCGGATATGTTAAGTTGATCGGCCGGTTAAAATGATCATTCTAAACTGGTCATTGGTGATCCTTGAGGAAAGGCTAATAAATAAACATAATGCATGGCATCACGCAGATTGGGATAGATTGCATTACTTTGATGCTTTGACTACCTCTTTCAGCGTCAAATGTTTTCACAATATGGAAAATTGAACTAGCGTAACGTGGGTGTTGGATTCATGTCATCTTGAGCTCTAAATAAGAAGTTAAAGACTGTTTAGTGCGTACATATCAAGTTGATCAGTTAGTTAAAATGATCATTCTAAATTGATCACTGCTGCTCCTTGAGTAAAGGCTTATAAATGAAGCACAATGCATGGCATCCCACAGTTTGGGATAGATTGCATTACTTGGAGGCTTTGTTGTAGCTTTTTCAGTCTCAAATATTGTCACAATATAGAAATTTGAGCTACCTCAACATGGGCCTTGGATTCGTGTCATTCAGAACTCTAAATCAAAAGCTACGCATGATTTAGTACAGGCATATCAAGTTGAGCGGCCAGTTAAAATGACTATTCTAAACTGATCAATGGTGCTCCTTGAGTAAAGACCTATAAATGAAACATAATCCATGACATCACGCGTTTTGTGATAGATTGTATTACTTTGAGCCTTTTTCGTAGCTATTTTGGAATTGCATTTTGTCACAATATAGAAAATTGAGCTAGCTTAACATTGCATTGGATTCGTGTCATTTTGAACACTAATTCAAAATTTACGGACGATATAGTGTGGGCACGTGAAATTGATCGGCAAGTTAAAATTATCATTATAAACTGATCATTGGTGCTCCTTTAATACAAGCTTATAAATGAAGCATAATGCATGGCATCATGCACTTGGGGATACATTGGATTGCTTAGAGCCTTTTTTCGTAGCTCTTTCAGTATCAAATATTCAACAATATGGAAAATTGTGCAAGCTTAATGTGGGCATTGGAATAATGGTTTTTTAGTTTCCAAATCAAAAGTTAAAGACGATTTGGTGCGAGCATGACAAGTTTATCAGCTATTTAAAAATGATAATTCTAAACTCATCATATGCGCTCATTGAGTAAAGGCGTATAAATGAAATATAATGCATAATATCACGCATTTTTGGATATATTGGATTACTTGGAGGCTTTGTAGCTATTTTTTAAAAATTTTTGTCACAATATAGAAAATTGAGTTAGCTTAACGTGGGCATTGGATTCATGTCATTTTGAACTCTAATTTAAAAGAAATGGGCGATTTCGTGTGGACATTACAAGTTGATCGCCCAGTTAAGATGATTCTAAAATTGTTATTGGTGGTCCAAGAGTAAAGGCTTATAAAAGAAGCATAATGCCTGGCATCATGCAGTTTGGTATAGGTTGCTTTATTTTGATGCTTTGTCTATCTCTTTCAGTTTCAAATGTTTCCAGAATAGGGAAAATTCAACTAACTTATAGTGGGCGTTGGATTCATGTGATCTTGAGCTCTAAATAAAAAGTTAAAGACGATTTAGAGCGTACATGTCGAGTTGATTAGCTAGTTCATATGATCATTCTAAACTGATCACTGGTGCTCCTTGAATAAGGACTTATAAATGAAGCATAATGCATGATATCACGCAATTTGGGATAGATTGGATTACTTGGAGGCTTTGTCGTAGCTATTTTGGTCTTAAATTTTGTCACAATATAAAAAATTGAGTAGGCTTAATGTGTGAATTGGATTTGTGTCATTCTGAACTCTAAATCAAAATGTACAGACGACTTAGTGCGGACATGTCAAGTTGATTGGCCAGTTAAAATGATCATCCTAAACGGGTCATTGGTGCTCCTCTATGAAAGGCTTATAAATGAAGCATAATGCATGGCATCATGAAGTTTGGGATAGATTGCATTACTTTGATGCTTTTTCTAGCACTTTCAGTCTCAAATGTTTTCACAATATGGAAAATTGAGCTAGCTTAACAAGGGCATTGGATGCATGTAATCTTGAGCTCTAAATTAAAAGGTAAAGACGATTTAGTGGGACATGTCTAGTTGATTAGCTAGCTAAAATGATCATTCTAAACTTATCATTGGTGCTACTTGAGTAAAAGCTTATAAATGAAGCGTAATTTATGGCATCACACAGTTTGGGATAGATATGATTACTTGGAGGCCTTGTTGTAGCTATTTTGGTCTTAAATTTTGTCACAATAAATAAAATCGGGATACCTTAACGGGGATGTTGGGCTCGTGTCATTTTGAATTTTAAATCACAAGTTATGGATAATTTAATGCGGACATGTTAAGTTGATCGGCCGGTTAAAATGATCATTCGAAACTGGTCATTGGTGCTCCTTGAGGAAAGGCTTATAAATAAACATAATGCATGGCATCACGCAGATTGGTATAGATTGCATTACTTTGATGCTTTGACTACCTCTTTCAGCCTCAAATGTTTTCACAATATGGAAAATTGAACTAGCATAACGTGGGTGTTGGATTCATGTCATCTTGAGCTCTAAATAAGAAGTTAAAGACTGTTTAGTGCGTACATATCAAGTTGATCAGTTAGTTAAAATGATCATTCTTAATTGATCACTGCTGCTCCTTGAGTAAAGGCTTATAAATGAAGCACAATGCATGGCATCCCATAGTTTGGGATAGATTGCATTACTTGGAGGCTTTGTTGTAGCTTTTTCAGTCTCAAATATTGTCACAATATAGAAATTTGAGCTACCTCAACATGGGCCTTGGATTCGTGTCATTCAGAACTCTAAATCAAAAGCTACGCATGATTTAGTACGGGCATATCAAGTTGAGCGGCCAGTTAAAATGACTATTCTAAACTGATCATTGGTGCTCCTTGAGTAAAGACCTATAAATGAAACATAATGCATGACATCACGCGTTTTGTGATAGATTTTATTACTTTGAGCCTTTTTCGTAGCTATTTTGGAATTGCATTTTGTCACAATATAGAAAATTGAGCTAGCTTAACATTGCATTGGATTCGTGTCATTTTGAACACTAATTCAAAAGTTACGGACGATATAGTGTGGGCACGTGAAAGTGATCGGCCAGTTAAAATTATCATTATAAACTGATCATTGGTGCTCCTTGAATACAGGCTTATAAATGAAGCATAATGCATGGCATCATGCACTTCGGGATACATTGGATTGCTTGGAGGCTTTTTTCGTAGCTCTTTCAGTATCAAATATTCCACAATATGGAAAATTGTGCTAGCTTAATGTGGGCATTGGAATAATGGTGTTTTAGTTTCTAAATCAAAAGTTAAAGACGATTTGGTGCGAGCATGACAAGTTTATCAGCTATTTAAAAATGATCATTCTAAACTAATCATATGCGCTCATTGAGTAAAGGCGTATAAATGAAATATAATGCATAATATCACGCATTTTTGGATATATTGGATTACTTGGAGGCTTTTGTAGCTATTTTTTTTAAAATTTTTGTCACAAAATAGAAAATTGAGTTAGCTTCACGTGGGAATTGGATTCATGTCATTTTGAACTCTAATTTAAAAGATATGGGCGATTTCGTGTGGACATTGCAAGTTGATCGCCCAGTTAAGATGATTCTAAAATTGTTATTGGTGGTCCAAGAGTAAAGGCTTATAAAAGAAGCATAATGCATGGCATCATGCAGTTTGGTATAGGTTGCTTTATTTTGATGCTTTGTCTATCTCTTTCAGTTTCAAATGTTTCCAGAATAGGGAAAATTCAACTAACTTATAGTGGGTGTTGGATTCATGTCATACTGAGATCTAAATAAAAAGTTAAAGACGATTTAGAGCGTACATGTCGAGTTGATTAGCTAGTTCATATGATCATTCTAAACTGATCACTGGTGCTCCTTGAATAAGGACTTATAAATGAAGCATAATGCATGATATCACACAATTTGGGATAGATTGGATTACTTGGAGGCTTTGTCGTAGCTATTTTGGTCTTAAATTTTGTCACAATATAAAAAATTGAGTTAGCTTAATGTGTGAATTGGATTTGTGTCATTCTGAGCTCTAAATCAAAATGTACGGACGACTTAGTGCGGACATGTCAAGTTGATTGGCCAGTTAAAATGATCATCCTAAATGGGTCATTGGTGCTCCTCTATGAAAGGCTGATAAATGAAGCATAATGCATGGCATCATGAAGTTTGGGATAGATTGCATTACTTTGATGCTTTTTCTAGCACTTTCAGTCTCAAATGTTTTCACAATATGGAATATTGAGCTAGCTTAACAAGGGCATTGGATGCATGTAATCTTGAGCTCTAAATTAAAAGGTACAGACGATTTAGTGGGACATGTCTAGTTGATTAGCTAACTAAAATGATCATTCTAAACTGATCATTGGTGCTACTTGAGTAAAAGCTTATAAATGAAGCGTAATGCATGGCATCACACAGTTTGGGATAGATATGATTACTTGGAGGCCTTGTTGTAGCTATTTCGGTCTTAAATTTTGTCACAATAAATAAAATCAGGATACCTTAACGGGGATGTTGGGCTCGTGTCATTTTGAATTTTAAATCAGAAGTTACGGATAATTTAATGCGGACATGTTAAGTTGATCGGCCGGTTAAAATGATCATTCGAAACTGGTCATTGGTGCTCCTTGAGGAAAGGCTTATAAATAAACATAATGCATGGCATCACGCAGATTGGGATAGATTGCATTACTTTGATGCTTTGACTACCTCTTTCAGCCTCAAATGTTTTCACAATATGGAAAATTGAACTAGCGTAACGTGGGTGTTGGATTCATGTCATCTTGAGCTCTAAATAAGAAGTTAAAGACTGTTTAGTGCGTACATATCAAGTTGATCAGTTAGTTAAAATGATCATTCTAAATTGATCACTGCTGCTCCTTGAGTAAAGGCTTATAAATGAAGCACAATGCATGGCATCCCACAGTTTGGGATAGATTGCATTACTTGGAGGCTTTGTTGTAGCTTTTTCAGTCTCAAATATTGTCACAATATAGAAATTTGAGCTACCTCAACATGGGCCTTGGATTCGTGTCATTCAGAACTCTAAATCAAAAGCTACGCATGATTTAGTACAGGCATATCAAGTTGAGCGGCCAGTTAAAATGACTATTCTAAACTGATCATTGGTGCTCCTTGAGTAAAGACCTATAAATGAAACATAATCCATGACATCACGCGTTTTGTGATAGATTGCATTACTTTGAGCCTTTTTCGTAGCTATTTTGGAATTGCATTTTGTCACAATATAGAAAATTGAGCTAGCTTAACATTGCATTGGATTCGTGTCATTTTGAACACTAATTCAAAAGTTACGGACGATATAGTGTGGGCACGTGAAAGTGATCGGCCAGTTAAAATTATAGTTATAAACTGATCATTGGTGCTCCTTGAATACAGGCTTATAAATGAAGCATAATGCATGGCATCATGCACTTCGGGATACATTGGATTGCTTGGAGGCTTTTTTCGTAGCTCTTTCAGTATCAAATATTCCACAATATGGAAAATTGTGCTAGCTTAATGTGGGCATTGGAATAATGGTGTTTTAGTTTCTAAATCAAAAGTTAAGGACGATTTGGTGCGAGCATGACAAGTTTATCAGCTATTTAAAAATGATCATTCTAAACTAATCATATGCGCTCATTGAGTAAAGGCGTATAAATGAAATATAATGCATAATATCACGCATTTTTGGATATATTGGATTACTTGGAGGCTTTTGTAGCTATTTTTTAAAAAATTTTGTCACTATATAGAAAATTGAGTTAGCTTAACGTGGGCATTGGATTCATGTCATTTTGAACTCTAATTTAAAAGATATGGGCGATTTCGTGTGGACATTGCAAGTTGATCGCCCAGTTAAGATGATTCTAAAATTGTTATTGGTGGTCCAAGAGTAAAGGCTTATAAAAAAAGCATAATGCATGGCATCATGCAGTTTGGTATATATTGCTTTATTGTGATGCTTTGTCTATCTCTTTCAGTTTCAAATGTTTCCAGAATAGGGAAAATTCAACTAACTTATAGTGGGCGTTGGATTCATGTCATCTTGAGCTCTAAATAAAAAGTTAAAGACGATTTAGAGCGTACATGTCGAGTTGATTAGCTAGTTCATATGATCATTCTAAACTGATCACTAGTGCTCCTTGAATAAGGACTTATAAATGAAGCATAATGCATGATATCACGCAATTTGGGATAGATTGGATTACTTGGAGGCTTTGTCGTACCTATTTTGGTCTTAAATTTTGTCACAATATAAAAAATTGAGTTAGCTTAATGTGTGAATTGGATTTGTGTCATTCTGAACTCTAAATCAAAATGTACAGACGACTTAGTGCGGACATGTCAAGTTGATTGGCCAGTTAAAATGATCATCCTAAACGGGTCATTGGTGCTCCTTTAGGAAAGGCTTATAAATGAAGCATAATGCATGGCATCATGAAGTTTGGGATAGATTGCATTACTTTGATGATTTTTCTAGCACTTTTAGTCTCAAATGTTTTCACAATATGGAAAATTCAGCTAGCTTAAGAAGGGCGTTGGATGCATGTAATCTTGAGCTCTAAATTAAAAGGTAAAGACAATTTAGTGGGACATGTCTAGTTGATCAGCTAGCTAAAATGATCATTCTAAACTGATCATTGGTGCTACTTGAGTAAAAGCTTATAAATGAAGCATAATGCATGGCATCACACAGTTTGGGATAGATATGATTACTTGGAGGCCTTGTTGTAGCTATTTTGGTCTTAAATTTTGTCACAATAAATAAAATCGAGCTACCTTAACGTGGATGTTAGGCTCGTGTCATTTTGAATTTTAAATCAGAAGTTACGGAAAATTTAATGCGGACATGTTAAGTTGATTGGTCGGTTAAAATGATCATTCTAAACTGGTCATTCGTGCTCCTTGAGGAAAGGCTTGTAAATAAAACATAATGCATGGCATCACACAGATTGGGATGGATTGCATTATTTTCATGCTTTGTCTACCTCTTTCAGACTAAAATGTTTCCATAATATGGAAAATTGAACTAGTTTAACGTGGGTGTTGGATTCATGTCATCTTGAGCTCTAAATATGAAGTTAAAGACTATTTAGTGGGGACATATCAAGTTGATCAGTTAGTTAAAATGCACATTCTAAACTGATTATTGTTGCTCCTTAAGTAAAGGCTTACAAATGAAGCATAATGCATGGCATAGTGCAGTTTGGAATAGATTGGAGTACTTGGAGGCTTTTTCGGAGCTATTTTTGTCTTAAATTCTGTCACAATATAGAAAGTTGATTTAGCTTAATGTGGGCATTGGATTCGTGTCATTCTGATCTCTATATTAAAAGTTAAGGATGATTTAGTGCGGCATGTCAGGTTGATCGTCCAGTTAAAGTGATCATTCTAAACTGACATTTGTGCCCCTTGAGTAAAGGCTTATAAATGAAGCATAATGCATGGCATCACGCAGTTCGGGATACATTGGATTATTTGGAGGCTTTTTTGTAACTTTTTCAGTCTGAAATGTTGTTATAATATAGAAAATTGATCTAGCTCAACGTGGGCGTTGGATTCGTGTCATTCTAAACTGGTCATTGGTGGTTATTGAGTAAAGGCATATAAATGAAGCATAATGTATAGCATTACACAGTTTTTGATATATTGGATTACTTTGAGGCTATGTCATAGCTTTATCGATCTAGAATTTTGTCACAATATAGAAAATTGTGCTATCTTAACATGGGTGTTGGATTCGTGTCGTTTTTAACTCTAAATCAAACGTTACGGACAATTTAGTGTGGACATGTCAAGTTGATCAGCCAGTTAAAATGATTATTCTAAACTCATCATTGGTGCTCATGGAGCGAAGGTTTATAAATGAAGCATCATGCAGGGCATCACTCATTTTGGGATAGATTGCATTACTTTGAGGCTTTGTCCAGCTCTTTTAATCTGTAATGTTATCAAAATATGGAAAATTGAGGTAGCTTAACGTGGGCATTGGATTTCATGTCATCTTGAGCTCTAAAAAAAAGTTTAACCCAATATTAGTGCGGGCATGCCAAGTTGATCATCTAGTTAAAATGATCATTCTAAACTTATCATTGGTGCTTCTTGAGTAAAAACTTATAAATTAAGCATAATGCATGGAATCACGCAGTTTGGGATAAATTTGATTATTTGGTGGGTTTGTGATATCTATTTCGATCTTAAATTTTGGCTCAATATAAAAAATTGAGCTAGCTTAACGTGGGTGCTGGATTCGTGTCATTTTGAACTCTAAATCAAAAGTAACGGAAGATTTAGTGTGCACATGTCAAGCTGATCAGCTAGTTAAAATAATCAATGTAAATATATCATTGGTGCTCTTTTAGTAAAGGTTTATATATTAAGCGTAATGCATGGCATCACGCAGTTTGGGATAGATTGCATTACTTGGAGGCTTTGTTGTAGCTTTTTCAGTCTCAAATATTGTCACAATATAGAAATTTCAGCTACCTCAACATGGGCCTAGGATTCGTGTTATTCAGAACTCTAAATCAAAAGCTACGCATGATTTAGTACGGGCATATCAAGTTGAGCGGCCAGTTAAAATGAATATTCTAAACTTATCATTGGTGCTCCTTGAGTAAAGGCTTATAAATGAAGCATAATGCATGGCATCACGTAGTTTGGGATACATTGGATTACATAAAGGCTTTGTCATAGCTTTTCAGTCTCAAATGTTGTCACAATATTGAAATTGAGGTACCTTGACGTAGGCGTTGGACTCATATCATTTTGAGCTCTAAATGAAAAGTTAAAGACGATTTAGTGCGGACATATCAAGTTGATGGTCTAGTTAAAATGATCACTCTAAACTGATCATTGGTGCTCATTGACTAAAGGCATATAAATGAAGCATAATGCATAGCATCATGCATTTCGGGATAGATCGGATTACTTGGAAGCTTTGCCATAGGTATTTTGATATTAAATTTTGTGACAATATCAAAATTTGGGCTACCTTAATGTGGGTATTGGATTTGTGTCATTTTGAACTCTAAATCAAAAGTTGCGGACAATTTAGTGCATTCATATCAAGTTGATCGGTGAGTTAAAATGATCATTCTAAACTGATTATTGGTGCTTCTTGATTAAAGGCTTATAAATGGTGCATAACGCATGACATCACGTAGTTTGGGATAGATTGTATTACATTGACGCTTTGTCTAGCTCTTTCTATCTCAAATGTTGTCACGATATGGAAAATTAAGCTAGTTTAACGTGGGCGTTGGATTCATGTCATCTTGAGCTCTAAATAAAAAGTAAACGATGATTTAGTGCGGACATGTCAAATTTATCAGCTAGTGAAAATAATCATTATAAAATGGCCATTGGTGCTCCTTGAGTAAAGGCTTATAAATTAAGCATAATGCGTGGCATCATGTAGTTTGGGATAGATTGGATTACTTTGAGGCTTTGTCATAGCTATTTCGATCTAGAATTTCGTAACAGCATAGAAAATTGAGCTAGCTTAAGGTAGCTGGTGGATTCGTGTCAATTTGAAATCTAAATCAAAGTTACGGACGATTTAGTGCAGGCATGTCAAGTTGATCAGCTAGTTAAAATGATCATTCTAAACTCATCATTGGTGCTCCTTGAGTAAAGGCTTATAAATTAAGCATAATGCATGGGAACACGTAGTTTGGGATGTGTTGGATTACTTGGAGGCTTTGTTATAGCTATTTCATTATTAAATTTTTTCATAATATAGAAAATTGAGTTAGCTTAACGTGGGCATTGGATTCGTGTCATTCTGACCTCTAAATCAAAGGTTATGCACAATTTAGTGAGGACATGCCAAGTCGATGGGCCATTTAAAATGATGATAATGCATGGCATCACGCTGCTCATTGGTGCTCCTTGACTAATGGCTTATAAATGAAGCATAATGCATGGCATCACACTTTTTGGTATAGAGTGGATTACTTGGAGGCTTGATCATAGCTATTTGGATCTTAAATTTGTCACCATATAGAGAATTGAGGTAGTTTAACTTTGGTGTTGGATTCGTGTCATTTGAATTCTTAATCAAAACTTACAGACGATTTAGTGCATAAATGTCAAGTTGATCGGCCAGTTAAAATGATCATTCTAAACTTATCACTGGGGCTCCTTGAGTAAATGCTTATAAATGAAGCATAATGCATGGTATCATGCAGTTTGGGATAGATTGCATTACATTGAGGCTTCGTCTAGCTCTTTCAAAGTCAATTATTTTCACAATATGGAAAATTAAGCTAGCTTAACATAGGCGTCAGACTCATGTCATTTTGAGCTCTACATCAAAAGTTAAAAAAAAGATTTATTTCGGACATGTCAGCTTGATAAGCTAGGTAAAATGATCATTCTAAACTGATCATTGGTACTCATTGAGTAAAAGCTTATAACCGAAGCATAATGCATGTCATCACGCAGTTTGGGATACATTGGATTACTTGGAGGCTTTGTAGTAGCTCTTTCAATCTTAAATATTATCACAATATGGAAAATTGAGCTAGCTTAGTGGGGGCATTGGACTCATGTTATTTTGAGCTCTAAATCAAATGTTAAAGGCTATTTAGTGCGTACATGTCAAGTTGATTAGGTAGTTAAAATGATCATTCTAAACTTATCATTGGTGCTCCTTGAATAAAAGCTTATCAATGAAGCATAATGCATGACATCACGCAGTTTGAAATACATTTAATTACTTGGAGGCTTTGTAGTAGCTCTTTCAGTCTCAAATATTTTCATAATATGGAAAATTGAGTAAGCTTAATGTGTGCATTGGATTCATATGATTTTGAGCTGTAAATCAAAAGTTAAAGACGACTTAGTGCAAACATGTCAAGTTGATCACCTAGTTAAAATGATCATTCTAAACTGATCATTGGTGCTACATGAGTAAAGGCTTATAAATGAAGAATAATGCATGGCATCAAGCAGTTTGGGATAGATTGAATTACTTGGTGGCTGTGTTGTACTCTTTCAGTCTCAAATATTGTAACAATATAGAAAATTAAGCTAGTTTAACTTGAGTTTTGCATTCGTGTCATTTGAACTCTAAATCAAACGTTACAAACGATTTAGTGGGGACATGTCAAGTTGATCAGCCAGTTAAAATGATCATTCTAAACTGATCATAGGTGCTCTTTGAGCAAAGACTTAAAAATGAAGCATAATGCGTGGCATCACGCATTTTGAGGTACATTGGATTACTTGGAGGCTTTTTTCGTAGCTCTTTCATTCTCAAATGTTCCCCAATATGGAAAATTGAGCTTGCTTTATGTGGGCGGTGGACTTCTGTCATTTTAGGTTCTAAATCAAATGTTAAAGACGATTTAGTGCAAACATGTCAAGTTGATCGGCTAGTTAAAAAGATCATTCTAAACTAATCATTAGTGCTCATTGCATAAAGGCATATAAATAAAAGATAATGCATAGCATCACACAATTTGGATTGATTATTACATGGAAGCTTTTTTGTAGCTATTTTGATCCTAAATTTTTTCACAATATTGAAAATTGAACTAGCTTAACATGGGCGGTGGACTCATGTCATTTTAGGTTCTAAATCAGAAGTTAATGATGATTTAGTGAGGACAAGTCAAGTTGATCGGCCAGTTAAAATGATCATTCTAAACCAATCATTGGTGCCCACTGAGTAAAGGCATACAAATGAAGAATAATGCATAGTATCATGCGTTTCGGGATCGTTTGGATTACTTGGAAGCTTTGTCGTACCTATTTTGGTCTTGAATTTTGTCACAATATAGAAAATTGAGCAAACTTAATATGGATGTTGGATTCGTGTCATTTCGAACTCTAAATCAAAAGTTACAAACGGCTAAGTGCAAATATGTCAAGTTGATCTGCGAGTTAAAATGAACATTCTAATGTGATCATTGGTGCTCCTTTTTTAAAAGCTTATAAATGAAACATAATGAATGGCATCCCGTAGTTTGGGATAAAAGCTAAACTCATCATTGGTGCTCCTTGAGTAAAGGCTTATAAATGAAGCATAATGCATGTCATCATGCACTTGGGGAAACATTGGATTAGTTAGAGATTTTTCCGTAGATCTTTCAGTCTAAAATGCTCCACAATATGGAAAACTCAGCTAGCTTAACATGGGCATTGGAATCATGTTATTTTAGGTTCTAAATGAAAAGCTAAAGACGATTTAGTGTGAAGATTTCAAGGTTATCAATTGGTTGAAAATGATCATTCTAAACTAATCATTGTTGCTCATTGAGTAAAGGTGTATAAATGTATCATAATGCATAACATCACGCAGTTTAGGATATACTGGATTACTTGGAAGATTTCTGGTAGCTAATTCGATCCTAAATATTATCACAATATTGAAAATTGAAATAGCTTATCGTGGGCGTTGGATTCGTCTCATTTTGAACTATAAATCAAAAGTTACAAACGATTTAGTGCAAACATGTCAAGTTGATCTGACAGTTAAAATGAACATTCTAATGTGATCATTGGTGCTCCTTGACTAAAAGCTTATAAATGAAACATAATTCATGGCATCACGCAGTTTGGGATTCATGGGATTACTTGAAGGCTATGTCGTTGCTCTTTCAGTCTCAATTGTTATCATTATATAGAAAATTGAGCTAGCTTAGTGTGGGCGCTGGATTCGTGTCATTCTGAACTCTAAATCAAAAGTTACGGACGATTTTGTGCGGATATTTCAGGTTGATCGGCCAGTTAAAATGCTCATTCGAAACTGATCATTGGTGCTCCTTGAGTAAAGGCTTGTAAATGAATCATAATGCATGGCATCACACAGTTTGGGATACATTGGATTCCTTGGAAGCTTTTTCATTGCTCTTTCACTCTCAAGTATTGTCACAATATGGAAAGTGGGCATTGATTCGTCTCATTTTGAACTCTAAGACAAAAGTTACGCATGATTTAGTGCGGACATGTCAAGTTGATTGTTAGTTAAAACACTCATTCTAAACTTATGACTGGCGCTCCATGAGTAAAAGCCTATAAATGAAGGATAACGCATGGCATCACGCAGTTTCGTATACATTGGATTACTAGGATGCTTTTTCATAGCTCTTTCATTGTCAAATGTTGTCACTATATGAAAAATTGAGCTAGCTTAACGTGTGCGTTGGACTCATGTCATTTTAAGGTCGACATTTTAAGCTCAACGTGGGCATTGGACTCATGTCAGGATTTAGTGCGGACATGTCGTTACACTCAGCTAGTTAAAATGATCTGTCTAAACTGATCATTGTGCTCCTTAACTAAAGGCTTATAAATGAAACATAATTCATCGCATCACGTAGTTTGGGATTGATTGATTACAAGAAGACATTGTCGTAGCTATTTCGGTCTGAAATTTTGTCACAATATAGAAAACTGCGATAGCTTAACGTGGGTGTTTGATTTATGTCATTTTTAACGCTTAATAAAAAGTAAGGAACGATTTGGTGCAAACATTTCAAGTTCATTGGCCAGTTAAAATGATCTTTCTAAACTGATCATTGGTACTCCTTGCGCAAAGGCTTAGAAATGAAGAATAATGGATGGCATCACAAAGTTATGGATACATTGGATTACTTGGAGGCTTTGTAGTAGCTTTTTCAATCTTAAATATTATCACAATATGGTAAATTGAGCTAGCTTAGTGGGGGCACTGGACTCATGTTATTTTGAGCTCTAAATCAAATGTTAAAGACTATTTAGTGCGGACTTGTCAAGTTGATCGGCGAGTTAAAATGATCATTCTAAGCTGATCAATGGTACTCATTGACTAAAGGCTTATAAGTGAAGCATAGTGCATGGCATCACGCAGTTTGGGATACATTGGATTACTTGGAGGCTTTGTAATAGCTCTTTCAATCTTAAATATTATCAAAATATGGAAAATTGAGCTAGCTTAGTGGGGGCGTTGGACTCATGTTATTTTGAGCTCTAAATCAAATGTTAAAGACTATTTAGTGCGTACATGTCAAGTTGATTAGGTAGTTAAAATGATCATTCTAAACTTATCATTGGTGCTCCTTGAATAAAGGCTTATCAATGAAGCATAATGCATGACATCAAGCAGTTTGAAATACATTTAATTACTTGGATGCTTTGTAGTAACTCTTTCAGTCTCAAATATTGTGATAATGTGGAAAATTGAATTAGCTTAATGTGGGCATTGGATTCATATGATTTTGAGGTCTAAATCAAAAGTTAAAGACGACTCAGTGCGAACATGTCAAGTTGATCACCTAGTTAAAATTATCATTCCAAACTTATCATTGGTGTTGCATGAGTAAAGGTTATAAATAAAGAATAATGCATGGCATCACACAATTTGGGATAGACTGCATTACTTGGTGGTTGTGTTGGAGCTCTTTCAGTCTCAAATATTGTAACAATATAGAAAATTGAGCTAGTTTGACTTGAGGTTTGCATTCGTGTCATTCTGAACTCTAAATCAAAAGTTATAGACGATTTAGTGTGGACATGTCAAGTTGACCAGGCAGTTAAATGATCATTCTAAACTGATCATAGGTGCTCTTTGAGTAAAGACATAAAAATGAAGAATAATTCATGGCATCATGCATTTTGAGGTGTATTGGATTACTTGGAGGCTTGTTTCGTATCTCTTTTATTTTCAAATATTCCACAATATGGAAAATTGAGCTAGCTTTACGTGGGCGGTGGACTCCTGTCATTTTAGGTTCTAAATCAAAAGTTAAAGACGATATAGTGCAAACATGTCAAGTTGATTGGCTAGTTAAAAATGATCATTCTAAACTAATCATTGGTGCTCATTGCGTAAAGGCATATAAATAAAGGATAATGCATAGCATCACACAATTTGGATAGATTGGATTACTTGAAAGATTTTTCGTAACTATTTTGATCCTAAATTTTTTCACAATATTGAAAATTGAGTTAGCTTAACATAGGCGGTGGACTCATGTCATTTTAGGTTCTAAATCAAAAGTTAAAGATGATTTAGTGCGGACGTGTCAAGTTGATTGGCCAGTTAAAATGATCATTCTAAACCAATCATTGGTGCCCAGTGAGTAAAGGCATATAAGTGAAGAATAATGCATAGTATCATGCGTGTTGGGATCGATTGAATTACTTGGAGGCTTTGTCGTAGCTATTTTGGTCTTGAATTTTGTCACAGTATAGAAAATTGAGCTAACTTAAGTGGACGTTGGATTTGTGTCATTTTGAACTCTAAATCAAAAGTTACAAACGACTTAGTGCAGACATGTCAAGTTGATCAGCGAGTTAAAATGAATATTCTAATGTGATCATTGGTGCTCCTTGAGTAAAAGCTTATAAACGAAACATATTGCATGGCATCACGTAGTTTGGGAAACAAGGGATTACTTGGAGGCTTTTTTCGTAACTCTTTCAGTCTCAAATGTTGTCATAATATAGAAAATTGGGGTAGCTTAACGTGGGCGTTGGATTCGTGTCATTCTGAACATTAAAAAAAGTTACGTACGATTTAGTATGGACTTTTCATGGTTATCGGCCTGTTAAAAATCATTATAAACAGATCATTGGTGCTCCTTGATTAAAGGCTTATAAATGAAGCATAATGCATGACATTACGCACTTTGGGATACATTGGATTACTTGGAGGCGTTTTTCATGGCTCTTTCAGTATAAAATGCTCGAATTAGTGCGGACATGTAAAGTTGATCAACTAGTTAAAAATGATCATTCTAAATTGATCATTGGTGCTCATAGAGTAAAGGCATATAAAAGAAGCATAATGCATAGCATCACGCAGTTTAGGATATATTGGATTACTTGAAAGCTTTTTTGTAGCAATTTTGATCTTAATGTTTTTCACAATATTGAAAATTGAGCTACCTTAACGTAGGCGTTGCTTTTGTGTCATTTTGAACTCTAAATCAAAAGTTACAGATGAATTATTCCGGACATGTCAAGTTGATCAGCCAGTAAAAATGATCATTGTAACATGATCACTGGCGCTCCTTAAGTAAATGCTTATAAATGAAGCATAATGCATGGCATCACGCAGTTTGGGATACATTTGATTACTTGGAGGATTTTTTGAAGCTCTTTCAGCCCCAAATGTTGTCATATTATTGAGCATGCTCAACATGGGCATTCGATTCGTGCCATTCGGGACTCAAAATCAAAAGTTACAGACGATTTAGTGCGGAGATATTAAGTTGAGCGGCCACTTAAAATGATTATTTTAAACTGATTATTGGTGGTCCTTGAGTAAAGGCTTATAAATGAAGCATAATGCATGGCATCATGGATTTGGGGATAGATTGGATTACTTGGAAGCTTTGTTGTAGCTAGTTTAGTCTTGAATTTGGTCACAATACAAAAAATTGAGCTAGCGTAACGTTGTGTTGGATTCGTGTAATTCTAAACTCTAAATCAAAAGTTACGTACGATTTAGTGCGGACATGTCAAGTTGATCGGACAGTTAAAATAATAAATCTAAATTGATCATTTGCTCTCATTGAAGAATGGCTTATAAATGAACCATAATGCATTGCATCACGCAGTTTGGGATACATTGGATTACTTACATGCTTTGTCGTACCTCTTTCAGTCTCAAATGTTGTCATAATAGAGAAAATTGAGCTTGCTTAACGTGGGCGTTGGATTCCTGTCATTCTTAAGTCTAAATAAAAAGTTATGGACAATTTAGTGCGGATATGTCAGGTTGATCGGCCAGTTAAAATGATCATTCTAAACTCATCATTGGTGTTCCTTGAGTAAAGGCTTATAAATGAAGCATAATGCATGCCATCATGCACTTGGGGATACATTGGATTAGTTAGAGATTTTTCCATAGCTCTTTCAGTCTCAAATGTTCCACAATATGGAATAATCAGCTAGCTTAACGTGGGCTTTGGACTCATGTTATTATAGGTTGTAAATCAAAAGTTAAAGACGATTTAGTGTGGAGATTTCAAGTTGATCAGTTGGTTGAAAATGATCATTCTAAACTAATCATTGTTGCTCATTGAGTAAATGTATCATAATCCATAACATCACGCAGTTTAGGATAGATTGGACTATTTGGAGGATTGCGGGTAGCTAATTCGATCTTAAATATTATCACAATATTAAAAACTGAGATAGCTTATCGTGGGCGTTGGATTCGTGTCATTTTGAACTATAAATCAAAAGTTACAAACAATTTAGTGCAGACATGTCAAGTTGATCTACCAGTTAAAATGAACATTCTAATGTGATCATTGGTGCTCCTTGAGTAAAAGCTCATAAATGAAACATAATGCATGGCATCACGCAGTTTGGGATACATGGGATTACTTGGTAGCTATGGCGTTGCTCTTTCAGTCTCAATTGTTGTCATAATATAGAAAATTGAGCTAGTTTAACGTGGGCACTAGATTCGTGTCATTCTGAACTCTAAATCAAAAGTTGTGGACGATTTAGTGCGGACATTTCAGGTTGATAGGCCAGTTAAAATGCTCATTATAGTCTGATCATTGGTGCTCCTTGAGTAAAGCCTTATAAATGAATCATACTGCATGGTATCACGCAGTTTGGGATACACTGGATTCCTTGGAAGCTTTTTCGTTGCTTTTTCACTCTAAAGTATTATCACAATATGTAAAATTGAGCTAGTTTAACGTGGGCACTGATTCGTGTCATTTTGAACTCTAAGCCAAAAGTTACGCATGATTTAGTGCGGACATGTCAAATTGATCGTCCAGTTAAAATAGTCATTCTAAACTTATGACTGGTGCTCCTTGAGTAAAGGCCTATCAATGAAGCATAAGGCTTGACATCACGTAGTTTTGGATACATTGGATTACTTGAAGGCTTTTTCATAGCTCTTTCATTCTCAAATGTTGTCACTATATGAAAAATTGAGCTAGCTTAACGTGGGCGTTGGACTCATGTCATTTTAAGCTCGACATTTTAAGCTCAACGTGGGCGTTGGACTCATGTCAGGATTTAGTGCAGACATGTCATTATGCTCAGCTAGTTAAAATGATCAATCTAAACTGATCACTGGTGCTCCTTAACTAAAGCTTATAAATGAAACATAATTCGTCGCATCACGTAGTTTGGGATTGATTGATTACAAGAAGACATTGTTGTAGCTATTTCGGTCTTAAATTTCGTCACAATATAGAAAACTGAGATAGCTTAACGTGGGTGTTTGATTTATGTCATTTTTAACTCTTAATAAAAAGTAAGGAACGATTTGGTGTGGACATTTCAAGTTCATTGGCCAGTTAAAATGATCATTCTAAACTGATCATTGGTACACCTTGAGTAAAGGCTTATAAATGAAGAATAATGGATGGCATCACGAAGTTATGGATACATTGGATTACTTGGAGGCTTTGTAGTACCTCTTTTAATCTTAAATATTATCACAATATGGAAAATTGAGCTAGCTTAGTGGGGGCATTGGACTCATGTTATTTTGAGCTCTAAATCAAATGTTAAAGACTATTTTGTGTGTACATGTCAAGTTGATTACGTAGTTAAAATGATTATTCTAAACTTATCTTTGGTGCTCCTTGAATAAAGGTTTATCAATGAAGCATAATGCATGACATCACGCAATTTGAAATACATTTAATTACTTGGAGGCTTTGTAGTAGCTCTTTCAGTCTCAAATATTGTCATAGTATGGAAAATTAAGTTAGGTTAATGTGGGCATTGGATTCATATGATTTTGAGATATAAATCAAAAGTTAAAGACGACTTAGTGCGAACATGTCAAGTTGATCACCTAGTTAAAATGATCATTCTAAACTGATTATTGGTGCTGCATGAGTAAAGGCTTATAAATGAAGAATAATGCATGGCATCATGCTGTTTGGGATAGCATTACTTGGTGGCTATGTCATAGCTCTTTCAGTCTCAAATATTGTAAAAATATAGAAATTTGATCTAGTTTGACTTGACTTTTGCATTCGTGTCATTTTGAACTCTAAATCAAAAGTTACGGACGATTTAGTATGGACATGTCAAGTTGGTCAGACAGTTAAAATGATCATTCTAAACTGATCGTAGGTGATCTTTGAGTAAAGACTTAAAAATGAAGCATAATGTATGGCACCACGCATTTTGAGGTACATTGGATTACTTGGAGGCTTTTTTCGTAGCTTTTTCATTCTCAAATGTTCCACAATATGGAAAATTGAGCTAGCTTTACGTGGGCGGTGGAATCCTGTCATTTTAGGTTCTAAATCAAAAGTTAAATACGATTTAGTGCAAACATGTCAAGTTGATCGGCTAGTTAAAAATTATTATTCTAAACTAATCATTGGTGCTCATTGCGTTAAGCCATATAAATAAAGGATAATGCATAGCATCCCACAATTTGGATAGATTGGATTACTTGGAATCTTTTTCGTCGCTATTTTGATACTAAAGTTTTTCACAATATTGAAAATTGAGCTAGCTTAACATGGGCGGTGGACTCATGTCATTTTAGGTTCTAAATCAAATGTTAAAAATGATTTAGAACGGACATGTCAAGTTGATCGGCTAGTTAAAATGATCATTCTAAACCAATCATTGGTGCCCACTGAGTAAAGGCATATAAATGAAGAATAATGCATAGTATCATGCGTTTTGGGATTGATTGGATTATTTGGAGGCCTTGGTCATAGCTATTTTGGTCTTGAATTTTGTCACAATATAGAAAATTGAGCTTACGTAATGTGGACGTTGGATTCGTGTCATTTTGAACTCTAAATCAAAAGTTACAAACGGCTAAGTGCAGACATGTCAAGTTGATCTGTGAGTTAAAATGAACATTCTAATGTGATCATTGGTGCTCCTTGATTAAAAGCTTATAAATGAAACATAATGCATGGCATCCTGTAGTTTGGGATACAAGGGATTACTTGGAGGCTTTGTCGTAACTCTCTCAGTCTCAAATTTTGTCATAATATAGAAAAATGACCTAGCTTAACATGGGCGTTGGATTCATGTCATTCTGAACTCTAAAAAAAAGTTGCGTACGATTTAGTATGGACAGGTCATGGTTATCGGCCTGTTAAAAAATCATTATAAACAGATCATTGGTGCTCCTTGATTAAAGGCTTATAAATGAAGCATAATGCATGACATTACGCACTTTGGGATACATTGGATTACTAGGAGGCGTTTTCATAGCTCTTTCAGTATAAAATGCTCGGACATGTCAAGTTGATCAACTAATTAAAAATGATCATTCTAAATTGATCATTGGTGCTCATAGAGTAAAAGCTTATAAATGAAACATAATGCATTGAATCACGCAGTTTGGGATACATGGGATTACTTGGAGGATATGTCGTTGCTCTTTCAGTCTCAATTGTTGTTATAATATAGAAAATTGAGCTAGCTTAACGTGGGCTCTTGATTCCTGTCATTCTGAACTCTAAATTAAAAGTTACAGACGATTTTGTGCGGACATTTCAGGTTGATTGACCAGCTAAAATGCTCATTCTAAACTGATCATTGGTGCTCCTTGAGTAAAGGCTTATAAATGAATCATAATGCATGGCATCAGGCAGTTTGGGATACATTGGATTCCTTGTAAGCTTTTTCGTTGCTCTTTCACTCTCAAGTATTATCACAATATGGAAAATTGAGATATTTTAACGTGGGCATTGATTCATGTCATTTTGAACTCTATGTCAAAAATTACGCATGATGTAGTGCGGACATGTCAAGTTGATCCGCCAGTTAAAATGGTCATTCTACACTTATGACTGCTGCTCCTTGAGTAAAAGCCTATAAATGAAGCATAACGCATGGCATCACGCAGTTTCGGATACAATGGATTACTTGGAGGCTTTTTCATAGCTCTTTCATTGTCAAATGTTGTCACTATATGAAAAATTGAGCTAGCTTAACATGGGCGTTGGACTCATATCATTTTAAGCTCTACATTTTAAGCTCAACGTGGGCGTTGGACTCATGTCAAGATTTAGTGCGGACATGTCGTTATGCTCAGCTAGTTAAAATGAACAATCTAAAGTGATCATTGGTGCTCCTTAACTAAAGGCTTATAAATGAAACATATTTCGTCGCGTTACGTAGTTTGGGATTGATTGATTACTAGAAGACATTGTCGTAGCTATTTTGGTCTTAAATTTTGTCACAATATAGAAAATTGAGATAGTTTAACGTGGGTGTTTGATTTATGTCATTTTTGACTCTTAATCAAAAGTAAGGAACAATTTAGTGCGGACATTTCAAGTTCATTGGCTAATTAAAATGATCATTCTAAATTGATCATTGGTACTCCTTGAGTAAAGGCTTATAAATGAAGATTAATGGATGGCATCACGAAGTTATGGATACATTGGATTACTTGGAGGCTTTGTAGTAGCTCTTTCAATCCTAAATGTTGTCACAATATAGAAAATTGAGCTATCTCAACGTGGTCGTTGGATTCGTGTAATTTTGAACTCTAAATGAAAAGTTACGACGATTTAGTGCGGACATGTCAAGTTATCGGCCGGTTAAAATGATCATTCTAAACTAATCATAGGTGCTCCTTGAGTAAAGGCTTATAAATTAAACAAAATGCATGGCATCACGCACTTTGAGATACATTGGATTACTTGGAGGCTTTTTTCATAGCTCTTTTAGTATTAAATGTTCCACAATATGGAAAATTGAGCTAGCTTAACGTGGGCGTTGGACGATTTAGTGCGAACATGTCAAGTTGATCAGCTAGTTAAAAATGATCATTCTAATGTAATCATTGGTGCTCATTGAGTAAAGACGTATAAATGAAACATAATGCATAGCATCACATAGTTTGGCATAGATTGGATTTCTTGGAGACCTTTTCGTAGCTATTTTGATCTTAAAATTTTTTCACAATATATAAAACTGAACTACCTTTACGTGGGTGTTGGATTCCGGTCCTTTTGAACTCTAAATAAAAAGTTACAACCAAATTATTGCGGACATGTCAAGTTGATCGACCATTTAAAATGATCATTCTAAATTGATCATTGGTGCTCCTTGAGGAAAGGCGTCTAAATGAAGCATAACGCATGGCATTACACTTTTTGGGATAGATCTGATTACTTGGAGGCTTTTCTTAGCTATTTGATCTTAATTTGTCACAACATAGAAAATTGATCTAGCTTAACGTGGGCATTGGATTCCTGTCATTTTGAATTCTAAATCAAAAGTTATAGACAAATTACTGCAGACATGTCAAGTTGATTTGCCAGTTAAAATACTCATTCTAAACTGATCATTTGTGATCCTTGAGTAATGGCTTATAAATGAAATATAATGCATGGCATCACGCATTTTGGGATACATTGGATTACATGGAGGCATTTTTCGTAGCTCTTTCAGTCTCAAATGTTCCACAGAATGGAAAATTGAGCTAGCTTAACGCTGGCGTTGGATGATTAAGTGCGCACATGTCAAGTTGATCAGGTAGTTAAAATGATCATTCTAATCTAATCATTGGTGCTCATTGAGTAAAGGTTTATAAATGAAGCACATTGCATGGCATCACGCAGTTTGGGATAGATTGCACTACTTGGAGGCTTAAACATAGCTCTTTCAGTCTCAATTATTATCACAATATAGATAATTGAGATTGCTCAAGGATGGTGTTGGATTCGTGTCATTTTGTACTCTAAATCAAAATTTACAGACGATTTAGTGCGGATATGTCAAGTGGATTGGCCAGTTAAAATGATTATTCTAAACTCATCATTGGTGCTCCTTGAGTAAAGGCTTATAAATGAAGCATAATGCATGCCATCATGCACTTGGGGATACATTGGATTAGTTAGAGATTTTTCCGTAGCTCTTTCAGTCTCAAATGTTCCACAATATGGAATAATCAGCTAGCTTAACGTGGGCTTTGGACTCATGTTATTATAGGTTCTAAATCAAAAGTTAAAGACGATTTAGTGTGGAGATTTCAAGTTGATCAGTTGGTTGAAAATGATCATTCTAAACTAATCATTGTTGCTCATTGAGTAAATGTATCATAATCCATAACATCACGCAGTTTAGGATAGATTGGATTATTTGGAGGATTGCGGGTAGCTAATTCGATCTTAAATATTATCACAATATTAAAAACTGAGATAGCTTATCGTGGGCGTTGGATTCGTGTCATTTTGAACTATAAATCAAAAGATACAAACAATTTAGTGCAGACATGTCAAGTTGATCTACCAGTTAAAATGAACATTCTAATGTGATCATTGGTGCTCCTTGAGTAAAAGCTCATAAATGAAACATAATGCATGGCATCACGCTGTTTGGGATACATGGGATTACTTGGTAGCTATGGCGTTGCTCTTTCAGTCTCAATTGTTGTCATAATATAGAAAATTGAGCTAGTTTAACGTGGGCACTAGATTCGTGTCATTCTGAACTCTAAATCAAAAGTTGCGGACGATTTAGTGCGGACATTTCAAGTTGATCGGCCAGTTAAAATGCTCATTATAGTCTGATCATTGGTGCTCCTTGAGTAAAGCCTTATAAATGAATCATAGTGCATGGTATCACGCAGTTTGGGATACACTGGATTCCTTTGAAGCTTTTTCGTTGCTTTTTCACTCTAAAGTATTATCACAATATGTAAAATTGAGCTAGTTTAACGTGGGCACTGATTCGTGTCATTTTGAACTCTAAGCCAAAAGTAACGCATGATTTAGTGAGGACATATCAAATTGATCGTCCAGTTAAAATAGTCATTCTAAACTTATGACTGGTGCTCCTTGAGTAAAGGCCTATAAATGAAGCATAACGCATGACATCACGTAGTTTTGGATACATTGGATTACTTGGAGGCTTTTTCATAGCTCTTTCTTTATCAAATGTTGTCACTATATGAAAAAGTTAGCTAGCTTAACGTGGGCGTTGGACTCATGTCATTTTAAGCTCGACATTTTAAGCTCAACGTGGGCGTTGGACTCATGTCAGGATTTAGTGCAGACATGTCATTATGCTCAGCTAGTTAAAATGATCAATCTAAACTGATCACTGGTGCTCCTTAACTAAAGGCTTATAAATGAAACATAATTCGTCGCATCACGTAGTTTGGGATTGATTGATTACAAGAAGACATTGTTGTAGCTATTTCGGTCTTAAATTTTGTCACAATATAGAAAACTGAGATAGCTTAACGTGGGTGTTTGATTTATGTCATTTTTAACTCTTAATAAAAAGTAAGGAACGATTTGGTGTGGACATTTCAAGTTCATTGGCCAGTTAAAATGATCATTCTAAACTGATCATTGGTACACCTTGAGTAAAGGCTTATAAATGAAGAATAATGGATGGCATCACGAAGTTATGGATACATTGGATTACTTGGAGGCTTTGTAGTAGCTCTTTTAATCTTAAATATTATCACAATATGGAAAATTGAGCTAGCTTAGTGGGGGCATTGGACTCATGTTATTTTGAGCTCTAAATCAAATGTTAAAGACTATTTTGTGTGTACATGTCAAGTTGATTACGTAGTTAAAATGATCATTCTAAACTTATCTTTGGTGCTCCTTGAATAAAGGTATATCAATGAAGCATAATGCATGACATCACGCAGTTTGAAATACATTTAATTACTTGGAGGCTTTGTAGTAGCTCTTTCAGTCTCAAATATTGTCATAATATGGAAACTTAAGTTAGGTTAATGTGGGCATTGGATTCATATGATTTTGAGATATAAATCAAAAGTTAAAGACGACTTAGTGCGAACATGTCAAGTTGATCACCAAGTTAAAATGATCATTCTAAACTGATGATTGGTGCTGCATGAGTAAAGGCTTATAAATGAAGAATAATGCATGGCATCATGCTGTTTGGGATAGCATTACTTGGTGGCTATGTCATAGCTCTTTCAGTCTCAAATATTGTAAAAATATAGAAATTTGATCTAGTTTGACTTGAGTTTTGCATTCATGTCATTCTGAATTCTAAATCAAAAGTTACGGACGATTTAGTATGGACATGTCAAGTTGGTCAGACAGTTAAAATGATCATTCTAAACTGATCGTATGTGATCTTTGAGTAAAGACTTAAAAATGAAGCATAATGTGTGGCACCACGCATTTTGACGTACATTGGATTACTCTGAGGCTTTTTTCGTAGCTCTTTCATTCTCAAATGTTCCACAATATGGAAAATTAAGCTAGCTTTAAGTGGGCGGTGGAATCCTGTCATTTTAGGTTCTAAATGAAAAGTTAAATACGATTTAGTGCAAACATGTCAAGTTGATCGGCTACTTAAAAATTATTATTCTAAACTAATCATTGGTGCTCATTGCGTTAAGCCATATAAATAAAGGATAATGCATAGCATCCCACAATTTGGATAGATTGGATTACTTGGAATCTTTTTCGTCGCTATTTTGATACTAAAGTTTTTCACAATATTGAAAATTGAGCTAGCTTAACATAGGCGATGGACTCATGTCATTCTAGGTTCTAAATCAAATGTTAAAAATGATTTAGAGCGGACATGTCAAGTTGATCGGCTAGTTAAAATGATCATTCTAAACCAATCATTGGTGCCCACTGAGTAAAGGCATATAAATGAAAAATAATGCATAGTATCATGCGTTTTGGGATTGATTGGATTATTTGGAGGCCATGGTCATAGCTATTTTGGTCTTGAATTTTGTCACAATATAGAAAATTGAGCTTACTTAATGTGGACGTTGGATTCGTGTCATTTTGAACTCTAAATCAAAAGTTACAAACGGCTAAGTGCAGGCATGTCAAGTTGATCTGTGAGTTAAAATGAACATTCTAATGTGATCATTGGTGCTCCTTGATTAAAAGCTTATAAATGAAACATAATGCATGGCATCCCGTAGTTTGGGATACAAGGGATTACTTGGAGGCTTTGTCGTAACTCTCTCAGTCTCAAATTTTGTCATAATATAGAAAACTGACCTAGCTTAACGTGGGCGTTGGATTCATGTCATTCTGAACTCTAAAAAAAAGTTGCGTACGATTTAGTATGGACAGGTCATGGTTATCGGCCTGTTAAAAAATCATTATAAACAGATCATTGGTGCTCCTTGATTAAAGGCTTATAAATGAAGCATAATGCATGACATTACGCACTTTGGGATACATTGGATTACTTGGAGGCGTTTTCATAGCTCTTTCAGTATAAAACGCTCGGACATGTCAAGTTTATCAACTAATTAAAAATGATCATTCTAAATTGATCATTGGTGCTCATAGAGTAAAAGCTTATAAATGAAACATAATGCATGGAATCACGCAGTTTGGGATACATGGGATTACTTGGAGGATATGTCGTTTGTCTTTCAGTCTCAATTGTTGTTATAATATAGAAAATTGAGCTAGCTTAACGTGGGCTCTTGATTCCTGTCATTCTGAACTCTAAATTAAAAGTTACGGACGATTTTGTGCGGACATTTCAGGTTGATCGACCAGCTAAAATGCTAATTCTAAACTGCTCATTGGTGCTCCTTGAGTAAAGGCTTATAAATGAATCATAATGCATGGCATCAGGCAGTTTGGGATACATTGGATTCCTTGTAAGCTTTTTCATTGCTCTTTCACTCTCAAGTATTATCACAATATGGAAAATTGAGCTATTTTAACGTGGGCATTGATTCATGTCATTTTGAACTCTAAGTCAAAAGTTACGCATGATGTAGTCCGGACATGTCAAGTTGATCGGCCAGTTAAAATGGTCATTCTACACTTATGACTGCTGCTCCTTGAGTAAAAGCCTATAAATGAAGCATAACGCATGGCATCACGCAGTTTCGGATACAATGGATTACTTGGAGGCTTTTTCATAGCTCTTTCATTGTCAAATGTTGTCACTATATGAAAAATTGAGCTACCTTAACATGGGCGTTGGACTCATATCATTTTAAGCTCTACATTTTAAGCTCAACGTGGGTGTTGGACTCATGTCAAGATTTAGTGCGGACATGTCGTTATGCTCAGCTAGTTAAAATGATCAATCTAAAGTGATCATTGGTGCTCCTTAACTAAAGGCTTATAAATGAAACATATTTCGTCGCGTTACGTAGTTTGGGATTGATTGATTACTAGAAGACATTCTCGTAGCTATTTTGGTCTTAAATTTTGTCACAATATAGAAAATTGAGATAGTTTAACGTGGGTGTTTGATTTATGTCATTTTTGACTCTTAATCAAAACTAAGGAACGATTTAGTGCGGACATTTCAAGTTCATTGGCTAGTTAAAATGATCATTCTAAACTGATCATTGGTAATCCTTGAGTAAAGGCTTATAAATGAAGATAAATGGATGGCATCACGAAGTTATGGATACATTGGATTACTTGGAGGCTTTGTAGTAGCTCTTTCAATCCTAAATGTTGTCACAATATAGAAAATTGAGCTAGCTCAACGTGGTCGTTGGATTCGTGTAATTCTGAACTCTAAATAAAAAGTTACGACGATTTAGTGCGGACATGTCAAGTTGATCGGCCGGTTAAAATGATCATTCTAAACTAATCATAGGTGCTTCTTGAGTAAAGGCTTATAAATTAAACAAAATGCATGGCATCACGCACTTTGAGATACATTGGATTACTTGGAGGCTTTTTTCATAGCTCTTTTAGTCTTAAACGTTCCACAATACGGAAAATTGAGCTAGCTTAACGTGGGCGTTGGACGATTTAGTGCGAACATGTCAAGTTGATCAGCTAGTTAAAAATAATCATTCTAATGTAATCATTGGTGCTCATTGAGTAAAGACGTATAAATGAAACATAATGCATAGCATCACATAGTTTGGGATAGATTGGATTTCTTGGAGACCTTTTTGTAGCTATTTCGATCTTAAATTTTTCACAATATATAAAACTGAACTACCTTTACGTGGGCGTTGGATTCCGGTCCTTTTGAACTCTAAATAAAAAGTTACAACCAAATTATTGCGGACATGTCAAGTTGATCGACCATTTAAAATGATCGACCATTTAAAATGATCATTCTAAATTGATCATTGGTGCTCCTTGAGTAAAGGCGTCTAAATGAAGCATAACGCATGGCATCACACTTTTTGGGATAGATCTGATTACTTGGAGGCTTTTCGTAGCTATTTGATCTTAATTTGTCACAACATAGAAAATTGATCTAGCTTAACGTGGGCGTTGGATTCCTGACATTTTGAATTCTAAATCAAAAGTTATAGACAAATTACTGCAGACATGTCAAGTTGATTTGCCAGTTAAAATACTCATTCTAAACTGATCATTTGTGATCCTTGAGTAATGGCTTATAAATGAAGTATAATGCATGGCACCACGCATTTTGGGATACATTGGATTACATGGAGGCTTTTTTCGTAGCTCTTTCTGTCTCAAATGTTCCACAGTATGGAAAATTGAGCTAGCTTAATGCTGGCGTTGGACGATTTAGTGCGCACATGTCAAGTTGATCAGGTAGTTAAAAATGATCATTCTAATCTAATCATTGTTGCTCATTGGGTAAAGGTTTATAAATGAAGCACATTGCATGGCATCACGCAGTTTGGGATAGATTGCACTACTTGGAGGCTTAAACATAGCTCTTTGAGTCTCAATTATTATCACAATATAGAAAATTGAGATTGCTCAAGGATGGCGTTGGATTCGTGTCATTTTGTACTCTAAATCAAAAGTTACAGACGATTTAGTGCGGATATGTCAAGTGGATTGGCCAGTTAAAATGATTATTCTAAACTAATCATTGGTGCCCCTTAAGTAAAGGCTTATAGATGAAACATAATGCATGACATCACGTAGTTGGGATAGATTGCATTACTCTGAGGTTTTGTTGTAGCTCTTTCAGTCTCATATATTGTCACAATATAGAAAATTGAGCTACCTCAACATGGGCCTTGGATTCCTATCATTCTGAACTCTAAATAAAAAATTACAGACAATTTAGTGCGGGTATGTCAAATTTATCAGCCAGTTAAAATGATCATTCTAAGCTGATCATTTATGCTCCTTGAGTAAAGGCTTATAAATGAAGTATAATGCATGGAATCATGCAGTTTGGGATACATTGGATTACATGGAGGCTTTTTTCGTAGCTCTTTCAGTCTCAAATGTTCCACAATATGGAAAATTGAGCTAGCTTAACGTGGGTGCTGGACGATTTAGTGCGAACATGTCAGGTTGATCAGCTAGTTAAAATGATCAATCTAATCTAATCATTGGTGCGCATTGAGTAAAAGTGTATAAATGAAGCATAATGTATATCATCACGCAGTTTGGGATAGATTGCATTACTTGGAGACTTTTTCATAGCTATTTCAATCTTAAATTTTTTTCACTAAATACAAATTGAGCTAGCTTAACGTGGGCATTGGATTAGTGTCATTTTAAACTCTAAATCAAAAGTTACAACCGAATTACTGCGGACATGTCAAGTTGATCTGCGAGTTAAAATGATCATTCTAAACTGATAAGTGGTGCTCCTTGAGTAAATTCTTCTAAATGAAGCATAATGCATGGCTTCACACTTTTTGCGATAGATCTGATTACTTGGAGGCTTTTTCGTAGCTATTTCGATCTTAAATTTTATCACAATATAGAAAATTGAGCTAGCTTAACATGGGCATTGGATTCTTGTCATTTTGAAATCTAAATCAAAAGTTATAGAGGAATTAAAGCGGACATGTCAAGTTGATCGGCCAGTTAAAATGATCATTTTAAACTGATCATTTGTGCTACTTGAGTAAAGGCTTATAAATGAAGCATAATGCATGGCATCACACAGTTTGGGATAGATTGCACTATTTGGATGCTTAAACGTAGCTCTTTCTGTATCAAATATTGTCACAATGTAGAAAATTGAGATAGCTCAAGGTGGGTGTAGGATTCATGTCATTTTGTACTCGAAATCAAAAGTTACAGATGATTTAGTGCGGATATGTTGGGATGATCGGCCAATTAAAAGGATTGTTCTAAACTGATCATTGGTTGGTGCTTCTTGAGTAAAAGCTTATAAATGAAGCATAAAATGCATGGCATCACGCAGTCTGGGATAGATCGCATTACGTGAAGGCTTTTTGTAGCTCTTTCAGTCTCAAATATAGTCACAATATAGAAAGTTGAGCTACCTCAACATGGGCCTTGGATTCATGTCATTCTGAACTCTAAATCAAAAGCTATGCAAGATTTAGTAAGGACATGTCAAGTTAAGCGGCCAGTTAAAGTGATTATTCTAAACTTACCACTGGTGCTCTTTGCGTAAAGGCTTATAAATGAAGGATAATGCATGTCATCGTTTTGGGATAGATTGGATTATTTAGAGACGTTTTCGTAGCTATTTTGGTCTTGAATTTTTTCACAATATTGAAAATTGAGCTAGCTTACCGTTGCGTTGGATTCGTCTCATTTTGAACTCTATATCAAAAATTAAGCACTATTCCTTGCGGGCATGTCAAATTGATCGGGCAGTTAAATTCATCATTCTAAACTGATCATTGGTGCGAGCATGCCAAGTTTATCAGCTATTTAAAAATGATCATTCTAAACTAATCATATGCGCTCATTGAGTAAAGGCGTATAAATGAAGCATAATGCATAACATCACGTATTTTTGGATATACTGGATTACTTGGAGGCTTTTTGTAGCTATTTTTTTAAAATTTTTGTCATAATATAGAAAATTGAGTTAGCTTAACGTGGGCGTGGGACCCATGTCATTCTGAACTCTAACTTAAAAGATACCGACGATTTAGTGTGGACATGTCAAGTTGATCGCCTAGTTAAGATGATCATTCTAATCTGGTCATTGGTGGTCCTAGAGTAAAGGCTTATAAAAGAAGCATAATGCATGGCATCACGCAGTTTGGGATACATTGGATTACTTGGAGGCTTTCTAGTAGCTCTTTCAATCTTAAATATTATCACAATATGGAAAATTGAGTTAACTTAATGTGTGCATTTTATTTGTGTCATTCTTAACTCTAAATCAAAATGTACAGACGATTTAGTGCGGACATGTCAAGTTGATGGGCAAGTTAAAATGATCATCCTAAACGGGTCATTGGTGCTCCTTTAGGAAAGGTTTATAAATGAAGGATAATGCATGGCATCATGAAGTTTGGGATAGATTGATTACTTTGATGCTTTTTCTAGGAATTTTAGTCTCAAATGTTTTCTTAATATGGAAAATTGAGGTAGCTTAACAAGGTTGTTGGATGCATGTAATCTTGAGCTCTAAATTAAAAGGTAAAGACGATTTAGTGGGACATGTCTAGTTGATCAGCTAGTTAAAAAGATCATTCTAAACTGATCATTTGTGCTCCTTATTGACATAGGAAAATCAAATAAGACCTATCTTGACCTACAAGGCAAGTGTGAGCACGAAAATTCAGTTTGAATAACAAGGGAAATGAAAAAGGATGGGTTATTATTAACCACATGGTTGAAATGGTTAAATAGCTACCTTGGGAGAAGAATCAAGGTGAAAAGTCATGCCCATGCTGCACACAGTCTTGGCAACCACACCAAACAGTCATGCCCATGCTGCACACAGCCTTGGCAACCACACCAAACAGTCATGCCCATGCTGTCTCCTCTCTTCTCATTGGTTGTTGACAGGCTCCTCCTCTATTCAAACTCATCCACAAGTTTGAATTCGTTTTCTTTGGTGTTCACATTGTAAATCCTCTATAAAAGGGCTGTAAAGACTCAATGTATAATATACTCTTAGGAGATTCTTCTCCATAAGTCTAAGTCATTTCTCATTTTCTCATACTTGTGTTTGAGTTTTCAGA